>CAMTDV010000022.1:75303415-75903415 GCA_947069175.1 Scalesia atractyloides | reverse complement strand
TGTTCCCCATTACCTATGAGCGTGAACGAGGCGTTGCCAACATACGATCGGCTCCGTTTGATTGAGCCTTGATCGCACATACATTTCATCATAGGCCGTCTGCTCCCTATTACCTATGAGCGTGAGCCGTTCCCCATTGCCTATGAGCGTGAACGAGACGTTGCCAACATTTACATTATCATTCATGTTACATATTCATGCAAGGTGGTTTGTTATTGTATGCTATTTGTTTGTTATTGTATGTTATCGTTTGTTATTGTTATTGTTATTGTTATTGTTATTGTATATGTTATTTGTTTGTTCTTATATGATTTTTGCACAACTTTTCCATATTAAATACAACAAGATATAAATAATAAATGTTTTCTAACAAGGTACACTCGCTAACTTTTGTTGATCCAAAAACCATTTTTTACACATGATACAGGTGGACATGATGAAGCAAGGAACACATAGGAAAGTGCCTTAGAAGAAAAATAATGAAGTTTAGAAAGATGTATAGAACATGTTGTATTTGTATGACTTGATTGTATGATCTCCTTTAAATTGTAATAATAAATATGAAACATTATAGTAAATGTCATGAGCTTTGATGAAAACCCAATCATGCCCCGATCACCTTTTGCGCTGCGGGTCGGGGTGTGACAGAGCCTTCCAGTAAACGCTATATGCACTTATTTCATTTGAATATGGCTGAGATATTAAATCTTGCATATTTTAAATCAAGACTAGCTCAGGTAAATACTCTTGACTTATGTTCCCTACACGGGCTTGGGATATGGTAAATTATTACCGCTTGGTCGAAAATGGGATCAATCGAATGCCGCATTATGGCTAGTAAATCCGCATATTCTGTTTTAATCAGTTTTTGTTGATAACTTAAATATCAGGGGTTAACTACCGTGTCCTGGATATCCTCGGCTCATTACATTAGATAATGGCCACGACCTTAGCGCGGGGTGTAGGCATACACCTGACAGACGTTCAAATGCATTTACCACACTTGTTGGGGATAACTCCTTCGTGGGTTCATAAGTGGTGTGTACATTAATCATGTCTCGGTTTTTGCATTGGGCCCTGTATGTATGGACAAACATGTAAATCTGTTAACAAGATTGGACGGTCAACTTTCCCAAGTTATAAAATATTTTGTGCTGATACGCTCTTAAATCTAAATTTTAAAATGTTTTTAAAATGAGTCAATCGGGTGTATTTACCAGCAAAAGCTGACGTATTTTCAAAGAATTAAGATGCAGGTACAATATGAAATAGGCTGGAAGTTGCTCGGTATAAGAGGATCTTGCAAATCCTTAGATCTGCCCAAAGTCTATTATACATTGTTGACATTTTACGATCCGCCTGTGGATCTTTCGTTACAAGCCGTCTGTTATTATTATTTCGTACTTTGAACATTTTGGTTTGTAAAAGTAATTTAAACTCCAAGACTTCCGCTGTGTTGTGTTTAGTTGACTATGATGATATCAACTTACGTCACGATATTCCCCACCCAGGCCCACCGGTGTATGTGTTTTGGTTGGAAATACGGGGTGTGACAGAGGGACACATTAATTCTTGTGGACACTTGGGTTTGACAATTAGTATTGCATGCTAGCTTACCTTGTATACAATTGCCATGTGGATTTGAGTAAACTCCTTTATACTTATGCTATGTACTTAAACTTGTGTACTCGCCAATACTTTTGTATTGTACTATACTTTTAACATGTTACAGGTTGATGATGATGCTTATGATAAATCTAGTAGGGACGACATAGAAACGCACCTAGAATGTTAGGCTTTCATGTTGTAATTTTATTGAAGTTATTGTATTTTGATTTCTGTTGTAATTGACAATTTGATATATGAAATGAACGAGTTTTGATTTGAATATTGTCGCAAATAGTGTTATGATGCATTGAGCAATCTATTTCGTCTCACTCCGATGTTTCCGCCTCGGTTGGGGTGTGACAGGAAACATTGGAGTGAGACGAAATAGATTGCTCGAGACATCATAACACTATTGGAGACAATATTAAATTCAAAGATCCGTTTTATTTCATAATTCAAATTTTCAATTACAACATAACTCAAAACACAACAATTTCAACAATAATTACAACATAACATTCTAGGTGCGTTTCTATGTCGTCCCTACTAGATTCGTCATATTCAACATCTTTAACCTGCAACATGTTAAAAGTATAGTTCAATACAAAAAGTATTGGCGAGTACACAAGTTTAAGTACATAGCATAATATAAAAGAATTTACTCAAATCCACATGGCAATTGTATACAAGGTAAGCTAGCATGCAATACTAATTGTCAAACCCAAGTATCCACAAGAATTAAGTGTCTCTCGTCGCACAAAGTAATGAGACTAAAGTAGAATAAAAATGAGAATCAGCTTAAGCTTAACAATACCCCAACGGGCGGTGTGCTACTCCTATAGCGCTATATATGTTAAGTTGGGGCTAGCTAAGTTAATGACAAGAAGCATGTATGAATCTAGCATGAACCTAAGCAAATCAGTAAGCATGTATAAACGGATCGAGTGTATAAAGCATGTAGTGTGTGTATTCGTGTATTTTGTAAGTTAACATGTTACAACCCAAATTATATAAAAAGGGAAATGGGTCAAGTGTACTCACGGTTTTGCAAGCTTCCACTTGGTAATTTTTGTGAAGAGTTTGGAGAGTTGGAGGATCATCGAGTTATCCTACAAGAGGAAAACGTAGGTTGGCAAGTGTTCGGATGATAACGGAGGATTATGAATTTAACACACCAAAGTATGTATACGAGAAACTAACCACCTAGACTTAACACTCGTCTTGACACTATGATACCTGTTCGGGTTGATGTGTTTTCATGGGTTAAGATACCCATTAGAATCGTAACGAGAAGTTAAGTACTTAGGTGATGTAACCTAATACCATGACAGACAATCATCTATTATCATCAAGTGTTCGGTTAGTGTGTGTGTATATATATTATATAGTATACATAATAAGTAGATCATAAACATCATGGAAGTTCATAGAAGTCATGCATGGAGGTAGGAGGATAACCTTCCTTTAACCTCTTTCGTATAATTCACCAATGAACAAGTTGTCACAAGAACAAAAAGGATGGTCATGAATAAGTTAAAAATAAAAGTGAAAGATAAAATATTCAAAAATATCAAGTGAGGTGGTGGATTGAAGATAGGATAGCCAAGGCTTCCAAGTAATTACACACTACCAACTCAAGTCTTGTTTCAAGAACAAGTTTGGAAGGATACAACACTTGTGGGTTAAAACCCTATTAAACGGAAAGATCTGTCACACCCCGACCGGCAGCGGAATAAAAGTCAGGGCATGATTGGGTTATCATCAAAGCTCATGATATTTACTATTAAGTTTCATATTTATTAAATTCAAATTAAAGTTCAAATATCCAAAAAAATTTCATACAAACACAAATAATAATCTAAATGCTTGTTCCAACGAAATAACTTGATTATTCTTCTAGGCCATCCTAGGTGTTTCTTTCCTCAACTTGATCACCTGTATCATGCGTAAAACAGAGGAAATTTTGGGTCAACAAAAGTTGGCGAGTGAACCTTGATAAAACATTTAAATAATTGACTTTTATGTTTATTTAAATAAAATTGTGCATGAATCACATGTGAGCAAATGTATATATGTAACCAATCACAAACCACATTGAATGAATATATGACATGAATGATGATGTATCTGAGATCAAGGCTCAATCAAACGGAGCCGATCTAATGAGGCACCTGATGCTCAACCTGTATCCCACGAGGAAACTGATGGGCCTAATGAAATGAGTGCACTGAAATGATAAAATGTATCCACATATAAACCACACTACAAGCAATACACATTTGATCACGAAATGATATAAGCACAAGTGTTAAAAAATAAAGAAATGATACGACACATGATACACCCCAAAACGTGATTAAAACGGGGAATTTGAAGAGATTCACTCACCTTGGGTGCGTATTCTTGAGTGGTAAAGAGAGCGCACGAGTTAGGAATTTATCCGATGAAGGAGTACTAACCTAGAAATAATAACGTGGTAATTAACGAAAATAAGTAAACTATTATTTAGGTTATGATCTTTTGTTTTAGGTTTTTAAATTATTACTTTATTTGTGATTTGTTTTAATATTGATTAGTTTAAAATTGTGTGTTTTCTTTTTTAAATATAATCCCCTTTTAATAAATCATGAAATGATAAAAGAAAGATAAAATAGAATAAAATAGAAATTAACTAAAATTAAAAGGAAAATAAAATAAATAAAAAAAATAAGAAAAACGACAGTCTGACACGTGTCAGACCGGTTCGTTCACTGTTGTAGTATGCGTGTGTGAGGCTCGAACTCGTGACCTCTCGGTTGCGTGCACGCAGATCTTCCAACTGAGCTACGTGTCTAACCCGAAGGAATCTGAATTTTAATTATATTTATACACAGGTTAGGTTTATTCAGATTTAATTAATTTTCAAAAAGGTTAAATTGGATTCAACCGGACACATACAACCAGTCTCGAACCCGAGACCTCTGCGGTGACTCGCACCCAGCCCGACCAACTGGGCTAGGTGTCTAACCCAATTATACTTGCAATTTAATTATATTTATATACTATACGGGTTTATACAGATGTGCTAAATTTAAAAAGGGTTTAATTAAGTCGGACCGTATGTGGGCGTGGGGTCGAACCATCGACTGTAGGTTTGGTTTGCACTCGGCCCAACCAGTTGGGCTGGGTGCTTACCCGGTTGAAAACTGGATTATAAAATATATGATCACACACACTGCTTATCGTCTTCTTCATTCAAAATCTTTTATCAGAGACATTTACCCGCCCAAAAACAAGAGTATGCTTAACCACTCCCATTAATCTAAACAGAGGACAAAATCAAATAGGAAAAAATGGGTCAATACCGATGGTGGTTTCTCTTTTGATTTTCCGGCGAAGTGTGGCGTTTTTCGGCGAACAGAGGATTCCGGCAACAGCGGGGAGTTTAGAGAATCAGAAAGAGTGGAAAGAGGTGCGAGTCTCGATTAAGTAGGCGTTTAGTATTTATAGGCAGAGGTAAAAGGATTTTGATTTCGGTTTATGGTAACACGGTTTGTGATTGGCAATTGCCAGAGGAATGACAGCCGAGCTGATTGGGTGTTACCATGATTGATTCCGGCCAGTTGTCGGAGATATCAACAAGAAAGGAAAGGCGCGTTCTTTGATCGCGGCCTTTATTGCAGGTTTAAATCTTAGATTTCATACAAGAGTTTTAAGATTTCAATATAAACACAACTGGTGTGTGTAGTCCAGTGGTTTTTGTAGTGTGTGTGTGTGTGTGTCCGGGGAAACCCGGGTTCGATTCCTGGTTCACCCATTTATTTATTTTATTTTTTTCTTTTTCTTCAAACTGTTTTCCTTTATAAATTTTATAAGTATTTATTAATTAGATGATTTATTTATTTATGAATTATTATATCATTTATTTAAACTTTATTAATTTATTTCATCATCATAGATATAATATTGAAAATAATAAATTAAACGCCGTAAACGAATATCCTTTGATTAATAAAATGGGGCGGGTTTTCGAAACCCGATTTACAGAAATGTTACAGTATCCCCTACTTTTAGAAATTTCATCCCGAAATTTAAGTAGTAGTGCTAACAGGAAAGAGATGCGGGTACTTTTCGCGCATTGAGTCTTCACGTTCCCAAGTAAACCGGGTCCTCGTTTTGACTCCCAACGCACCCTGACGATTGGAATACGACTTCGCCTAAACGCTTCTCACCGAAATCCATGACTTCTACTGGTCTTTCAACGAAGTGCGTTGATTCATCAACTTGAATGTCTTCTAGAGGGATATGGAGGTTTTCGTCAGCGAGGCACTTTTCAAGTTTGATACGTGGAACGTGGGGTGAATTCTGTTAAGTTCTTCTGGTAGGTCAAGCTTGTATGCTACAGGACTTACTCTTTCGAGTATCTTGAAAGGTCCTACGTAGCGTGGTGCTAGCTTGCCCTTCTGGCCAAAACGAACCACTCCCTTCCACGGTGATACTTTCAAAAGTACTTGATCACCAACGCCAAACTCCAAGGGCTTTCGTCATTTGTCAGCATAACTCTTTTGACGACTTTGAGCCGCTAGAAGATTGTTTCGAACTTGAATGATTTTGTCGGTTATTTCTTGAATCAATTCAGGTCCGGTGATTTGCACTTCACCAATTTCATGCCAAAATATTGGAGATCGGCATTTACGACCATATAAAGCTTCGAAAGGAGCCATGCCGATACTTGAATGATAGCTATTGTTGTACGAAAACTCGACTAATGGTAGGTGAACGTCCCAATTCCCTTTGAAGTCTATGACACATGCTCGAAGCATGTCTTCGAAGGTTTGGATGGTGCGCTCAGATTGACCATCAGTATGAGGGTGGAAAGCGGTACTAAGGTCTAAACGCGTACCTAAAGCAGTTTGTACGGCTCGCCTTGTGCGTGAAGTGAAACGACCATCACGGTCTGAAATGATGCTTAATTGTACACCATGACGGCTTACAATTTCGCTGATGTAGATATGAGCTAACTTCTCGTTCTTGAAGTCCTCGCGAATCGGAATGAAGTGAGCTGATTTTGTAAGACGATCAATGATTACCCATATGGTGTCATACCCACTGGAGGTGCGAGGTAACCCGGTAATGAAGTCCATGGTTATGTTTTCCCACTTCCATAAAGGTATTTCGGGTTGGACTAGAAGTCCTGAAGGTCTTTGATGTTCAGCTTTCACTTTGGAACATGTAAGGCACTTGGAAACAAAAACAGTGATATCCTTTTTCATGTCAGGCCACCAGTAGGTGTATCGTAGGTCTTGATACATCTTATCGGCTCCTGGGTGTACAGAGTATCGTGTTTTGTGAGCCTCATTCATTAGGAAATCACGAAGGTTGTCGCGATCGGGAATCCATATGCGGTTTAAATAGTATAGAATACCGTCGTATTTGGTTTCAATTTTGAGTTCAGCTCCACATGACAGCTCATCGCATACGTCATTTTCCGTTACAGAGATATGTTGAGCTGTCCGAATTCGATCCTTGATATCGGTTATGATTTGCGGACATAGAAGACGAATAGTGTTCGCATATCCCTTTCGACTGAGCGCATCAGCCACCACGTTTGCCTTGCCAGGATGATACCGAATCTCACAGTCGTAATCGTTGAGCAGTTCGACCCATCTTCGTTGCCTCATATTCAGCTCTTTTTGATTGAAGATATGTTGGAGACTCTTGTGGTCAGTGTATATTTCACACTTAGTACCGTAAAGATAATGTCTCCATATCTTGAGAGCGAACACAACGGCTACAAGTTCCAGGTCGTGGGTGGTGTAATATTTCTCATGAACTTTGAGTTGTCTAGAGGCATAGGCTATCACCTTTCCTCTTTGCATCAATACACAGCCTAGACCTTGCCCTGATGCGTCGCAATAAACCACAAAGTCATCGCAACCCTCAGGGAGTGTAAGGATAGGTGCGTCACAAAGCTTTTGCTTTAAAGTTTGGAAGGCCTCCTCTTGCTTAGGTCCCCAAATGAAGGGTTTTCCCTTGTGGGTCAAGGCCTTGAGCGGAACGGCGATACGGGAAAAATTGGCAATGAAGCGTTGGTAATAACCAGCCAAGCCAAGAAATGATCTAACTTCGGTAGGGGTGCGTGGCGCTTGCCATTCTTGTACTGCCTTGATTTTCGAAGGATCGACATGAATCCCTTTGTTATTGACGACATGACCAAGGAATTGTACTTCTCCTAACCAGAATTCGCATTTTGAGAATTCAGCGAAAAACTTTTCAGTCCTTAAGAGTGTAAGAATGAGTCGAAGGTGTCGCTCATGATCGAATTTCGACTTGGAGTAGATAAGAATGTCGTCGATGATGACTATGACGAAACGGTCGAGATAGGGTTTGCATACCCTATTCATCAAATCCATGAAGACAGCGGGGGCGTTGGTTAAACCGAAGGGCATAACCATGAACTCGTAATGACCATAACGAGTTCGGAAGGCAGTTTTTGGAGTATCTTCTTCGCGCACTCTAAGCTGATGATAACCAGAACGAAGGTTTTGATTTTGGAAAAACAGGTGGCGCCTTGAAGTTGGTCTAGAAGGTCATCAATACGAGGCAGTGATTCTTAACCGTCAACTTGTTGAGTTCTCTATAATCAATGCACATGTGAAACGTTCCACCTTTCTTCCTCACAAAAAGAACGGGCGCACCCCAAGACCGGTTCGTTCACTGTTGTAGGTATGCGTGTGTGAGGCTCGAACTCGTGACCTCTCGGTTGCGTGCACGCAGCTCTTCCAACTGAGCTACGTGTCTAACCTGAAGGAATCTGAATTTTAATTATATTTATACACAGGTTAGGTTTATTCAGATTTAATTAATTTTCAAAAAGGTTAAATTGGATTCAACAAGACACATACAACCAGTCTCGAACCCGAGACCTCTGCGGTGACTTGCACACAGCCCGACCAACTGGGCTAGGTGTCTAACCCAATTATACTTGCAATTTAATTGTATTTATATACTAGACGGGTTTATACAGATGTCCTAAATTTAAAAAGGGTTTAATTAAGTCGGACCGGTATGTGGGCGTGGGGTCGAACCATCGACTGTAGGTTTGGTTTGCACTCGGCCCAACCAGTTGGGCTGGGTGCTTACCCGGTTGAAAACTGGATTATAAAATATATGATCACACACACTGCTTATCGTCTTCTTCATTCAAAATCTTTTATCAGAGACATTTACCCGCCCAAAAACAAGAGTATGCTTAACCACTCCCATTAATCTAAATAGAGGACAAAATCAAATAGGAAAAGGGGGTCAATACCGATGGTGGTTTCTCTTTTGATTTTCCGGCGAAGTGTGGTGTTTTCCGGCGAATAGAGGATTCCGGCAACAGCGGGGAGTTTAGAGAAGCAGAAAGAGTGGAAAGAGGTGCGAGTCTCGATTGAGTAGGCGTTTAGTATTTATAGGCAGAGGTAAAAGGATTTTGATTTCGGTTTATGGTAACACGGTTTGTGATTGGCAATTGCCAGAGGAATGACAGCCGAGCTGATTGGGTGTTACCATGATTGATTCCGGCCAATTGTCGGAGATATCAACAAGAAAGGAAAGGCGCGTTTTTTGATGGCGGCCTTGATTGCAGGTTTAAATCTTAGATTTCATACAAGAGTTTTAAGATTTCAGTATAAACACAACTGGTGTGTGTAGTCCAGCGGTGTTTGTAGTGTGTGTGTGTGTCCGGGGAAACCCGGGTTCGATTCCCGGTTCACCCATTTATTTATTTTATTTTTTTTCTTTTTCTTTAAACTGTTTTCCTTTATAAATTTTATAAGTATTTATTAATTAGATGATTTATTTATTTATGAATTATTATATCATTTATTTAAACTTTATTAATTTATTTCATCATCATAAATATAATATTGAAAATAATAAATTAAACGTCGTAAACGAATATCCTTTAATTAATAAAATGGGGCGGGTTTTCGAAACCCGATTTACACAAATGTTACAAGTTCTTACACTTGTGACCTCAAATATGGTGATGTTCCATGCTGGTTTTCCATGGAAAACCTACAGAAACATTCCTAGAGGTGTTCTAAGTGTTAAGAAAGAAGAAAAAGAAAAGAAGAGAGGTGAAGGTGAGTTAAAACTTACTTGAAAGTCTTGAACTTTCTGAATTGAGAGAGAGATTTAGAGAGAGAGAGAGATTAATGTTTGAGGTGTGATATGAGAGTGGAAGGAGGTGGGTATTTATAGTTGAGGTTTGGGGGTGAGTTAGGTGAGTGTATTTAATGCAAGAAACACACATTTGCCCAATCCATGAGCTAGAAACAACAATCTGCGGATTATGCCCTCTGGCGGGCCGCGAGAGACAATATATGGGACGGCCGCGGGGCGCGAGCGGCCTTAATCTGGAAGCTTGTTTGATTTTTGTCACTTTTAGTCCCTGAACTTGGTTTTTCCTTCATTTTGTGCTAAAACTTGGTATTTTTGCATGTTTTTAAATGTATAACGTATATGTAAGTGATGTGTAAGAATTTATACATCTTTTAAACATCAAATATTCCCCATTTATGCGAGAACTCATTGTGTTTTCATTGATCTTGATACTTATTTGAGTTATTTGTGAAAATACAGGTTCGGGCTTCGGCCCGCTGATGAAACGGAGGCTTTTGGAGCAATTTGGAGCAAAAATGGAACATTTCAGCCAAACTGCCAGATATGGCATGACCGTGCCAAGCCTCCGGACACCGGCACTATCATCAATCTGCGCAAACTAGACCAGTCCAACAACTGGGCACGGTCGTGCCAACCCCTAGCACGACCGTGCTCGTATCATCCCAGCTTATGATTAGCTCATTCCCGAGATCGAAATAGTCATTGCTAAGTACGTTGCTGATAAGCACGACCGTGCGACCCTTTGACATGATCGTGCCACCTCGGGGAAATTTTAGCGGGATCTTTCCAGATTTGGTATCAAACGTGGTCAACAGCTCAGAAAGGTATCTACATTTACCAAGCACCACCGTTCCAAAAGGTGGCACGGTCGTGTCAACTATCCAGCAACATAAATACGTGGTTTCAGCTTATTTGAAGGGGAGGTGGGAGCATTTTGGTGAACTTTTATCTCAAGATTCTGGTCTTGGAAGCTTGTATAGTGAAGAAGGAGCCTTGAGGAAGGTTGTATCACTTGATTATCAACTCATTTTACCATTTATCTTGTCTTAAACTTTTGTTATCCAATTGTTATTCATGAACAATTTACATTATCTTGCATTTGAATTAGTTGTCATGAGCCTTGAAGGCTAAACTTTTGTGTTGCTTAAACAATGTTGAAGCTAATGAACATTTGATAACATGGAAATAGATGTGGTGATTGTTGTTTATAAATCTTCATGATGACATTTGATCTTGTTCTTGGAGTTCATACATGTTTAAAGTCCTTGTTCTTGAATGTTTGGTCATAAGTATTTACATGTTGTGTTGGAAAGCCATGTAGAGATTATGATTGTTGAATCTTGTTAACTTGTTGATATGATTCATAGCATGAAACTAGGAATGGTAATTGCTAACATGATTAGAATAGTGATTTGAATATGTGTATGAATTCTTGCATTTAGATTTGGAAAGATCATATGAATGTTTATATGGATTCTATAGTTTATGTTTATGTTGGGTTAATGATTTAGGCCAAGATTGTTATCTAGCATGACCATACTTGTGATTCATATCAAGAACATGTTGAAGATGTCATCTACTTGAAACCAAGTTTGGGTGATTAGTGTGTTGTTCATATTAGTTTTCCTTAACTTGTAGAGTTAGGAGTTTTGACAAACATATAACTCATTATTAAATATTAACATCAACTTAGCAAGTGAAATTAAAAGAATGAATCTTAGGTGATTAAAATGTTGTTCATTATAATTTTCCCAAGATTTATAAAACTAGGAAACCTTGAATGGAAGCTTAGTTGACTTTAGAACTTGCATCATCACTAGTTTTCCTCAAATGTTGTCATATGTTTATTAGTGGAAACTTAGTTTAAGCAACCTTTCTTAATTATCGCTCTTTCTTGATTTAGTTAGTTAATTGTTATTATTGCATGATAGTTTAAAATCAAGAAATCAACGCATCTATTGAAAAAGGCTTAAAAGTAACAAGGATATAGTACTAAGACACCGAGTCCACGGATTGATATACGGTTCTTACCAACTGACTATACTGCCACCTACCGGGTACACTTGCCCTTTGTGTGTGTAGTTAGTTTTAAGTAAAAACCATTTTTTAAAACTCAATTTGTGTGAAAGAAAATTATAGCTATAAAATTATATTTAATTCACGCACAGCAGTAAGTATATTTTGAGTATCAAGTATGGATGTATGAGTATTTGCACGTATAACAAGTATCGGTTTGTATGTAAACACGTATTAAACGATTGAATGCATGTAAGACAAGTATATATCAAGTATGAATTTTAT
Organism: Scalesia atractyloides; assembly: GCA_947069175.1. Lineage (NCBI taxonomy): Eukaryota > Viridiplantae > Streptophyta > Magnoliopsida > Asterales > Asteraceae > Scalesia > Scalesia atractyloides. Next base: position 75,891,358 of record CAMTDV010000022.1, on the reverse strand, counting down.
TACGATCAAAGTCTCGGATTACAAGATTGGAAAAGAGATACGGATACGATACGATACAAGTTTCCATAAATAGAAATACGATTACACTTTCTAATTAAGAAAAGTACGAAAAAGCGAGGCGTTACACATGTCATATTTCAAATTTGTACGATTTTCGTTCCTGACATAACAAACCAGTTTCATCCAAAAAAACGAGTTATCTATCACTTTCGTCCCTGTGATTTGTCCAATTATTCGATTCAACCATAGTTTTTTGGACGGAATTGGCATGTTTCAAGAATGTTAGGGACGGAAAAGGTACAAATTTGAAATTTGGTTTGGACTAGCATAATTGAACAAACCACATGAAGAAAATGACATTTAACTCTAAAATAAAATAACATATAAAATGGTATGTATAAATTTAAAATCGTTAGAAAAGTTAAAAACAAATAATTTTTTCGCAAGTATAATATAATTTGTCAAATAATGTTTTATTGATTTCATCCGATCATATATAAGAATTTTTTTTTGATAAAATTTAACCTTTTTAAGGGACTCGTATGATAAAAGAGTAAAAGTATGTTGATTTTTTATATAAAAGTTTTTAAGGGAATTTTTTGAGACAATAAGAAAAATATTTTGGTTTTTTTTACGTGAAAAAGAGTGGAGGGGCTTTAATGGTAAAAAGGAAAGTATGTTGGCTTTTTATGTGAAAAAAATGGTGGAACTTTTATGAAAAAAATAGTTGGTTTTCTATGATAATTGCCTAATATCATTTAAAAAAAGATAAATCTATAATTCCTACAATTAGGTTATCTCTTAGGGAGGAAGGAACACCCAAGGGTACTACTGTAGCTCCGACTTATCAAGTTACACCATGTCAAATTCTTTCAAGCTACTACAAAACACTGGCGGCTCCCTACTCTTTCACTAAAAAGTACCCTTGAACTTTTTTTTAATTTAAATAAATTCAACATTTAAGTTTAGTTAAAATTTAAATTTCATTAAATAATAGTTTAAATTAAACAAACTAATAAAATTAATAAAATTACATAAAAACACAATTAAAATAAAAAAAGAAAAAAACATAGATATAAAACGAAACTATTCCTTGTCTTCCTTCTCAAGGTACAGTAGATCTTGAGCTACAAGATGGACAACAAGATCATTTTTTAGTCGGTCATGCGTCTCTCAATCCATCAACTCGCGAAGAACATCATTGTCAAAAACGGGTTCGAGGATGGATCCCGGATGTGGACCGGTGAGAACGCTTTTCCGTCGTCCTTTAAGATCGTATTGTGCAGTATGATGTACGTATACGTCACAGTAATAATCTTTTCTGCAGTCATAGCACGCATGAGTCTCCTAAGTATGCCTCATTTTCCTTTTAGCGCACCAAAAGCACGCTCCACACATTTTCTTGCCCCTTCTTGCAATTTCTTGAATTTCTTTTCATTCGGATCGACAGGGTATGGAAACGTTTTCATAAACATTGACCAAGTAGGGTAGATACCAAAGGTTAAATAGCATCCAAGTTTGTATGCATGTTCGTTCACTTAAGATGGACACTTAGGTCTGGTTCCAGTGCGTTCAGCGAGATATATTGGAGATTGTTAGAGAACATTGATGACATTGAGTGAATTGGGCGGGTCACAATACGCATGCATGCTAAACCCATAAACCTTGTAATGCAACCGCTTCAACCATGACCGTCGGATATTCGTGATCACCTCTCATATATTGGCCTCGTGACTCTTTGGGACACATCTTCCAAACAAGATGCGTACAATCGATGCTACCTAACATCCTAGGAATATTGTGTTTTTCTTCGTGATTTTGGTACAAAGTCGCTATGTCGTTGCTTGTTGGCATACGCAAGAACTAATCACTGTACAATTGATTCATGACATAAAAAAACTGCAGGCAGACTTCTGTAAATACTCATCGCTCTCGTCGGGAGTATTACCACTCGCGAGTTTTTTAACTACTGATGTAGCTTTTTGTATTGCTGAAAAACTTTTTTTCAACCTCCCGTCACATCTCTCTTGAAACCAAGGATATTGTGCATCCACATCACTAATAATTTTTAATAACAACTATTTCGACGTACGAAACCGATAGCAGATGTTTCATGATCATACGATGGTTCACAACAAAATAATCATTCATAAGATTTTCGTTACCTTGTACGCAATCACGTTTGACGATTTTTTAGGAATGCCCAACGACATCACTGTGTCTTTCGCTTTGGCTTCCTCAAGCATCTCTTTGAAAAAATTAAGTCATCATTTGAGAGACTAGCCATTGACAAATAATATTGAAAAGGTAATGGTTTGAGTTAGAAACTTATAATTGTATAACATTTGAGTGAAATGGAGAATATGATGGTTATTTATAATATTTAAATAAATAATTCAAATAATCTTTTTTATTTGATTCATAACGGTCAAAAGTTAGTTCAACGGTCATCTTTATTAGCACCGTATATATTTACATATATTTATATTTAGATAACTTATATTTATGTTATAGAAAATCATTGTAAATTAGGAATCATTATCTATTTCTAATTAGGTGCAAGGTTATGTTTATGATTCTCTTCCCTATATAAAGGGCCTTCATGTACATGTTTTGATTATCAATAATACAAAAACCATAAACACTTTTATGGTATCAGAGCCTCGGTTCTGAAAACCCTAAAATTTTCCCAGCCGTCGCTATGACTAAACCTGATTCCCCGAATCCTCTAATCTGAAACAGCTCCTACTCCATCCAGCCTATTCTGTCACGAATTTACAAACTAAAAATTTGTACTTTGGATGTCACACCCCGACCTACAGCGGAATAAAAGTCGGGGCATGATTGGGTTATCACCAAAACTCATGATATTTACTAATAAGTTTCATATTTATTAAATGGAAATTAACTTCAAATATCCAACACAAAATTCATACAAACACAAGCAATAAACCAAAAGATTGTTCCAAACGAAATAACTTGTTTATTCTTCTAAGGCCATCCTATGTGTTTCTTTCCTTTGCTTGCTCACTTGTATCATGCCTAAAACAGAAAATTTGGGTCAACAAATGTTGGCAAGTGAACATTGATAAAACATTTAAATAATTGTATTTTAGTGTTGTTTAATTAAGATTGTGCATGAATCATGTGTGAACAGATGTATATATATATAACAAATCACAAACCACATTGTATGACATAATGAATGATGTATTTGAGATCAATGCTTAATCAAACGGATCCGATTTAATGAGGCACGTGATGCTCAACCCGTATCCCACGAGGAACTGAGGGGCCTAATGAAATGATTGCACTGAAATGATAAATGTATCCACATAACAAACATACACATTTGATCACGAATGATTATTAGCACAAGTGTTAGATAAACTAAAACAAATAAAAGAAATTATACGACACATGATACACCCCAAAATATGATTAAAACGGGGAATTCGTAGAGATTCACTCACAGTGGGTGCGTATTCTTGCTTGAAGATGAGAGCGCATGTCACACCCCGACCCGCAGCGGAATAAGAGTCGGGGCATAATTGGGTTATCACCAAAGCTCATGATATTTACTAATATGTTTCATATTTATTAAAGTCAAAATTACATCCTCAATATTCCAAACATGTTCATACAAATACAAAGAAAGATAATCAACTAAACAATCCAAAGTCTAAACCAGTTTATTCTTCTAAGCCATCCTATGTGTTTCTTGCTGCAGCTGGATCACCTGTATCATGTGTAAAAATGGGGGGATTTGGGTCAACATAAGTTGGCGAGTGAACCTTGTTAGAAAAACATTTATTATTGATTTCTTGTTATCTTTATCATGAAAAATTGTGCAACAATCATATGTAAGCAAACGTAATTAAATCATACAATAACAATAACAACAACAAACAATAACATACAATAACAAACCAACTTGCATGAATATATAACATGAATGAAACTGTATATGTTGGCAACGTCACGTTCACGCTCATAATGTAATGGGAAACGGACGGCCTATGAAAATGTCTGTGCGATCAAGGCTCAATCAAACGGAGCCGATCGTATGTTGGCAACGCCTGGTTCACGCTCATAATGTAATGGGGAACAGCTCAACGCTCATAATGTAATGGGGAGCGGCGGCCTATGATAATGTATGTACTGAAAATGATAATTTAATCTAAACAATAACCACACAAACAGTTGATACATGTTGAATACACATTTGTTCATGGATATGATGGATGCACAATGATTTAAATATAATAAATGGTAAGACACATGATACACCCCAAAAACGTGATTAAAACAGGGAATTTGTAGAGATTCACTCACATTGGGTGCGTTTGGTTGAAGATGATGAAATGCGCACGAGTTTGGAGGATTGATCGACGAGAATTAACTAACCTAAATAATAACGGAAAGTATGGTAAATGAATGGATTTTATTAATAATTTTAATAGGATTTTTAGATATATTTTTGTGAGTTTAAGGCTATTTTCTATCTTTAAAAACATTATTTTTAAGTATTTTTAATTGATTTTTAAATTAAATAAATAAATAAAAATATAAAAAAATGTTGACTTTTGCCTTGACCATTGACCGTTGACCGGGACTGTTGACTGTTTGACCGGTTCGCTAAAGTGTAAGTGTGCGCCGGGTAAGGCTCGAACCCAAGACCTCCCGTACCGCAGCTCTACCAACTGAGCTACGTGTCTAACCCGAAATAATTCTGTTTTTAATTATATTTATATACTGTTTTAGTTTATTCAAAATTCTTTTATTTTCCAAAAAGGGTTTTAATCATCGAACCGGAGTGTGCAACAGGTCTCGAACCCGGGACCTGTGGGTTAGTGTTGCACACAGTCCACCGCTGGACTGTGTGTCTAACCTGGTTAATATACCGATTTTTATTATACTTAACAACTTCAGTGAGTTAATCCGGTTCAGTTAGAAAAAGAACATTTTTATTACAGAGCATACGATTGTGCCAAGGATCGAAATCGCGGCGTGTGATATATGTGCGCACACAGTCCACCGCTGGACTATGTGTCTAACCCGAGATAATATCCAATTTATATTAAACTTATAAACAAACTAACTTCATCTTCTTCGTTACAATATCACAGACAACGATTACCCTATTGTTTCTTGTTTAATTAGATTGACAAACATTCAAATGATTAAAATGAAATGGCAGAGAAGATTTTGGAAGTAAACATACCGGAGAAACGATCTTTCTCAGAATTCCGGCAAAGTCGTCGGCTCTGTTTTTATGGACTTTGTCTGAGCAGACCAATTAACAATTTTGATTAGCTAGATGCGGAATTGAAGTACTGAACAAGAGTTATCAGAATGTTTAAAGGTTTATACCGATTCACAGCGAGTTCTAGAAATTCTCAGAGATTTTTCGGCGAATGATGATTATCCGATATCGTCGCCTGGAACTGATTCTGATTGAAGGGTTTGAGTTAGCAAAAGCTTAACAACTGATAGACGATGAAAGAATTGAGAAACTTACTGATTTGATGGAAGACACGGTTTTTCGGCGAAAGTCTGGCGAGTTCAAAAAGCAATTCCGACGATCAGAAACTAGAATAAACGTGAGAATAGAAGTTCTGGGAATGTAATTGAGTCGCGAGATGAAGCTTTTGTTGAAGTAATTCCAGAAGTGAATGTTTTCGGTTATAAAAACCGAACATCACATGAATTCAAGTCCATTCAAGACTGAATTGATTAAAAATGTCGGTGTATCGGTTATTATCAGAAAACCGCGATCACTCAAACGTTTTGGACGTTTGGAAGCCGGTTACGGTTTCAGTTGGCGTAAACCGGTTGATACCTGAGTGAAGTTATCTTTTAATTGTTTCCTAGAACTCACAGAAAACATCAAGTGGCGGAGTGGTTATATGTGTGCGTGTTAAGTCATTAGACTCATCCGGCTGACCCGGGTTCGAATCCCGGCAGCCGGTTTTCTTTTTATTTATTTTCTTTTCACTTTTTATTAATTATAATTTTTAAATTCTAATTTGTTTATTAATTATGCATCGTTTAAAATTAAAATAAACATAAATACGTAACGAAAATTTTATAACTTGATATTCGATTACAAACGAAGCGGGTTTAGAAAACCCGTTTTTGACAAATGTTACAGTATCCCCAACTTTCAGAAATTTCGTCCCGAAATTTAAGTAGTAGTGGTAATAGGAAAAAGATGCGGGTATTTTTCGCGCATTGAGTCTTCACGTTCCCAAGTAAACTCAGGTCCCCGTTTCGACTCCTAGCGTACCCTAACAATTGGAATACGACTTCGTCTTAGACGTTTTTCTCCGAAGTCCAGGATCTCTACTGGTTTTTCAATGAAATGCATAGATTCGTCAATCTGAATATCTTCCAGAGGTATATGGAGGTTCTCATCGTCGAGGCACTTCTTCAAGTTTGATACGTGGAATGTGGGGTGAATTCTGTTGAGTTTTTCTGGTAGATGAAGCTTGTATGCTACAGGTCCTACTCTTTCGAGTATCTTGAAAGGTCCTACGTAGCGTGGTGCTAGCTTGCCTTTCTGGCCAAAACGAACTACTCCCTTCCACGGTGATACTTTTAAAAGTACATGATCACCAATGTTAAACTCCAAAGGCTTCCGTCGTTTATCTACGTAACTCTTTTGACGACTTTGAGCCGCTAGAAGATTGTTTCGAATTTGATGGATCTTGTCTGTGGTTTCTTGAATCAATTCCGGACCGGTGATTTGAGCTTCCCCAATTTCATGCCAACATACTGGAGATCGGCACTTACGACCATATAAAGCTTCAAAAGGTGCCATGCCGATACTTGAATGATAGCTATTGTTGTACGAAAATTCAACTAATGGTAGATGAGCGTCCCAATTTCCCTTGAAGTCTATGACACATGCTCGAAGCATATCTTCAAGAGTTTGAATGGTGCGTTCAGATTGTCCATCAGTTTGAGGATGATAAGCGGTACTGAGGTCTAATCGTGTACCCAAAGCGGCTTGTACGGCCTGCCATGTTCGTGAAGTGAAACGACTATCACGGTCAGAAATAATGCTTAACGGTACACCATGTCGGCTTACGATTTCGCTGATGTAGATACGAGCTAGCTTCTCGTTCTTGAAATCTTCGCGGATTGGAATAAAGTGAGCTGATTTTGTAAGACGATCAATGATTACCAATATAGTGTCATACCCACCAGAAGTGCGAGGTAACCCGGTAATGAAGTCCATGGTTATGTTTTCCCACTTCCATACAGGTATTTCAGGTTGGACCAGAAGTCCTGAGGGTCTTTGGTGTTCAGCTTTCACCTTGGAACATGTAAGGCACTTGGAAACAAAAACAGCAATATCCTTTTTCATTCCAGGCCACCAGTAGGTGTATCGAAGGTCTTGATACATCTTATCGGCTCCTGGGTATATAGAGTATCGTGTTTTATGAGCCTCATTCATAAGAAATTCACGAAGGTTGTTGTGGTCAGGAATCCATATGCGATCTAGATAGTACAGAATACCGTCGGATTTAGTTTCAATTTTAAGTTCAGCTCCACAGGACAGCTCCTTTCGTACATCGTCTTCCGTTACTGAAACATGTTGGGCTTCTCGAATTTGATCTTTGATGTCGGTTATGATTTGTGAACATAGAAGACGAATGGAGTTCGCATAACCCTTTCGACTGAGTGCATCAGCCACCACATTTGCCTTGCCAGGGTGATACCGAATTTCACAGTAGTAGTCATTTAGAAGTTCGACCCATCTTCGTTGCCTCATGTTTAACTCCTTTTGGTTAAAGATATGTTGAAGACTCTTGTGGTCAGTGTATATTTCACACTTAGTACCGTAGAGATAATGTCTCCATATCTTAAGAGCGAACACAACGGCTCCAAGTTCTAGGTCATGGGTGGTGTAGTTCTTCTCATGAGTTTTGAGTTGTCTAGAAGCATAAGCTATCACCTTTCCTCTTTGCATTAGAACACAGCCTAGTCCTTGCCCTGACGCGTCGCAATAAACCACGAAGTCATCACAACCTTCAGGAAGAGTGAGGATAGATGCATCACAGAGTTTTTGTTTAAGGGTCTGGAAGGCTTCTTCTTGTTTGGGTCCCCAAATGAAGGGTTTTCCTTTATGAGTTAAAGCCGTGAGTAGTACAGTAGTGCGAGAGAAATTTGAAATGAAACGGCGATAATAACCAGCCAAACCAAGGAATGATCTTACTTCAGTTGTTGTACGTGGCGCTTGCCATTCTTGTACTGATTTGATCTTTGAGGGGTCGACATGTATTCCCTTGTCATTGACTACATGTCCAAGGAATTGTACCTCTTTTAACCAGAATTCGCATTTGGAGAATTTGGCGTAAAGCTTTTCATTCTCTAAGAGTGTAAGGATGAGTCGAAGGTGCCGTTCATGATCAGACTTAGACTTTGAGTAAATGAGGATGTCGTCGATGAAGACTATAACAAAACGATCGAGATAGGGTTTGCAGACTCTGTACATTAGATCCATGAAGACAGCTGGAGCGTTGGTTAAACCAAATGGCATGACCATGAATTCATAATGACCATAACGAGTTCGGAAGGCGGTCTTTGGGACGTCTTCTTCATGTACTCTGAGTTGATGATAACCAGAACGAAGGTCGATTTTTGAAAAACAGCTGGCGCCTTGAAGTTGGTCAAGAAGATCATCAATGCGAGGTAATGGATAGCGGTTCTTGACCGTTAACTTGTTGAGTTCTCTGTAGTCGATGCACATGCGAAACGTTCCATCTTTCTTCTTCACAAAAAGGACAGGTGCACCCCAAGGCGAGGAGCTAGGACGTATGAATCCTTTGTCAGTCAACTCTTGCAATTGACTGGCTAGCTCTTGCATTTCGGATGGGGCTAACCTATAAGGAGACTTTGCAACTGGTGTAGCACTAGGTATAAGATTGATGCGAAATTCGACTTCTCTCACGGGAGGAAGTCCTGAGATGTCGTCAGGAAAAACTTGCGGAAAATCTTTTACTACCGGGATGTCTTCAAGTTTCTTCTCCTTGGTTCCCTTTTTGACGACATTCGGTTAAAAATGCGACATAATTCTTGCGGGGATATTTTCGAGCTTGAAGACAGGACATTAATCTAAGCCCTTTCGATGGGGTTTCTCCAAAGATTCGTAGAGTCTGACCGTTTGTAAGAGGAATGCGTATAAACTTTTCGCAGCATACAACTTCAGCCCGATGTTGGCTGAGCCAGTCCATACTAATTATTATGTCAAAGCTTCCCAACTTCATAGGAATGAGGTCAACTGGAAAATCGTGGTCGTTTAAGGTGAGAGTACAATTGCGTATAATAGAGTTTAATGAGACCGGTTTTCCGTCAGCAACTTCTACTGTTATGGATTCCATGAGCTTATCACGAATTTGGTTTAGGATGGGTTCAAACTCTAAGGACACAAAACTTTTATCCGCGCCAGTATCAAACAACATGGATGCATAACTACCATTGATAAGAAACGTATCGTTAACCACATTGCTGTCAGCTCTAGCCTGATTAGCGTTGATGTTGAAAGCTCTTACTCTTGCAGGTGGAGGAGCTTGGTTAGCCTGATTCACCGGATTTGCTTGGGCTTGAGCATGTATAATGTTCACCAAACGTGGACAAGTGTTTCTAAAGTGGCTGGGGTCTCCACAATTGTAGCAAGCCCGCATAGGTTGCACCATGGGATAGTTGGGTTGGTAGTATGATTGGGCTAAGTGTTGGGTAGGTGGTAGTAGTAGAGGTTGTTGGGCTTGACCCATTATTTGATGGTGTGTTTGAGTTGAGGGCTGGTGGCGGTTCGTTCGCTGAGGTATGCGACAGGTTTGAACAGTGTGACCTGCGCGACCACAGCCGGTGCAATGTTGGCAGGGATGATCAGGAAAGTGATGGTATTGGCAACGGTTGCATTTTGGTAATGGGCCAGAGTATGGCCTTTTATATGGTGCAGGTGAGGGGGCAACTTGGGTAATGGGTGCAGCAGGGATAGGGAAATTTGTTTGTGTGACAGCGAAGTTTCTGGTGTTACGTTTCCTCTTGTTAGCAAACTTAGAGGAGGAGGTGGAATGGTTTGAAGTTTGGCCCTCAACGGGGGCTTTCTTTTTCTCCTCTTTAAATTTACCGTTGCGAATTCGATTCTCGATTAGTTCAGTAGCTAGTTCCATAGCAGCTTCAAGTGTTGCTGGCGAAGTGCTGAGAACTGAATCTTGAATTTTCGAGGGAAGACCTCGAATATAATGTTCGACTAAGCGGTAAACTGGGGTGAACAAGTTAGGGACCATCTGGTTCAACTCTAAAAACCTCTTGTTGTAGGAAGTATGATCTCCCTCCTTTTGCTTCAATGAATGAAATTCATCCTCTAACTTTTTAATCTCACTTCTAGGACAGAATCGTCTCGTCATGATTTCCCTTAACTCCTCCCACATTAAGGCCATTGCATCTTCGATTCCCTTTTACCCTTTTCAGTATTCCACCAGGTAAGAGCTACCCCAAATAGTCTCCCGGTTGCGTATCGTACCTTGCGATCCTCGCGACAATCGCAGTTGAGGAAGGTGTTTTCCATTTCCTCAAACCAGTGGAGAAGAGCAGTGACACCTTCAGTCCCTTCAAATCTCGGAGGATCGCAAGACTTGAAATGTTTATATGAGCACTTTTTGGTAGGAGGGTTGCCGATGTTCTGGTCTTCTTGCTGGGGAGGATTGGTGGGATTTGTGGCGAGAGCTTGTTGTACTTGAACCTCAATGTCAGGAAGCACCGCGGCCATTTGTTTTGCGATTTGAGTGGCCAAGCGTTCGTGTGACCTTCCTGATCTTCTACCCCCTCGTTGTTGCCTAGCCGACATCTACAGGAACATACATAAGAAGATTGTGAGTTTATGAAGTCTTTTTAGGTGTCATGTGTCTTAAAGAAAATAAAAATAACATAAATATCAATAATGCAACTACATCCATAGGATGTCTTGGGTTTGCTCATGTTGGGCCTCAAATGTCCCCCATACCTTCACCTGTATAGTCATGTGGGCCCCCATGACTATTGGCTTGTAGGATTCACATTAGTATTGGCGGTTTAACACTCGCATCACCCGAATGAAAACCATGAAATATGTTGACGAGATGTATGGTCGGAATGTGTCCAGGTGTAGACACAATGACAACTCAAAGTGGGGTTAGCTCACACGACGTTTGGTATAGCATGCTTTGGCCTAATAGGTACTTCGTACTCTCATCGTTAGTCCCCAGGTAGGCAAACTGGTACTTTATTTTGGATTTATACGAATGCCAGCCTAGACAGGACGTTCCGACTACCGGTACTTGTACCCATCCAGTTACTACATGCCCGTCATGAGAACTCACTTTGATGTGATTTGAAAATACAAAAATCATTGCAAAAACAATCATGGAAATGATGTGGTGTGTGCTCTCATGGATATGATATGTTATGAGAATATGATTCATGATAGGCATTATATAATAATATGTACTTATGAACATGCTTGCATAACATTGAATGTAACATTAAACATAAAACATATAAACATCATGAATTTTGCATGTAACACACAAAAATTTTAAAAATTATAATCAACTATAGTATAGGCTCTAAGGGTATAATAACCTATCCTATATCCCTATAGTCATGGCTCTGATACCAATCTGTCACACCCCGACCCGCAGCGGAATAAGAGTCGGGGCATAATTGGGTTATCACCAAAGCTCATGATATTTACTAATATGTTTCATATTTATTAAAGTCAAAATTACATCCTCAATATTCCAAACATGTTCATACAAAAACAAAGAAAGATAATCAACTAAACAATCCAAAGTCTAAACCAGTTTATTCTTCTAAGCCATCCTATGTGTTTCTTGCTGCAGCTGGATCACCTGTATCATGTGTAAAAATGGGGGTTTTTGGGTCAACATAAGTTGGCGAGTGAACCTTGTTAGAAAAACATTTATTATTGATCTCTTGATATCTTTATCATGGAAAATCGTGCAATAATCATATGTGAGCAAACGTAAATAATCATACAATAACAATAACAACAACAAACAATAACATACAATAACAAACCAACTTGCATGAATATATAACATGAATGAAACTGTATATGTTGGCAACGTCACGTTCACGCTCATAATGTAATGGGAAACGGACGGCCTATGATAAATGTCTGTGCGATCAAGGCTCAATCAAACGGAGCCGATCGTATGTTGGCAACGCCTGGTTCACGCTCATAATGTAATGGGGAACAGCTCAACGCTCATAATGTAATGGGGAGCGGCGCCCTATGATAATGTATGTACTGAAAATGATAATTTAATCTAAACAATAACCACACAAACAGTTGATACATGTTGAATACACATTTGTTCATGGATATGATGGATGCACAATGATTTAAATATAATAAATGGTAAGACACATGATACACCCCAAAAACGTGATTAAAACGGGGAATTTGTAGAGATTCACTCACATTGGGTGCGTTTGGTTGAAGATGATGAAATGCGCACGAGTTTGGAGGATTGATCGACGAGAATTAACTAACCTAAATAATAACGGAAAGTATGGTAAATGAATGGATTTTATTAATAATTTTAATAGGATTTTTAGATATATTTTTGTGAGTTTAAGGCTATTTTCTATCTTTAAAAACATTATTTTTAAGTATTTTTAATTGATTTTTAAATTAAATAAATAAATAAAAATATAAAAAAATGTTGACTTTTGCCTTGACCATTGACCGTTGACCGGGACTGTTGACTGTTTGACCGGTTCGCTAAAGTGTAAGTGTGCGCCGGGTAAGGCTCGAACCCGAGACCTCCCGTACCGCAGCTCTACCAACTGAGCTACGTGTCTAACCCGAAATAATTCTGTTTTTAATTATATTTATATACTGTTTTAGTTTATTCAAAATTCTTTTATTTTCCAAAAAGGGTTTTAATCATCGAACCGGAGTGTGCAACAGGTCTCGAACCCGGGACCTGTGGGTTAGTGTTGCACACAGTCCACCGCTGGACTGTGTGTCTAACCTGGTTAATATACCGATTTTTATTATACTTAACAACTTCAGTGAGTTAATCCGGTTCAGTTAGAAAAAGAACATTTATATTACAGAGCATACGATTGTGCCAAGGATCGAACTCGCGGCGTGTGATATATGTGCGCACACAGTCCACCGCTGGACTGTGTGTCTAACCCGAGATAATATCCAATTTATATTAAACTTATAAACAAACTAACTTCATCTTCTTCGTTACAATATCACAGACAACGATTACCCTACTGTTTCTTGTTTAATTCGATTGACAAACATTCAAATGATTAAAATGAAATGGCAGAGAAGATTTTGGAAGTAAACATACCGGAGAAACGATCTTTCTCAGAATTCCGGCGAAGTCGTCGGCTCTGTTTTTATGGACTTTGTCTGAGCGGACCAATTAACAATTTCTAGATGCGGAATTGAAGTACTGAACAAGAGTTATCAGAATGTTTAAAGGTTTATACCGATTCACAGCGAGTTCTAGAAATTCTCAGAGATTTTCCGGCGAATGATGATTATCCGATATCGTCGCCTGGAACTGATTCTGATTGAAGGGTTTGAGTTAGTAAAAGCTTAAAAACTGATAGACGATGAAAGAATTGAGAAACCTACTGATTTGATGGAAGACACGGTTTTCCGGTGAAAGTCCCGCGAGTTCAAAAAGCAATTCCGACGATCAGAAACTAGAATAAACGTGAGAATAAAAGTTTTGGGAATGTAATTGAGTCGCGAGATGAAGCTTTTGTTGAAGTAATTCCAGAAGTGAATGTTTTCGGTTATAAAAACCGAACATCTCATGAATTCAAGTCCATTCAAGACTGAATTGATTAAAAATGTCGGTGTATCGGTTATTATCAGAAAACCGTGATCACTCAAACGTTTTGGACGTTTGGAAGCCGGTTACGGTTTCAGTTGGCGTAAACCGGTTGATTCATGAGTGAAGTTATCTTTTAATTGTTTCCTAGAACTCACAGAAAACATTAAGTGGCGGAGTGGTTATATGTGTGCGTGTTAAGTCATTAGACTCACCCGGCTGACCCGGGTTCGAATCCCGGCAGCCGGTTTTCTTTTTTATTTATTTTCTTTTCACTTTTTATTAATTATAATTTTTAAATTCTAATTTGTTTATTAATTATGCATCGTTTAAAATTAAAATAAACATAAATACGCAACGAAAAATTTATAACTTGATATTCGATTACAAACGAAGCGGGTTTGGAAAACTCGTTTTTGACAAATGTTACAGCGCACGAGTTGGGAATTAACCGATGAAAGAGTACTAACCTAAAATAATAACGCGCCAAACCGATAAATAAATAATTTAATGTTTAGGATAAAAAATTTTGTTTAGAATTTTAGGTTATTTTTGTGGGTTTCATTGATATTTTAAACCTTGAATTTATATATATATATATATATATATTTTAACATTCTAATTGATTTTTTTTCATTTAATAATAAACCATAAAATAAAATATTAAAAATAAAATAAATAATAAAAAAAATGTTGTCAGTCTGACAAGGGCGCTTGTCAGACCGGTTCGACTGAATTGTAGGCGTGCGTGTGGTGAGACTCGAACTCGTGACCTCTCGGTTGCGTGCACGCAGCTCTTCCAACTAAGCTACGTGTCTAACCCGAAAGAATCTGAATTTTAATTATATTTATACACATTTTAGGTTCATTCTAATTTAATTGAGTTTACAAAAAGATTTTAAATAATGCAACCGGTACGTGCCAAAGGACTCGAACCCGAGACCTTGGTGGTGTGATGCACCTAACACAACCAACTGGGTTGGGTGTCTAACCCGGCTATACATGCATTTTAATTATACTTATATACTAAATAAGTTTACACAGAAATGATGGATTTAAAAAGGGGTTAAATCGATCGAGCCGGTGTGTAGGAGGGGATTCGAACCGGCGAACATGGGTTCGGTTTGCACCCGGCCCAACCAGTTGGGCTGGCTGCTTAACCCGACTATAATCTTAATTATAATAAATATATATAAACACAACATTTCATCTTCTTCATCTTGATTTTGAACCAAACCTGTACCCGCCCATAATTTTTTGATTCACCACCGATTAACATCAGAATGTTATGCTAATTAACAAGTATTCAAAGGGAAAAGGAGTAGGAGTCTACCGTAGAACCGGAATGGAGGATCTCGATCTCCGGCAGGTGAATTCTAACGGCCCGGTGGTTCTCCGGTGAAACAAAGATTTTTCCGACGACTGTGATATGAGCGAACAGAGGGAATTAAGCGAGTTCAGATGGGGAGAATTCGACTGGTATATATAGGGGTGATCAAGAGCTCGGTTTTTGGCAAATTTGGCTCGGATTGATTGACAGCTCAATCACAGCCAAATGTTTACTAAAATTAAACGGAACAGTTGTCGATTTTGTTAGGAAATACGCATGAATTGCCGTGGTCTCCGGCGAGGAGATTTGTAGTTGTTTGCAGGTTCTTCTCAGTTTCAATATAAGTGTATTTATAATCCAACCTTATCACAACTGATGTGTGTAACGCAGTGGTGTTTGTGGTGTGTGTTAACCCGGGGAATCCGGGTTCGATACCGGTTCACCCATTTTTTTTAATTCCAGATTTTTTTATTAATTTTATTATATCTAATAATCATTTTCTAAGTATATTATTATTTAATTGATTAATTATTATTTCATTAAAGTTATTTTAAACTTTAATTATTATCACTTATTTTAGAAGTATTTAAACAATTATATAAACAATAAATAATAGAAAAAATAATCGAACGACGTAATTAAATACACTTGATTGATAAATTGGGGCGGGTTTTCGAAACCCGATTTACACAAATGTTACATTGGATGGATCCAAGGTCACGTATTTCTCCTGGATCAAGTTGTTCAAACTACACGCGGTTGCATACAAAGTATTAAACTACATCGATGAAACTCCGGCCCCGGCACAGACCGATCCCAGCTTTGCTGCATGGAAAGAACTCGACCATTAGTGCTTCAATGGATATCTAGCACCGTCTCCAACGATTTGTTGATCCGGGTTCTCGAATCCGACTCCACTGCTCGGGCCGCTTGGGTTAAGCTTGAAAAGATCTTCCTTAGCAACAAGAAAGCACGGCCCCCCCTTTAGAAACCAAGTTTGTCAACTTGATTCTTGCTGTGTATTCTTCCATGGATTCAATAATTGAAGGAGTTGGCTAACCAACTTGAAGATGTTAATCAGCCAATCACAGAGTCTCGACTCATCCTTCAATTAGTTCACGGCCTACCTCAAGAATTCAATACCACAGCATCACTTATCAACCCCAACAATGCCGATTGGGACCTCGCCAGATCAATGCTTGCTGATGAAGTCATACGCATCGAAGCTCGTCAAAACCTCGCATCCTCTGTCATGGTCGCTACAGCCGCCACTAATCAGGTACCTTCACAAACTCCGGCCAAAATTTCCAGCCGCAAACTACTTATAATACCTCATCCCCTTACCGTGGACGAGGGCCTGGCCGTAACCAGTGGAACCGCAACGGTCGAGATGGCCGAGGCTGTGGGTATGGTCGCAGTCAAAGTTCTCCAGCATGGAATAATCAGACACCCACTTATCCCACCTGGGCTTGGTGGAATGTTCCCCTTGCCCCTACCCAACCCAACCTGCCTGGTTTCCAAGCTCCGGTCCATATGCGCCGCCTCCAGCAGGCCCGTCTATATTTACATATATTTATATATATATATTTAGATAACTTATATTTATGTTATAGATAATCATTGTAAATTAGGTATCATTATCTATTCCTAATTAGGTGCTAGGTTATGTTTATGTCTTCCCTATATAAAGGGCCCTCATGTACATGT
This sequence comes from Scalesia atractyloides, assembly GCA_947069175.1. Lineage (NCBI taxonomy): Eukaryota > Viridiplantae > Streptophyta > Magnoliopsida > Asterales > Asteraceae > Scalesia > Scalesia atractyloides. The sequence continues at coordinate 75,874,441 of CAMTDV010000022.1, read as the reverse complement.
TTCGATTATCAATAATACAAAAACCATAAACACTTTTAATCTTGACCTCGAACAACAACAATCATCCACATGCTCTTCTGTCTAGAAATCAAACCCGTAAGGTCTACCCCTTCGGGTGATGATGGTGGTGTGCTAGCGCGGGTTCAAACCCAGAAAAGGTAAACACATTGGTATCCGGTCCCCCTTAACACATATATGGAATGGACAAAATAAAATATAATTTTTTAAATGTAGGAATACTTTCCATATAGTTAATTCTCTTTTCTTCTGTATTAAACATTAAATTAAATATTAAATATTAAGAATAACATAATAAAATAACACGATAACTTATACTTCGACGTCCATATACAGTTCCTCTTATGTTCTCATGTACATTTTCTTTTTACGATGATCTCTTCTTATCATCAATAAAGTCATTGATACCAACTCGTCTTCACTTAATCACTTTGTTTTTTTAATTGTTGATTTCTTAAACCAAATTTGTGAACAGTGGCGGATCTAAAAAATATTCGTAGGGGTAACGTTTTATAAAAAAAAGCGGTAACGAAATCGAAAAAACGTCAAATATTTCCAAAATTTACACTACCGCCGGAGCGCCAAGGGGTAGCGGTAAGGTATGTCCGCCCTTGTTTGTGAAGCAGGTCTTCTAAATAAAAGTTGACGAACGACTAATTCACCTAATTACTATAAAATCGATGATCATATGTTAAATTGAAATTTTTATTAAATTTTTATTGCACTTTATTTAATAATTATTAATCACATTTTCTAGCTCTGGTTACTCATAACCATGTCAAGATATGATCATCTTCATAGAAACGTATATCTTGACTCATGCGCATCATTGGTTCCCATAATGAATGTGACAGTTAAAGTTGATAGCGTTATTCTAAGGAATGTGAGAGTTAAAGTTGATAGCGTTATAAAATACAGGCACCCTATTATAACAATAAAAATATATATATGGTTGTTAAAATATTGACACACTGTTATATATATATATATGATTGACGTACAATTGTCAAAATATATAGACGTATTATAATATATTATTGTTCATTATTGTAACGTCTTATGTACTAACATTTGGTAAAACATGTACGTCCACATAGTGCGGATCTAGAAAATTGTTAGAAATCAAAAAATGTTATTTTTTTTGTAAATTTACACGAACGCCTGAGCGTTAGGGGTAGCAAGGGCTACCCCTATTAGAAAACTAGGTCCGCCTCTGTGTTCACACAATCATTGATGCATCTCTATATTCATGTTGATGCGTATATACCATTGAAGCACACTTTTAAAGTAGCATCGTTGTGATATATCATAGTTCCTAGTTATCCTTCATCAAAACATCTTTTTGCCTAAATTTATTTTGAACAAAAGCCTAAGTTATGATATTTTAATTTTGTTAAAATTCATTATCTATGCCACGTTTAAAAATTAAATGGTGATGTACACAAGGTATTTCTTCTACTTATTTATTCATAATTTAACAAATATTCACGCACCCCTTATTAACATATGACACAAGAATGTGAGCAATCATGTTTATTTGATGGCGAAATTGATGAACGTTTTATCATTTATAAAATCACAAAAGTAGTATTTCATTTTGAATAATAAGTACACTTATGCTTAAAATGTTATACATGGTGTTACACCGCCTACTCTCTCTCTCTTTCTGTTTTTTTTTTTTTTTTATTTATTTATTTATTATTATTTTTTAATTTACATGGCCAACTCTCGCCGTAAGTTGATTTTATGGGGGCACTATACGAGAGATGATTTTGAGCTCATTTAGAATCTATTGGGCTCATACTTGGACCATGTAGATACACAACTTAAAAATGACCCAACTTTAAAGAGTATAATTTGGTGTAGAGATGGGCATAAAAACCGGTTCCGAACCCGAACCGGTAGAACCGAACTGGAACCGGTTCCAGTTCCTACCCAACATTAAGTAGAAGCGGTTCCGGAGTTACGATTCTTATAAGTAATGGACGAAAACATGTCGACAAGTCTAACCGTGTACAAAACAACCATTGATAATTTTTCCAAACAATTGGACTCAAATTCTATCATCTGGAGCCTCAAACTCGAAGTGAAAAAATTTCCCTTAGTTTTATTTGTTTGAAATTTAATTATTTATTTTTATGTAAAAACACGTGAATCTTTTTTTCCAGTGGTTAACATATTTATTTTTATAAAAAGTCAATTTCATAATTGTATTATCAATTTCAGTTTTTCAAACTTGGCACGAATTAATATAAACTATATTATATAAGAGAAGACTTAGATGTAATTAAATAATATTCATTCAATAATATACCAAGTTTTATTTAAGATTATTTCTTAAATGATTAAATATATTATTATTGTTGTCTCCAAGTCAAGAGCTCATAAAAACACTTTGAACGACATTCATTGAATGCTTTGACACCTTAACAATATATGTCGGTGTTACTGTCAACGATCAAGCATCGATAAGGTCGGTTTAAAGACTACTTATATCTCTCTGCAGGCAGACTTCGTTATATGTTTAATATATCCATAGTTATATATTACAATGTAGAATATTACTGCAAGAAAAAGAATATTGTAATAAATGATCTCCAGGAATGTTCTAATTAAGATTAGATAAAATAATAAGGTATTAAAATGAGCAAAAGGAAATCAAATACCTAGATCGGAGCGAAAAATAATTACAATAAATATGTTGGCATAAGAAAAACATAAATTAAAAAAAAAAAAAAAATTTAAATAGTAAAAGAAAAGTTGTGTCACCAGATGATGGCGACATATCTAAGACCATCGCCGACCATAGCGGCGATGATAAGAGATAGGTTACGCCAACGTAAAAAAATAAGAAAACTTTGTTGTAACACATGACTGTAACAAAACCAAACTCATTTTCAAGTTTTACTTGTCCAAAAAAGCAATCCATAATGGAACTTGATGTGAGTAAATCCGAAACATGGAGATGTGCATCCTTTTGGATTGATTTTTCTCAAGTTTTAAACCGCCTTGAATATCTTGGAAATGCGACTATGTGAGATTTGACATGATGATTTTGTGTTTGATGTTGATTTTCTCAAGTTTTAAAGCGTTATCGTTTTCTTATAGTTTAAAGTCTGGTATCAAATTATTTATCTATTTGGAGAAAAATGTTTTAATCATTAACCTATTATAGAAACATCTAAGAACACCAATTCTTACATTGGCGATCCTATTCGTTTTATATCTTATATATAAAAGCTTAATAAAGAAAATATATAAACATAGATTGTCCCACCTGTAGAGGTGACATGCCACGATTTATACTAATAAGAGCATTAGACCTAATTTTACATTTAGTGGGCTTAGATTTATATCAAGAAAACCTGTACATTGTCTCCCTTAGCTTCTCCCTCTAGAGCCAGGCAAGATATCGGTTGCCAGGTAAGAGGTTGACGGCTGAAAACTCAATATACCAAAAAGACATTGGTATCACTCGAAAAACCCGTACATGCTCACAAAAATTCACTGGATTCCCGTGATTCTGTACCAACCTTAGTAGGTCCGCCCTTGCCTATTTATGCTAATCAAATACTAAATCTACATTGGAGAACAAATAAACGTCTAATATAATTATACCTTACCAAATAAAAGTAAAAAAAGTATAAAAAAAGGGATATTGGATTTAAATAACCCAAACTTTCACCAATTGGCCGATAAGACTCCCAACTTTCAACTTATTAACGCTCTCTAACTAACTAAACCCTAATCCAGTTAGTTTTTGCTGATGTCGCATCTGATGTGGCTATTTTTGCTAACGTGGCAATTGATGTGGCATTTTTTATGACATGGCAGCTAATGTGGCAACTAACATAACATTTTTTGATAATGTGGCAGCTGACATGACAACTGACATCAACTAACTGTGTTAGCGTTCTGTTAGTTATGGAGTGTTATCATCCAATAACTTGAATGTTGGCAGCAGAATCCCCTCGGTAACCCAACACTGATACTGAGGATAAGATTTCAGATGAGTTTCCTACTCAGTCTTTTCAGTCGTTTGCAAGGAAACATGTTGACCAAGTAGAACATTTGTACCGTACAGGAAATTAGTAATTCACCCAAACGGCAACAAGAGTAAAAAAGCCAAAGAATTCATGTCTGTATACTTAGCCATGGCTGACACGACCTCCCTCGCGCCTGGTTGGGAGGTCTATGCCGCTTTCAGGATCTTTATACTTGATCAGAACAATGATACTTACTTGAAACTTGAAGGTAACAGGTTATTTGATAATTATGCATCAATGGTTATAATATTCACATCCATTTGACATTTGTCATCTAGATGAAAGGACTAACGGAAGACGATTTTCTCGACTGAGAACCGAATGGGGCTTTGAGAAATTCATCAGTCTTAAAGAATTCGGAGACTCTAACAACGGGTACCTTCTCAATGACAACTGTGTGTTTGGAGCTGAGGTGCTTGTCCGCAAAGAGCGAAGTAAAGGCAAAACCGAGTCTTTGTCACTGGTAAAGGATGCAGTTAGTTACAAACACACTTGGAAGATGAGCAATTACTCGAAAGTGAATGCTGACTGCGAAAATTCCAACGTGTTTAATGTTGGAGACCATAAATGGTAAATGACGTTGTTGTTACACAAATCTAACGCATGTTTTGCTTCAACGATGACATCATATGTTGATGAAGTTTATTTAGATGCTTGTAACTTGCATTAGTGCAGGAAGGTGCAGCTATATCCTAATGGGAAAGGTGGTATTGGTGGCTATATATCACTAAAACTGGCTCTGGCTGAACCTGAAAAGCTTCCATCTGGAACCAAGATACTTGCAGAATTTACTCTTCGTATGTTGGATCAACTGGATACAAGGCATTACTATGGCAAAGGTAAATGTATCCATCACTGGCGCGAATACTGGGAATTTTATTTGTGCTTGTAACTTCGGTTGCAGATAGCGTTTTGCAACTGATTTGTGATAAAAAATGCGGTCATAAAAATGTATGTGCAAATCCAAGTTTGTGACTGCTTTGCAACAAGCGAATGTTTTACGACTGCTTTTTGCAACCACTGTCTCAGTCTTATAACTTATGAACGCATATTAGCAACCCATTTTAACATGCTTCTCAAATGATTTTAAGTGACTGGTTTGCGACTAAATATTAAGAGGCATATTTGTGACTGTCTGTGACCGATGGATTTAGATACTATTTTACGACCAACATTATATAGGAAAAATTCAAGTTTTTCGATGCAAACAACTTTTTTAGAATATTAGTTTTTTTTTCGTCAAAAGTGCTTATTGACTTATGACTTTTTCAAAATAAGTTTTTTTTTAAAGTTTGGTTTAGCTTTTGAGGTGAGAAAAGTAAAATGACTAAAAATGATAGAATAAATTTTCATATTTAGTTTGTTATTTTAAAGGATAGGGATAAATTGGTAATTTAATGATCAATAAGTCAAAAGCTATTTAAAAATCCAGGGTTTTATAGCTTTGAAAAACAACTTTTTACTTCTAATTAAAAAGCTAAAATAAAAAGCAATTTTAGAATTAACAAACACTTTTTTAACTTATTGACTTTTAAAAAAAAAGCCAATAAGTTAATAAGTCATTCCAAATTCAATCCCAAACACCTTCTTCAATAAGCAATCCCAAACACTCTCTAAATATCCAAATATTTCTTCCAATCTCACAAAATATCTAAATTTCACAAAACTTATAATAAATTTTGCTGACTATTTCACAACTAAAACTGGTGTGGTCGCTAATGTTGTGACTATGTCTTTTCCATCACAAATCAGTCGCTAAATTTACAACTCGTCACTTTTGTTTTAGTGGCAATAAAATGAGAACCATCAATTTGAATTGTGATTGTTGCTATTATTCTTATCACAACTTCAGTTTGGATAAAAAATTGCAGCTAGCTACTGGTTCAGTGCTTCAAAATCGGAATGGGGCTGGCAAAGATTCATTCCACACGGGACGTTCTTTCAGATAAATAGAGGGTATTTGTTAAAAGATGTTTGTTGTATAGAGGCAGAGGTTTCCATCCATGGAGAGGTAACTGTCTTTGGATAAGTTTATTCATACCAAACAATTCATTTGTATTTGTCCAATTTAATAATAAGGAACTGTACATAAATAACATTCTTATAGATCCTTAAATGTATAAAACTCCAATTCAGTTGCAAAGTTATGTAGTTCACATTGAACATCTTCCATAATAAATCTTTTGCATGTACATATTTTAGATTACCAATTATAAATTAATAGAATGTTCCCTTGTATAATTTATAAACATGAAGATGAGATTTATGCTATTTATATATATATATATATATATATATATGTATAAAGTTGGGTTGTGGGCTTAGTTAATGTCAGTGGGCTGGTTCTTGGGCTCCATTTCTGGATCCGCGTGACACAAGAGTTAAAAAGGGAAGGTTAAAGGGGAAGCATCCCCATGGCTCATTTAGTGTTAAACGTTTGGTCTTCAGTTTATCAAACAGTGATTTGTTTGTTGTTGGTGTAAGTAGAGTAGGAGGAAGATTAGTTTCCATAGAAAAGGGTTTTACATGTAACAAAAATATCATATTCATTTTATTTGAAGTTAGCACGTTTACGTGTATCAAAGGAATGTAACTCGCATAGTGGACATAAGTTTTTACCTTCGTATTTCAACGCAAGATCATGGATCGAAAGCCAATATTGGTTCGGAAAGTCAAACGAGTGGTACTATGGACCACATACCACATGGGCTTAAAAATTTAGTTGTGAGGACCGGAGTGGAGAAACGTAGACAAGTAGTGATGGTATTAAGTGTGTCTGGTTATGAGTACCCGACTGGATATTACCGAAACATATGAGAGTTGAGAAAAGGGTGAGTGTGAGTGATTAGAGAGACGTGAATGATGTATTCATAGTGTGGAATGGAGGAGCGGGCTCATTTAAGATGTGGATTAGATTAACTTTGTTTTCATGTTGGTTTCATCATATCTACTTTAGTAGTTAACTTGTTGAAGAGTTTGCCACATGACAAATGATAGATACATGCCTCATTTACATTTGACACACAATACATATCTTAGCATCTTTCATCTTAAACCTGATGAGGCCAACTAGATCTCTTAAGATCGTCATTGAATTTGTATAAAATCGAACCTTGACTTGATAAGAGTGATGCTATCTCGTTTTGGTCATATGTTGTAGATGGTATGCATATATTTGTATGCCCTATTTTATGCATGTTACTTCACTTTTATATCAATAAATAAACTATAATACATGTTAGCAAAAGTTTATCATTAATACAAAAAAAAATCAAATTACAACCGTCTCTAACAACCTCTCGTTCTTCACAACCACCTTCATCTCATTCTCATCTCTCCTTCTTTTCCCGCACCCACTGTCGGAGGAAGTTATGATTATAGCTTTATTTCCTCCTGTTGTCTCCTCCTTCAAATTCTCAACCTGTAGAGGAAAATTCAAAGTGGCTTTCGAACCACGCATCTGAAATGCGGCTCTATCATACGCCTTAGCCGCTTCCACACCAGTTTCAAACGTCCCCAACCACACTCTCGCACCCTTACGCTTCGGATCTCTAATCTCCGCTGCGTACTTGCCCCACGGCCTTCGTCGTACTCCTCTGTAGTGTACCTTCACCTCCTCAGCGGACTCTGATTTCTCCGAATTGATATTCGAGTAAGATTTTTCGGATCTATTTATCATATATACATATATGTATAGTTTAAAATTGACTATACATATATGTATAATTCAAGATTTGACAATATACATATATGTATTACGAAAAGCTTAGGGAAATGTGTGGTTCAGAATTCTTCTCACGTTTCTCAAATAGGGTGTACATCTCTTAAGATCCCTACCCTATATATATATATACACACACACACACACACTAAACTAGGTGATTACCCGGGTTCGAGAAAGTTACTTGAATTATCAACTATTTATCATTAATACATAATTAAAATCATACAAAAAGTATGACATATTAAATATCTTGAATATAAAAGAGTTGTAAACTTTTCATAAACTTAATCACAGGTTGTGAACGTGTAATAAAAGTTATAAACTTTATTGATTGATTATGGTTGGTGTTTATCAGTTACTTTGTATCATGATGTATAAACAATATTACTAAATGAATTTACCAAAAAACATTTGAGGCGAGTCTATGATGTTGATAAAAAAAAAACTTTTGACAGTCAATTTCTCTTAAAGTCATAAAATGTGAACAATATCCAAGTTGCATTTTGCTGGAGGTGAAACTATAACAGGAATTCTAGTCTAAAAGACGCTGGCTACTTAGCAGCTAATTCCTAACAAACAACAATTCATATGTGATAGAAAGGGAATACAGAATTGTTCTACACATCACAACAGGGAATACAATAACGAATAATTTGTGATTTAACTAAAAACATTATTCGATAAGGATATTTCATCATTGAAAACAACCACCATTGAGAGGCTCATTACTTCAATTGCGATAATGAAAAATCATTTCATTTTTTTATTTTTTAGTTGAAATTGTCGGCGGTTCTCTAAAAAAGATAGCGAAAAAAATTATCCCTAGAGTCGAGACTAATAGGAATGTATAAACCAATGCTTCCATAGATTCGATCGTGGTTTACAATTATAGCTTCCATACCTGTTTATTTTTGGGGGATCATATCCCGGATAAAAAAAGAGCAAGAGTAACAAAAAAAATGACGATTCAAATCAAGATTTCTCTGGGTGTGATAAAATTTGGTCTATGAAAGCAGAATGTCATATTCCAGCTTCTTCTTCTGATGTTCAGTAACTACTTTACAATGGAATTAAAAAAAGGTTATTAAATGACACATGAATATAAAAGCTCTAAAATAAAAGGAAATTGGAGTCTGCCAGCTGGATATATGTTTTAGTTGTTTATATATTTCATATTAGGAATCACTAGTTACTTGCATATTTGGGTTGAAGTGAATAATAGTGATGATGGAAATGCAAGTAGGCTATATCCTTGATAATTTAATGAAATGGGGACTGAAATCCTATACATGGGCTCAACACTTTTTTCATCTTTTGGTCATGAGGATCTTCTCTCTACTGTTTTTGTATACTCTTCTTGTCTGTTCCATCAGATACGATGAAAATATACCAAGTATCAAAACCAACATGTTTTGATAATTTTGGCATCCTAATCTAACATCAAAGCACTCATTTCCAAAGGAAATCTAAATGCAGTTAAGTGTTGAACCATGAACGCAAACCAAACCGTGAAACCAATGGGCCCAAACCATGAATATTTTGTCTAGGTTATTATTTTGTAAAGCCTCTTCCATTTGTACTTTATCATTTTTTATGAGGAATCGTCGTCCTTGATGAGGTTTTCTCCACCATCCTGAGCGACATAGGATTGACTCTTATATTGTTACTAAAACTGACATTATTAATCAATATTGTTCGTGTTGCACATTTGAAGCTCACATACATGCTATTGGTTGCCCGAGTTAATAGCATGGAGAAGGCAACCCCTCTTTGGATAGCTCCCATCAAAATATGCTTAAATGTAGGATTCTCTTCTCATCCGTTGGCTAATGCACTCAAAATACGTTGATGATATGTGACACAGGGTATTTCTTAGTAACCAGCATCTCTCTTGTTCATAGTCAATATAATATGAAATTTCATTTAGGGTGTTATAGTTTCTAAAAACTAACCCATGCGAATCATTTCCACAAGCTTGAAAGTAATGAATTACAAGTGCAAGTTTTATGAGCACCTACATTCGCTAGTCTCAAATAAAATAAGGTGGAATTATAAACAATAATTAGATTATCCGGTGTGGGTCTATGTGGTCATGGCGTGGTCCTACGTGGACTCTTTTGACGCAATGAAACACCACTTAAGGCATGAAGTGGAGCCACGCCTTGGAAGGTGAATGTGGAATTGTTCACGACAAGAAGGTGTGTGTGGAAAGGTTTTTGTAAATAACTTAATTTAATTCTTTTTTTTAAATATATGATTAATTAAGTAGCTCAACTGATTTTGGGCATTTACTTTTACTCGTAAACTTAAGAAAAACTAATTACGTGGTCTTGTTTACCATTTTATTTTTTAACAAATATTCCAGTATAAGTATCATTGAAAACTGAATTAATTTCAAAATATTTATTTTATGATCTCGTATACAGCTTTGGCAAGTTTTATATACAAACATTCGAATGGTTTTTTATTTAAATGTTTCTAATGTTAATTTATGTAATTTTTTTGTTATTTTTTTTAACTGAATATAAAAAATAATATTAATTTCTGGGACTTAAGAAATATAAATGACGTCGCAGTGGAAAATGAAACCACCCCGCGACAATGGAAAAACAAGAAAGAGTGGAATCTGATGTAACGCTGAGGTGATGGTAATAGAAGTAAAACCATACCCCATAGTCTTACACACAAAAAAGAAGGGAAAACACACATTCATTGCCCAATCCAGGAATTTATTCCAATGTTTCATGCATGACCTTATCCAATGCCTTAGTATTACTGCTAGGTCAAAGGTCCTTTGGTGCGCCTAAACAAGTCAAATTTGGAGTGGATTTTCTTCACGTTTATCTCTATGAAACTGTATTTAAAAACATACTACATTATGATGAAAAAAATATATGAATCTAAGTTATCTAACTAATGAAGTTAGCTAACACATAGATATGAATTTTCCATGTTTTCAAATTAAACGTAACTAATATCTCAGATCATCCAAACTCCAATTTAGGTGAATCAAATTGCTGAGAAAACTCATATATAATGATTTCTAGATCTAATATGGAAATAGCTCTCATCATTCTTATTTTGACCGGTTAAACACAATTTTGTTTAATTCAAAGTCTCATAACCTTTAGACTCATTCTTATAGCCCTGGATAATTCATTTTTTTTTGGATTCATTCACAACATTAGGCATTCAGTTTCAGCTTTGATCCAACTAGCCCTTACAACCTTGTTTATCGCATCTCGTATATGTCTAAACAATAGCGGGTCACCAATACAACTCATAATGCGACAGATAGATTTGTACTCCACAATTCTACGGGTAAATCAACTAAAGTAATCCAAAGTTGGAATAACAAAAGACTCAATTTTCTCCACACCAACACCAGGTTCCCACTTTTTAAGCACATTAAGTACTAACCAAGGGCCTGCCTCCATTGCATTTTTCATTCCAACTTCATTTCTAAACTTGAAATAAAAGGTCGCATTACTATTAGTAGATACGTCAAGCATGTTAGAAAGGAAAGCCTAACCTTGGAGGAAATTGCAGCTAATCAACAGCCGGACATCCTGCGGCAGCTAATCAACAGCCACATATCCAGCTAACCCACAGCCATCAACAGCAACGATAAAGACAGCTAGCAATCAGCTGCTGTCTTCTATATTTAGATTACGTTTTTTGTGTATAAATAGAATACCCTTCTTTGTAATGAAACATACGAATACACACATCAATTCAGTGTTTATGAATCAACCTTTTAACATGGTATCAGAGCAGTGTCGTTCTTGACCTGTTCATCATTTACCTTGCTCACCCAAAACCAAATCATCCTCTCAACCAAGCTGCCATGGCCGAAGCCGGTAACTTGGGAGAAGATCTATCAATTCAAATCGCCAACCTGCTCAAGAATGGCCTCAACCCACAAAACAGAAACCCAAAACTGTCCGATAACCTTCAAATAAACCTCAAGCTCAACAGCCAGAATTACGCCTTATGGACCCGGATGATGAGGGTAGCCATAGGCGGTAAATCAAAAGCCTTTCTAAACCATCTATCAACCAACCCGCCGAACCAAACCAGCGAGCAATATGAGCAATGGGAACAAGACGACCTAGTCGTCTTCTCATGGCTCATACAGAACATCGAACCAACCCTTGCCAGCAATCTAACCGAATTCCCAACAGCAAAATCGCTGTGGGATACCCTAGCTATAACATATAGCAGTGGGCGTGACAAGCTCCAAACTTTCAACCTACATGTCAAGGCGAATGAAATCAAACAGAACAATCTCTCCCTAGAAGAATTGTGGATTATACTCCAAGGAGTGTGGGGAGAAATTGATCGGATTGATCCAAACCCTATGACCTGCCCAGCCGATATCCAAGCGTATCACAAAATCAGGACGGAACAGAAACTGTTCCAGTTTCTAAACGCCCTCAACCGGAAATATGACCCTATAAAAAGGGAAATACTCCGGTTAGAACCCCTTCCAACCGTAGAAACTGCATACGCTACTGTCCGCAAGGAGGCCGCTCACCAGAATATTCTGGGAACACCTCTCAATGACACACAGGGTATCACAGCGGGTCTAATGGCCTCTGAAATTGACGGACTAGGGCTTGCGTCAAAGGGCTACCGACGAGCCGATGGAAAAAGAATCGGAACCAGTAAAGACGACAAAACTCACCTCAAGTGTGATCATTGCGGCATGACGAAACATACCCGGGAACAATGTTTCAAACTCGTCGGGTATCCCGAATGGTGGTCTGATGGTCAGAAGAGAGGCACAAAGACTACAGAAAAGGGGAAGTCATCTAGCACCGGCAGCCGAGATGTCACAAGAGATGGAAGCCGGAGGGTGGGTTTCGGCGGAATGGCCGACGCAACAGATGAAGGAGACGAATGCTTAGGTAAAGGCGGAGAAGAAGAAGAAAAAGGGAACGGGTTTGGGGCGGATAAACCGTGGTTATATAACAAAAATGTGAATATGTCACATTTGGTCCCTGAAAATAATGGGAATGCTAATATGGCCCAAAAACATCATGGAAAACAAAAACGATGGATATTCGATTGCGGTGCAACCGACACGATGACTTATGAGTCATCGGATATTATTTCAACAACTAAACCAGAAAAAACACATATTCAGACGGCGAATGGAGGGATAATGGATGTAAAATCGGGAGGGACTATTGAGATTTCACCCACGATAAAAATCTCTAATTGTCTTTATGTTCCCTCATTGTCACATAAACTGCTTTCCATTAGCCACGTCACTAAAGAACTCAACTGTATTGTCCTAATGTACCCTACGTTTTGTATTTTACAGGATATCAGGACGGGAGCGATCATTGGGCGTGGCACTGAAAGTCAAGGGTTATATTATGTGGACGAAGTAACTCAAAATGGTGCTGTGATGTTAACCCATGGTACATCAGAACGAGAAGCATGGCTATGGCACCGGAGATTAGGTCATCCCTCTACAAGTTATTTACATATTTTATTTCCAAAACTATTTCCAGTCAATTCTATGTCACATTGTGAAACATGCACCTTAGCAAAAAGCCACAGGAAAACTTTTAAACCCAATAATACTAAGGTTGCTTTGCCATTTTCATTAATCCATTCTGATGTATGGGGTCCTGCCCCTGTTCTTGGGGGGCAAAACCTTCGTTACTTTGTGATGTTCGTTGATGATTGTACCCGAATGACCTGGGTTTATTTTTTAAAAACCAAATCCGAAGTCTTCGAAAAATTCACTATGTTCTATGCCATGATCCAAACCCAATTCCAAACAAACATCCAAATTTTCCGATCAGATAATGGAGGTGAATTTGTTAATACCTCCTTTAAATCGTTTTTTCAAAACAAGGGAATAATCCACCAAACTACATGTCCAAACACTCCAGAACAAAACGGTGTCGCCGAAAGGAAAAATCGCATTTTGCTGGAGATGACACGAGCCCTCCTAATTGAATCCCAAGTCCCGAAACATTTTTGGCCTGAAGCCCTTGCTACCGCTACCTATCTTCTCAACCGACTCCCAACAAAAATCCTCAAACTTAACACCCCATTACACACCCTTTCAAAATTTTTCAAACTACCCTCAGTCCTTACTCTTCAACCACGAATCTTTGGATGTACCGCTTTTGTTCACATACCTAAATCAGATCGAACCAAACTTGACCCTTGTGCTGAAAAATGTGTCTTTGTTGGGTATGGAATAAATCAAAAAGGATACAGATGTTATAACCCAAAGACACGTCATATGTTCACCACAATAAACTGTGACTTTCTTGAAACCGAGTATTACTACAATTCCCAACTCAGTGGTCAGGGGGAGAAGGAATGTTTAGACACACTAAGTTGGTTGAAATATGTTCCCTATGTACCAACTACAGAGTCACCAGAGTTCAATTTCAGTGCCACTGAAGGCCCTAATGTTCCTCCTAACCTGGTGTCCGAGGTAAGTAATACTCACCCTATTCAGTCTGGTGGTACTTTTGAAGTTTCTAATGACTCTTCTAATGACTCCGAGGATACCAATACTTTTAACCATGAAACTGCCACAGAACAAACTGAAAATTTGCAGGCAGATGAATCCAGACAAGAAGAACCACCATCAAGATATGTGTTACCCCCTAGAACAAACAAAGGGGTTCCTCCGAAACGGTATTCTCCTGAAAAAGAACCAAGAAGATCTAGTTATCCTATAGCTAGTGTGGCCGATGGAAATTTCACTGAGGAAGCCAAAGCATTTATCTCATCTGTTTATTCCGAAGAAACTCCTACAAACGTGGATCAAGCCTTAAAATCTAAACATTGGAAGGAAGCAATGAACACAGAAATGGAAGCCCTAACCAAGAACAATACTTGGGAAAAGTGTACTCTCCCGTTGGGAAAGAAATCCGTGGGGTGTCGTTGGGTCTATACGATTAAGTATAAACCAGATGGTACAATTGAAAGATATAAAGCCCGACTGGTAGCAAAAGGGTATACCCAGACACATGGGATTGACTATGCTGAAACATTCTCCCCGGTTGCAAAAATGAACACAATCAGGGTTCTTTTTTCGATAGCTGCAAATGAAGGGTGGCCACTTCAACAGTTTGATGTAAAAAATGCTTTTTTACACGGGGACCTAGACGAAGAGGTATTTTTGGATGCTCCTCCAGGATTCACAAAAGATTTCAAAACTGGAGAAGTTTGCCGTCTGAAGAAGTCCCTTTATGGTTTGAAGCAATCTCCCCGGGCCTGGTTTGGCAGATTTACGGTAGCTATGAAAAAGTTTGGATATAAACAAAGTAATGCCGATCATACTTTGTTTCTCAAAAAAAGAGGAAAATTCGTAACCTGTCTAATTATCTATGTAGATGATATGATCATTACAGGGAATGATAAAGAAGAAATGGGAAAACTAAAAGAAAACTTGTTTGCCGAATTTGAAATGAAAGACTTGGGCAGGCTGAAGTATTTCCTCGGAATTGAAGTACTAAGGTCAAAACAAGGAATTTTCATTAGTCAGAAGAAGTATATCTTAGACTTGTTGGCAGAGATTGGAATGATAGATTGCAAACCAGCAGACACTCCTATGAGTGTAAACCAAAAACTCTATATGGAGGAAGGAGCAAAGTTAGCAAACAAAGAGAGATATCAACGGCTGGTGGGAAAACTAATATATCTCTCACATACTCGCCCAGACATTGCATATGCTGTAGGGGTGGTAAGTCAGTTCATGCACCAACCTCAAGAAACACATATGGAAGCAGTTTGGAGAATTATTAGATACCTCAAAGGAACAGTGGGTCATGGAGTCCTGTTTCAATCACATGGACACCTAAATGTTCAAATCTATACTGATGCAGACTGGGCAGGAGATAAGGGAAGTCGGAGGTCAACAGCAGGCTACTTCGCTCTAGTTGGTGGGAATCTTGTCACTTGGAGAAGTAAAAAACAAAAAGTGGTTGCTCTTTCAAGTGCAGAAGCTGAATTTAGAGGTATAGCTCGGGGTTTAACAGAAGCCATGTGGATGCGGAGACTCTTAGCTGAGATTGGTTTTCCGCCAAAAGAAACAAGTACGATTGAACTACCATTCGTTCGATCAAAGGATCAGCTTGCTGACATTCTAACAAAAGCAGTTAACGGGAAAAGTTTCAATGATTGTTTGGGCAAGTTGAATTTTGGAAATCCAACTATTCAACTTGAGGGGGAGTGTTAGAAAGGAAAGCCTAACCTTGGAGGAAATTGCAGCTAATCAACAGCCGGACATCCTGCGGCAGCTAATCAACAGCCACATATCCAGCTAATCCACAGCCATCAACAGCAACGATAAAGACAGCTAGCAATCAGCTGCTGTCTTCTATATTTAGATTACGTTTTT
Source organism: Scalesia atractyloides (assembly GCA_947069175.1). Lineage (NCBI taxonomy): Eukaryota > Viridiplantae > Streptophyta > Magnoliopsida > Asterales > Asteraceae > Scalesia > Scalesia atractyloides. The sequence goes on along the minus strand of CAMTDV010000022.1, from coordinate 75,858,273 downwards.
TGTGTATAAATAGAATACCCTTCTTTGTAATGAAACATACGAATACACACATCAATTCAGTGTTTATGAATCAACCTTTTAACAAAGCAAACCATAATTTTTTTCACATTTTCGTTAAATGATACCTAACCAAACCAATGGACAACTCTCTACCCACAAAATAGCCATACATGTAAGCTTTGACGATTTCTCTGGCTTTCTTCAAAACGTCAAGAGCGATCACAACCACTTTTTCACCACTATCCAAAATCTTATTACTTCCAATAGAGAAGACACAGCCTTACCCGACACAGCAGCTGCATAAGTACCCATATTATTGCCGAATTTACCTCCTCCAGAAGGCTTCTTAGAAATAAACGCAACCTTCTTATTCACATACACAACTCACAATAAAAAATTTCCAGTGGGCCTCAACTTCTCAACGATTGCAGCATAAACCCTTCTCGTTCCTCTCTGATAACATGTTCTATTCTAGACTTCTAGTATATCGATAAGAGGAGCGTAATGATACCGATACCGACTACCGAATGATTAACATGGACCATTGTGACACCTAGGCAAATCCCACATCGGTCGTGGCCAGGAGAGATCCTCGGTTCATAAGGAATGCCCTGCCTCTTAAATCAACAACACGTTTTGGGCTTAATTGGCTGTGGAGCACACGAAAATCCACACTTAAGCGTGCTCAGGTGGGAGTAGTTTAGGATGGGTGACCTCCTGGGAAATCTCCACCAGGGCAACCAAAAACAAATAAGTGAGTTTTTGGATAGGCAGCCCATCAGGAGCAAAGCGGACAATATTGGTGATGAGAGGGGCCAAATGTTATAAGGAGACCTTGCTTTGAGACCAATCGATCTGTGGTGTCATGATGGTTGAGAGATTGATATTATTTGAGGCTGCAACTTAGCAAGATGAGTATGTGATCACTATGATATTTACATTTTGACTAGCTATGAGATGATAGTATGTCTATTGTGTAATTGAACTTGAAGGTTATTATTAACACTAGTAAGTTCTCCCTTTGTGATGTTTTGATAAGAGCATAATTAAATTTTAGGATTTGAGGGTGCAAATTAGCTCAACCCACATTTGGTTCAATGTTGCAAGTTGTATCCACTTGAAACAACCTTATTTGAAATGTAGACACAATTTGAAATGTCTAAAACACCATAACCTGACAAGCTAGTTCACCTCATTTGACCAGGTTTCAACTTGATCTTTGACCATCTTTGACTTTTATCCAACTTACATTAAAAGGGCTAATCATCTAAACAGGTTTAGTTGACCAAGTTTTTATCAAAATAGGCTTGAAGTTTTTCACTAAAAGTATTAGACAAATTCAAAAACAGGTAATCAAAAAAGAGATCTTAATTTTAATTGGATCAAATGAACCAGCTAAATTTTAGCTCGATTGGAAAAGAGATAGCTAAATTTTACCTAGCATAAAAAAAAGAGCGGACTAGATTTTAGCCGGCTATAGAAATTGCCACTTAAAATTCGGCCAACTCTTTTCTAATTCTGTTAAAATTTAGCTGGTTTGTTACACGTGTATTAATTTGATTGGATGTTTTTGTGAACACGTCAAATTTTTCAGAGTTTTTTATGTGCTGGCTAAATGTTAGTCGGCTGCGCTTATGCGGTATTTTTTTATTAGCTCTTTTTAGAGTTTTCTATTTTTTTAAGTGCAAAAGTTTCACGCTTATTTTGATGAAAACTTGGATCCACTTGCCTATTTTAGTAGTTTTACCATATATATTTTTATTAAAATAGTTATATACAATACAAATTCATTATCTTATATATCCTAATCCACATATCTTTCACTTACCTTTTTAAGGTGTTACATATCTCCTAATTATTCTATTCCATCAAGGAATCTACCCTTGAAACAACTACTTGTAAGATTGTTTTATGTAACTTTCGGGCTCCCATGTTGCGTTAGAGCATAAGCAACGGAGGACGTGGTCCATCTCAACAAACTGCCTTGTCAGTGTGTCACATCATTCTAAACCAACACCACTCCAAAATCCATTTTTTTCCTCAAACAATAAACCATCCCAAACCTCCACATCACACCCCACGTTTAATAAAAATAAATAAAACAATTGTTAGTGGATGGTTCCCACTCCTTCCAAACCAGACCGCTCCAACGGACCACCTCCTCCAACGGTTCTGGCTCACTTGGTTTGATTTGCTTGAGCAGACCACCCCAACCTCCACATGCTACCTTATGTATCATACATGGAAGGTTTTGTCAATCCATTCTCATCTGGCAAATCTAAACCATGTGAGACCTTTTTTACTTTCTTAATGATTATGAAGGGTCTAACAAATGACATAACTCCCTTCAAAGGAGAACTATTTATAATGGTTTAGAGTAAAAGATTGAACTCTTCATGTTATTAATACTAATCAGGTGGGCTTTATACAGAGCATTGCAAGCACAATATTATATAGAGTAGTTACAACAATCTTGACTAAAAAAATGTCGTTAATATAAAGAATAAATCAAACTACAATGCCGGTATTGACTTTAAGACCTCGAAGAGATTCGTCTTCTAATAAAAAAAATTAACAAATAAATGTGTGTTGAAAATCAAATGTACAAGCAACCAAATGCGAACGTTCAAATCACCATAAACTGAGACAACGGCGACAACGGCGACAACATCATGTTCCCCCAATTAAAATCCCAACTCGACGGCGTTAACGGCAAACTAACCGTCTCTAACAACCTCTCCTTCTTCACAACCACCACCATCTCATCCCCCTCTCTCCTTCTTTTCACGCACCCACTGTCGGAGGAAGTTATGATTATAGCTTTATTTCCTCCTGTTGTCTCCTCCTTCAAATTCTCAACCTGTAGAGGAAAATTCAAAGTGGCTTTCGAACCACGCATCTGAAATGCGGCTCTATCATACGCCTTAGCCGCTTCCACACCAGTTTCAAACGTCCCCAACCACACTCTCGCACCCTTACGCTTCGGATCTCTAATCTCTGCTGCGTACTTGCCCCATGGCCTTCGTCGTACTCCTCTGTAGTGTACCTTCACCTCCTCAGCGGACTCGGATTTCTCCGAATTGTTCTTCGAGTCAGATTTATTGTTAACGGATCCCGGTACGGTAAGGTTTATTGAGAAATGATCAGTTAAAGGTTGTTGTTCCTGAGAGGTAAGGTAATCAGAAACTGATAGATCAGATTCTGTGTTTGGTGATTGGTATTCACTGAGAAGGTGTTGTCTGATGAAATCAAGAGCTGTTAATTCATCCAAAGTTGCCATGGTTAAGAAAGAATGAAGGGAAGTAGTGAGATTTGAAGATGAGAGTAGAAGGAAGAGTGAAGGGTTTATAAGATTAAAAAAAAAATGTGATGGATTTGTGAAGATGTATGATCCCAAATTGCATGTGGACACATGTCAAGGGGACCATACGCACGTCCAAGGTCATCAAAGGGACGAACCAATCAATGGAGAATACAAAGAGGTCGGGGTCAATAATGTCTTTGGTAGTACTACCCGAGCAAACCAACAGCCGACCCCAGGCGCACCAACAGCAAGTACGGTCTACACAGTTTTCCCTTTGCTCCTATAAGGGGAAACACCAGCATCCTGGTATGCTAAGTCCAAGCTGTCCTAAACATGGCGTACATACAGATGTGCCCGCACAACCAGTTCCCAACACAGACACCAGTGCAACAGGCGCACGTACAGCACGCATCACCAAGAATTCAGTCACTTCAGCAAGAGTTCAGTTATTGCACAGAGTCACAACAACAAACGCCTTCGCGCGCAACGACGCAAAACATGGGCGAACAACAACACCCAAGAGACAGTTATCTGAACACAAGCAAAGCTCGGAGTACGCGCAACTTCACGGGAAATATCAATGATACCCATCCCACACGTTCCAAAGGGAGTATATTCGTGCACGACCGGCTAGGTCCACGAAGAACGACCAACGAATTTGAAGTAATGTCGGATGAGTACGACCCAACTTATCAGGAAGGAGATACCACAAGCGTGTTTAGCAGGCTTCCACCAGATCACAAAGCATACAAACCCCAAGCACGCATAGGGTACAACCCAGCAGCAGAACATGACTTCACACTAAGTTACCGACCAGAGGGCATGACTGAGAAATCAAAACTCATCAAAGAAATAGCGATAGCCTCCACTCGAGAAAACAAAGTTACCACATAATGTAGGGAAGTAAAACGGGCTGACAGACCCAGATGACCACATTCAAGTGTTCACGAGTGCGGGAGTCATAGGAGGATGGTCAACGTGGTGCCATCTATTTGTTCAAACGTGTGTTGGCGCGGCACGTGCATGGTTCGATAGTCTACCGTCTGGGAAGATCAAGTCATGGATGGATTTCCAAGAAAATTTTTTTATCACACTTCAACCAGCAACGCCGGTACACCAAAGATCCAGCCAATGTCTTAAACATCTGGAGAAAAGATAACGAAGGTATCGAGGATATAAATAGTTTGCTATTGTAATATAAATCAAACAATCAACTAGCGTACGTTATCAAAATCCAAATGTTATTTATGATGTTCATCTTCCTTTTTAAGCTAAGTTTATTTTTTCGTGGTTGAACTTGTTTTATTGTCATTGGATAAACCTTAAAGAAAAATAAAAGTTAATTCTTCTTTCTTTAAGTCGTCATCGACCACACAAAGATTACTTGTTTTCCCCAAAAGATACTAGTTTTGTTGACTATCCTCACATATGATTTTAGAATTTCTTTGGATTACAAGACAATCACTACAAAGATCTAGAATTGTTTAACTATTGTATATAGAAAATATCATTTTGTAATTAGTTGACGTTCCTCGATTCCTGCATTTTTTTTACATAAGAAGAGCATATTAGTTATTTCGATTAAGTTTTTATTTCATAACTAGGTGAAACACCCGCGCTACACGATTTAGTGTCTTGTAAGAAAGGCAGTGAACGTAATTTTTTACCAAACTGTCACATATATGACATTATAATAAACAAAAAGGTACATGGTCTGCTTTGTTCCTACAAAATGTTTTATTTGGAGTATAATTATGTTTTGAATAAAATTTATATCAAGATAACGAAAGCAAGTTGTTAGATAAAAATAAAATTATCAAAAAAATAAATGGGTATATATTATATATATATATATATATATATATATATATATATATATATATATATTTTGTGGTATAAGAATCGAAATCCAAAACACACCAATCAATTCAAGAACTATTAAAAGCTGTTTAGGCATATAATAAAAGTATAAAAATATGCTCAAAAGAGTATGGACATGTGTTCACTTTATTTGTTTAATTACGCTAGTTGAGACGGGTCGAAATTCAATAGGTTTCATGAACTATATATTTTTAAAGCTAAGTGTGTCAATAAATATAAAATGAATCCATTAGGCTAATAAAATTGAATTCTTATGTTATAGTAGGACAACTCGTACAAGAATATAAACATAGATTTTATGAAACTTATAACATCAAACCTTTAGATTAAAATTTGAATAATGAATAAAAGAGAAAAAAAAAAAGAAAAAGCATGTAAAAACTTAATATTTAAATAAAAAATACAACAGGACAAAAGAAAAGCAAATAAAAATTTCTTGAATTGGGTTGAAGGAAGCGAACTTACGCCCCATTTGTTTCAAAATACAAGCAATCCAATGGATCAGCTTCTAATTTGTTGAGCTTAAGCACTTGCAAATGTATATATAATTTGGAATGGCAAAAAAAAGGATAGTGCACCCATTGCATGCACCATCTAACTAGACCAATCAGAAGGAATCGAAGTTGTGCCCCCATTTGTTTCAAAATACAAGCAATCTAATGGATCAGCTTCTAATTTGTTTAGCTTAAGCACTTGCAAATGTATATATAATTTCAAATGGCAGAAAAAAAGATAGTCCACCAATTGCATGCACCATCTAATTTGACCCATCATAATAAGGTACCATTATACATCCTCTTTGAAAACTTAGTATATATAATATAATATGATTATTAATTTCTTTAAAGGTGTGGATTCTAGAAAGTTGAGATGTTACTTTTATATAAATACAAAAACAATAATAATGAGTACCATATTCTCTTTTAATACATATTTTTATATAAATTTTACCAACTATATGTTAATTTTAAGAGTTTATCACTCTTAATTATTGGTCATTGACCGCTGTCATCCCCAATTATCAATTTGACGTCCACCACTCCCACTTAACACTTTGGGTGTTGTGTCACCCCGTCGTTAACTGATCACTAACTCAATTAGCTTTTTGTCTTACATGGCCCTTCATTTCCTACGTGGCATGATAAGATGGCCAATTTTTTGCTAATGTGACATGGTGATGTGTAAAAGATTTGTATTTGTTACGGGTTATTGGGATTTATCACTCCCAATTATTAGGTATTGGCCGTTGCCACTCCAAACTATCACTTTGACTCATCACTCCCAACTTAACACTTTGTGTGTTATGTCACTCCGGTTGAGTGGTTTTTGCCTCTCCTTTTGTCTTTTAGGAGCAGATTCACCTGCAGTCATTAGTAATTCACAAAGTGTTAGCCTAATACCACCAACAACAAAAGTCAAACACAAAAAAATGTTCACCTATGGAGTGACACACACACGAAGTGTTAAATTGAGAGTGGTGGAAATCAAAGTGATAGTTGGGAGTGGCAGCGACCAATACCCAATAGTTAGGAGTAATAAAACCCAATAACCTTTTCTTCTAAATCTATTTTTTAAACTATGATAACCCTCGGACATCACCATGGGAAATGGTTGTAAAATTAGGTTGCATACCTAAATTAACTGCTGAATATGACGCTATAGAAATACCATTATATGGACCTGGGACATCACCATGGGAAATGGCTGTAAAATTAGGTTGCATACCTGAACTAACTGCTGCTATAGAAATACCATTACCTGTTATCGCTACATAGAGACCCTCATTGGCCTTATTTTCATCTAAAATGCGTTTACACCATAATCCTAAATATGCCACAAAATTGGAACTTTCCTGTTTATTGGCGGATTGTAGAAATCCAGTAGCCTACTTGTACGCTTCTTGACCAAAATCGTTGTTAACCCTAACCTAAATCGATTGGGGGAGAACCGAGGGGTCTTCACTTGAATTTTGGACTGAAATTAACAACTCGATTACTAGTTTCCTTCATGAGGAGGATTCGAATGGTTCCCTGTAGTGTTACGCCTATAGGGGAGAACATCACCAGCCGTAGAACAAACTTTTGGAGGCGAAGGGTGAGATGACTTAAGACAAACAGAACCAAACGACGAAAATTCTGCCAAATTGAAAGGCAGAGAGGAGTCTAGGGGTTTATTACGTGGAGGATTCCCACCAAATCATGGACAAAGTTTGAGAAAATCTTGCAAGAAAAGGAAGAAAAGATCACAAGCTTTAAAAAAATATTAATTAGTTAGTCATACTTTAATAAAAAAAATATTTGTTAGAAGAAGAAGACGAAGAAAAATAATTACTAGTTAAGATTTTCAAAACGGGTTGCTTTTTCAAAAATACGTTTTTTACGGATGTTATAGTCTCCTCTGTTTTTAATAATTTCGTCCCGAAATTAGAAGGAAACCGCTCATGTAGGATGGTGTGTAGGGTTTCTTCATAGGCATAAGCGATATCGGTTAGATTTAGTAATAACAGTAGGAACTCTAGGAATTGAATTGCTTCTTAGGAATGTCAGGTAACATGTGTTAAGCACGTCTTAAGGATGCTAAGGTACGCTTACACGAAGCTATATTAAACCCTTAAAAACCCCGAGAAACCCAACCCAAAATACCCAAAAAATCACGACCCAAAAAACCCGAAACCCATAAATCTTTTAAATTAACAATGTAACATACATACATATTTAACTTACGTGAACTTTTATGTTAGTTATTCGAGCTCAGTACTGTAATGGTACCATATGTACCAAGAATAATGAAAAGTTAGCCAATACCAAATACCATACTGAAATTGCCGGTTTGGTACCGTTATCGGTACCAAGATTGCGGTATGTGCATTCATGTTTTCCTTGCGTTTAATCTACAAATCTTCTCACTGTGCTCATGTGTGCATGTAGGTGTTCATTAACATCTTGCCTTATTATACAACTCAACTAATGAATGTATCACGCTTAAATTCAACATAAAACAATTACAAATGCATCCCCATTGTGGCTAACAGAAACATTTGATCCAGATTATCATTTATAGGTAGGTTCCCTTGCAATTGACAGTTAAAAAAAAATATAAGTCTACGATAAAAAACTTTGATGGTTTTTCTCTAATAGTTCTTAAGTCACAATATCATGAATTATTAGTTTTAGTCCCCAGTACATACGAGGGCCTTTCCTCTATATCTTTAACTGATATTTTATTAATTACATGAATTGCTATCAAGTTTATATCATTTGTATACATAATTCTCTTTTATAATAAAATAGTTTTAGTATTGTGTTCATAGCCCTTAACTTTCTGGATGTAATATAAAAATAGGATTTTTAGAGGAGTAAAATTTGATAAGTTTTAAACTGATTTTTCTTTTTAGAAAAAAGGAGTGCGAAAAGTAAAACGGGCTGCATTTAGCCTATCAATCCGCCATACAACTTGACGGCGTTAACGGTAAACTAACTGTCTCTAACAACCTCTCCTTCTTCACAACCACCACCATCTCATTCACCTCCCTCATTCTTTTCCCGCCCGAAGTTATGATTAAAGCTTTACTTCCTCCGGTTATCTCTTCCTTTAAATTCTCAATCTCCAGAGGAAAATTCAGAATCGCTTTTGAACCGCGCATCTGAAATGCGGTTCTATCATACGCCTTAGCCGCTTCAACACCAGTTTCAAACGTCCCCAACCACACTCTCGCACCCTTACGCTTCAGATCTCTAATCTCCGCTGCGTACTTGCCCCACGACCTTCGTCGTACGCATCTGTAGTGTACCTTCACCTCCTCAGCAGACTCTAATATCTCCGAATTGATCTTCGAGTGAGATTTTTCGGTTCTATTGCTAAAGGATTCTGGTAGCGTAAGGTTTATTGAGAAATGATCAGAAATTGATGATTCGGAAGCCGAAACGAGGTTTAGTAGGGGTTTCGTAGTCACTGAGAAGGTGTTGTCTGATGAAATCGAGAGCTGCTAATTCATCCAAAGTGGCCATTGGTAGCTAATGGAAGTGAGATCAAAATAGGAAGAAAAAGAGATGAGGGTGGAAAAAAGAGTGAAAGGGATGATTATAAATGGTGGTAATGAAAAGTGGAAAACGGAGTTTCGTGAGTGGGTTCGTGGACCCAAGATGGAAGGTATGGTGTGAGTGAATTAGTAGAATATTATGAGCTCAGACTTGTATGGATAAAGTTTTAAATCCACGAGTTACATTTGGTTAAACCTAGTAATCAACCATACAAAGATACTTGGACGGTTGTATTTGAAAGTAGCTTGTTCTCCCCCAAAATATACTAATTTAGTTAATTAATATCCTCACATATATAATATATATATATATTAGAATCAATCAAGATCATCCGATATATTTGTAATGTTCTGTTATTATTTTGTATATTATTAGCAAATATAGAATAGGTCAAAGGGATGTAAATCTATAAATAGTTTGGGACAATAATATACAAAAATAATAACAGATTATTACAAATATTTCCGATGATCTTTGATTGATTCCAATAATATTATAATATATATATGATTGTAGAATTACTTGGCTTACAAGAACATTAGAAGAAACAGGGGCGGACATACCTTAGACACAGGTATAGTCTCCGCTACCCCTTGACGCTTCGGCGGTAGTGTAAATTTTGGAAAATTTGACATTTTTTGACGTTTTTCTCGATTTCGTTACCCTTTTTTATAGAACGTTACCCCTACGAATATTTTCTAGATTCGCCACTGAGAAGAAACACCTATAATTGTTTATCTATTGGGTATAGAAAATATAATTTTGTAATTAGTTAATGTTCATGCATATTTTCTATAGAATATAATTATATTACTTAAAGAAGTTTTTATTTCATATATGTATATTAACTTCTTTGACTTGAGATGTTAATATTATAAAAGAAAAAAACAATAATAATAATAATAAGTAGCATATTCTCTTTTAATACATATATTTATAGAAATTTTACCAACTACATATGTTTCATCATGTAGCTTAATCCATCTAACTGTGGGTGTTGGTGTAGTATAAATTTCAATCCAGTTAACTCTAGGGCGGTGGCCGGGCGGCATTTTGCTACTTAGTTAACCTTGTTTGGTAATAATTGTTGTTAGTTAACGTTTGTTAATCAACATGGATCCAGGTTGATACACCCATTGGTGAGTTACCGACTTACTTCTACTATTATATACAGGTTCTGCCTCAATAATGGAATAGTATCTTGTACTTTTTTGTATGATCATTAGTAGAAGTTTAGTCATAGTGCTTATGTTTTAACATTAACATATTATTTTTGCATGGTGTTGTTATGTTGGGCTATCTTGGCTAGGCTTCACTTATACAATGTAAGATGATTTGAATAATCATATACATGGAAATGGGCAACTTTGTCAATTTTTTTTTTTGTAAATGATTTTTAAAAAGGGTAGTCATTCTGAGGTAAGTGATGATGATAATGGTGCATAATCTAAAAGGTTTGATTTTCTTCAATGATGATCATTTGTCACCCAATTTGTTCTGTACTAGAGCTGTATTAGGATCTTAGATTATTTGTTTTGGTTTCCGTTTGTCGCAATTAGTTACTATGGGTGTAAACCAAAATGCTTTTTTTTTAATCAAAATAGTCGATAATTGATAATTATTTGTTGCCCTTATGCAGATTATAGCCCTATATATGGCTCGTACCTTCTTTCGTAGATTGTTGACATGTGAATCCTCTGAAGATGATAGCGATATTACTCTTAATGAGGATGGTAATATCAAGGCAACATCGTAAGTTTATGATGTGTGATCATATTGAGGGGTATGAGTGACTATTTTTCGATTATTTGGCAAAATACCATTATATCCCATGAATCTATTTCGAAGGAGATGGGTGAGTCATTCTCTTTGTCTCCTTAATTACTTAAAATGAGTTTATAACGAGCCGTACTTCGCCCAAAGAAGAAATAATGCCGGAATTATCTTCTTTTCAAAAGATAACTGTTGCACTTAGAATGATTGCTTGCGGTGTTAGTAGAGATTTTTTTGGATAAATACATACGTATTGGTGAGAGCACTGCAATGGAGTGCCTTCAAATTCTCTAAAACAATAGTAAGTATATTGCCACATGAATATCTATGGTCTCCAAATGCCAACGATATTACACAATTGCTTGTAGTTGCTAAACAACGAGCATTCCCTAGAATGCTAAGAAGCATTCACTGCATGCATTGAAGATGGAAAAATTGCCTTGATAATTACCATCCTCATTAAGAGTAATATCGGGGTATTAGTATGCTAGAGAGATCTTTTATATTTACCGAACTTTGGGAAGGGAATGCTTCTTCAGTCAATTACACAGTCAATGGTCACGACTATATTATGGGGTATTACCATGCTACGGTATTTATCCTAGGTGATGACATTTTTAAAAACGATTCCATCACCAATAAGGGTAAAGAATCAAAATAATTGTGAACGCATAAGGAACTGCAAGAAAGGATGTCGAGCTAGCATTTGGTGTGCTTCAACAACGATTTGCAATCATTTGAGGCCCTTCACGAATGCTCAAACTGGAGATACTAATAGGATATCATGAAAGCATCTGCTATTCTACATAACATGATCATTGAAGATGAGTGTGATGATAGTGATGGTCTTAACGTTGAGTATGATCAACTTGATGATTATCTCCCTGAATTGTCGCGCAATCACACAAATGAGTTTATGAACTTCATTCAACGTCATGTTCATATGAGCGATAGCTCAACATATCATTAGCTTCATGAAGATCTAATTGAACATCAATGGCTACTCAATTTTTAGCAATAAATGAGATTGGGATATATTTTTTACTTCGTGTTTTCTATTGGTGCTTTGAGGATTTAAAGTTCAAGTTGTTTATAAATGGTTATTGTTCCTTTTTTATTGCTTCTTGATGGTTAGTGTTCCCTTTTTTATTGTATTGCCTTTGGAAAATAAATAGTTTTTCTTCTTGTCATTGGCATTTTGTGTTGATCGATGCAATGTATTGTTTGTCACTACTTCACTTTAGATTCCTTATATATATCTAAGAATATCAAATCATCCTTGTTGGGTCAACCAGGTCGGATTACCCGATTCTGGTTAACTTGAAACCCAAAAATATTAATTAGTTAGTCAAACTTTAATAAAAACTTATTAAAAGTCAACTTTAGAAGAACAAGATATTAAAACAAGTAAATTTTCAACATATAAGTATATTCATATATGATTGATTATAGATTTCACCTCCATTTAACTATCTTGGAGTAATATGTTATACCATTTGTTATGTGCTAACACCTAAATGACGTGGAAAGTTACAGTGCATGAAACATCGCCCCACAGGGGTGAAAAAGGTCATTAAGAAGCATGACATTAGGCAATTAATGAGCCCGGGAGAGGGGAGGGGTGGTGGACCTTATAAAACCAACTTATGATATTTTTTTCTTTTATTAGTTTTTTAATTTATTTTGTTTAATTAATATTTTATCAGATGATGGACGGATAAAATTTGTGAAATTATTTATGAAAATAAGTGAGTGAAAGCTTATGACTATGTAGTTGTGATAGACCAATCATTTTATGAAGTGAAAGTTAAAACATATTGAACCATCACAAATAACCTTATGTAATCATATAATAATGTTCAATAGCATTTTTATTGAGTTTTCAACTTGTTCACCCATTTAAACCCATTGTTTACCAAAATCCAAACTTTGAGAAAATTTCTTCAAATTTACTATTTAGGCAAGCTCATATATGTGTTTTTTACTAGACTAAATCATATGTTCTCAAATTAAACCTCAAGGGCTCATCTCCTCGATGGGGTTTCCCACCATCCCAAATGATATAGAAGTGATTCTAATATTGTTTTTAACACTCAACCAATTATATCAATCAGTTTGTTCGCTTTGCTCATTGGAGCTCACATATTTGCTTTAGTTGCCTGAGTAAATACCATAGAGAAGGTAATCCATCATGGGATAGCTCACACCCATAGCCGTTCATGAGAATTTAAGTGTGCCTCGTATGAGTATGAGCTGAAAAAATGCCCTTATACCTAACAAATTACAAACACTATTTTTTTAAAAGATGATTAACGTTATAGGAATAAACATAACAAAAATATAGTATTATAATAATATAATAACATACCGTAATAGCTAACTGATGATTCGTGAAACTCTCCTAGCATTCTTAAGACTATATCATTGCTTCGTATAGTTTTCTCTTTTTGCATTTTTTGAGCACTGAATGATTGTTTATGAGGCATATTTCTAAAAATCAAATCTAAATTCAAAGGTGTAAACCATTAACCAGCACTATATTATTTTCTAACGATTAACGGTTACTCAATTCTAACTCTAACAATAAATACAACACCCCAATTTAGCATTCAACATTCAACAACAAATCCAATTTTGGGCTAACATTCAGCAACACTCAATTTAGAGCTCAACATTCAACAACACACTCAATCTAGGACTCAACATTCAACAAAACACACAATGTAGTGCTAAATTTAAAATTATCAAATAGGGCTAAATTATGTGAACAAAGTAAGTGGAACAAAAAAAAATACCGTCAAGGTGGTCAATGGTGAGTTGTGGTGGTGCGCCGGAGGGCGGAGGCCAATGATTGATTGGTCACGGGTGGCGCTAGGCGTGCCCTACTCCTACCAAACATGCTTAACTGTATGAGTCTCTTCTCATTCATCGACAAGTGCACGGTACACCCAAAACATGTTGATGGTGTGTGAAGGCAGAGAAATTTTTATAAACCAACATCCCTCTTATTCACAGCTCATATGAAATTTTGTTTGCGGTGTTGTACTTTCTAAAAGCAAATCCATGTGAATAATACTCATAAACTTTAAAGAAAAGAAGTAATGAATGACAATGGCAACTATTATGAGCACTTACACTCACTAGTCTCAAAAGCTCAAATCGTAAACAATAACTACAAACAAGTCTAAAGTTGAGAGTTCGGTTTCATCCTAAGAAAACTGAATTGGTATGAAAAAACGTACATTACTTTTCCTGAACAAGGGTGCTGCTTATTTTTTGGTCCTCAACAACAATGGGGGCAGTTTAATGATTGTGGTTAAAAAACTTAGGGACGAAAAAATAAATAAAAAAATATAATACTTGTAAATAACAAGTATAACTAATACGATTAACAAATCAAATTACTATGCCGGTATTGAGTTAAGACCTCGAAAAGAATTATCTTTGAATAAATTAAATAAATAAATACTTTTTTGAATAATATAAAAAAATAAATACTTTTGGTCGTTTGGGTTAAAAAGGTTAAAGTGGTTTGATAGGGTGAACCTAGACCAGTCAGACCTTCGATTCCTAAGCCGACCTCTGGTTTTCAAAACATCGGGTTTGACAAAGGAGAAATTGGGGGAGGGGGCAGGTGGAGTTAAGTAAATGAAGGGGACCCATTAATTCATTTCTTTTAGTTTTTCAATTTATTATTTTAGTTATAAAGGTAGTTTAGACATTTCACATAGAATTACCCGAATAACAATTGATCAAATATGTAATTTTAGAAAGTTGGGACTAAAGGTGAAAAATTAGCAAACTATAAGAATCTATCTAGTCAAAGAACTACCAGAGTAACAATTGATCAAATATATAATTTAAGAAATTTGGGACTAAAGGTGAAAAATTAACAAACTACAAGGATCATCCAAGCAATTTACTCTTTGAATTTTAACTAAGCTTGGGTTTGTCCTTATCTTGATTTTATTTTCGTTTGTTATCCTTAATACTTTTAACACAACATAATCACAACTTCAAATTGAAATGGTGTTTTTTAATGAGCTCAGAGGTGCATAACTTTTTCATTTATGTTGTTCGTCTCAAATGTTCCTCAATAACATTCGTATCGAGTGGCGGACTTACTCTTTAACGCCACCCCCTCCCCCAAAAAAAGGTTAGTGTGGCTTTTAGGTAAAAAAAACTTGATCGCCTGGTAAAAGTTTGATAAAGCGAGTGATTGCTCCCTCACTCATAAAATAAATTTTGGGTCCGACATTTTTCTTATTATGGACATTAGCTTGAATTGCATGCACCCTAACCATCCTACTTTGACCCATGTCGTCCCAAAAACAAGAGTTCTTTATTTATTTGCATACAACATTTTATTTTTCTTCAAGTTTTGAAATATATAAATTGTTCTTTTGTTTTGGCCACATGTGATGAAATTGTAATTAGTAAAAAAATCTGCTACACTAATCGGTTTCAAACACAAAAAACCATAAATACCCACTTGTCCCTTCTTACAAATAGAATAAAGAGTTAAATGCTTGGTTGGTCCTTGTGGTTTGCAAATCTTGCAGACTTGGTCCCAGTGGTTCACTAATTACACACTTGGTTCCAGTAGTTTCAAATTTTGCACTCGGGTGGTCCTTACCACTAACCTTTGTTAGATTTCTCAGTTAAGTATATACAAAATTACTATATTACCATTGAAATAATAAAAATATAAAAATATAAAAAAGAGGGGTCCACTACTCATCTTCTTCCTCACTCCATCTCTCTCTTTCAAAAACTCAGCCACCATCTCTCCTTCACAAACCTGCAACCTCCACCTCCACCTTAAACCCACCACCACCTCCACCGTCAACTGACCACCGCCACTGCAACAATCACCGGAAAGTTTTTATATGGTTCTATGTTCAACATGAAAATCTTCAGATCTTGAGGACATATGAAATAGAGTTTTGAGGCTCATATATGTTATCATCGGAATTTGTTGTCGGAATCCGCCATGGCTGCAATCACAGTCCGATATGTAATAGTTCATTCTCTCTGAAAACAAATACATACCAACAGAGCTGCCTAGCAAAGATACAGATCCGATATGTAAATTCCGATTTTGAGCAATATAATCTCCATCGTCACAGCCTTTTCTAAATGGAACAACAGCAGCAACATAATCATCATCACTCATCATCATCAATCATCCTAAGAAAACGCCGCCAGTCGAAATGGCAAGAGGAAAGTTACTCTAAGAAACCTCCTCACTCTCACCTGAGCCTCAATTTTAAGACGGTTATAGGTCAATGTAGAGGTCAACAAAAAACCGGTTTGAAACCAGTTTGTGAACCTGAACTGGTTTTTGACCCAAACCAGAACCGATCCTTTTCCACTTATCAGTTTGAGAGCTACTCCCTTGAAACCATATAAAAACTTTCCGGTGATTGTTGCAGTGGTGGTGGTCAGTTGACGGTGGAGGTGGTGGTGGGTTTAAGGTGGAGGTGGAGGTTGCAGGTTTGTGAAGAAGAGGTGGTGGCTGAGTTTTTGAAAGAGAGAGATGGAGTGAGGAAGAAGATGAGTAGTGGGCCCCTCTTTTTTATTTTTTTATTTTTATTATTTCAAGGGTAATATAGTAATTTTGCATATACTTAACTGAGAAATCTAACAAAGGTTAGTGGTAAGGACCACCCGAGTGCAAAATTTGAAACTACTGGGACCAAGTGTGTAATTAGTGAACCACTGGGACCAAGTCTACGAGATTTGCAAACCACAGGGACCAACCAAGCATTTAACTCTAGAATAAAACTAGAATTATGTTTGTGTGGGTTACATGCAGACACATTAAACGCAAACTTTTTGTAATTAGATGGGCTGTTAATTCTTGTTACATGTTTATTAGTTTGGGTACATGACACTTTCATACAAAATGTTATACAATATATTAACAAAGTAATGAAAACAAAGAAAGTACAGAGTGTAACCAACAATGCACATAAATCTTATAAATTAACATTATATAAAGTAAAGTTGTTACAAATAACACTTTTATAAAAAAAAATAAGCCCAACTAAATTTTTGTATACTGCAAAAGCATTAGCATTATGTTTTTGTGACAGTTTGTCTTACCACTACTAGGTCCATCCGCTTCTAGATACATGACAAAAAGGGCTTAATCAGTGGTTGTGCTAGTCGGTTGATACAACAAAAAAGCACTGACCGTCTTGGAATTGTGTGTGCTGTTTGATCTATAAAATTAATAAGTGATTGTTCGTTGGCATAAGAAAAGACAATCAATAAAAAAAACAATAAGTATTAAGCTTAATATATTATAATCAACTCCGACGCATGTCATGAATCTGAAATACGTACCCAACTGAGCAGATGATGAGGAAATAACAAATAAACGGAGTAAACGCAATTCTGCATAAAGTCAAACAATCTCTTGCACAAAACAACAAAGATGCATAAGTTCCTAATGCCAACAAATTTAAGCACAGAAACACATAAAAAAATATCGGTATGTAAAATATCATACTTATTCGTAGTAGCATTTTCCCAACGCTATATGGAGTACTTGGGAATGAATGTGTCCACTACGTTAACGTTAGACTTGACGATCAACATTCTGTAACAAAAACAATATCAAATGTTACACCAACGACGCAAAAGTTAAAATCATTAACTTAACATTGGCCCCGACAAATGTAGGTGGTAGAAACACCGAAGCAAAATGAGCAGCACACTTACGCAATCAAAACCGAAAACGACAATAACACAATCAACAATCAAAGTAGATGTTAGTGATTAACAATATGTAAATACATATATAGGCTCGGTTATCGGCTGCAAGTGGTGACTGCATTAAATCCACTTTCATTGTCATGCCTAGATAAAAAAAATCTTCAAAGCCATAAGAAAGTAAACATAAACCATAAATACATAACCATATATAAAATAGACAAAGTATGTAAGCCACTTACCTTATCGAAACCCAACATCCAACAACAAAACCAACATAACAAATAAGGAAAAAGTTTCAGATGAGGTTGCCCTCACCATCATCGACCACATAAACCAAATCAAAGCAAAATCGTACTTACAAACATCTACCAACGACAGTCGACATGTTTTTCTGATTCCAATATGCGTTCAAAATGCATATGATGAACTCAAAGAATAAATTTCTTTAAGAAGTCAAAAGCAAAATGAAAGCGCTAAAAAAGTATGAACAAGAGCTCTAAATCGTAGTAACGGATCGTCCTAATGTACCATGGTTGCAATCGTAGTTGCAAAAGGTGTAGAGAAAACCTCCATACAACACAATTTCCATCTATATTGCCCGGTCAAGATATAGAGTGGATCTACAAAGTCCAATTACTACAACCAATCAATATCATGGTCTCATCATTAGGTAAATAGACACAACAATGAAACAGCGTAAAAGATTAATCTCTAATTAATATGTTACAAAAATCCCAGGAAAGTATCACATATTGAAGGCACACCATAATCCTTTCAAAAGAATTAATTAAAATATTTTTATCCATTGTTACTTTTACCTCCAAGTTTGTGTGTCTCAGCATAGTGTCACAGACACACAAACTCAATCCAAGTAGCACCATACAACAATCGAGTCATCACACCAATCGAATAACCAATAGCTCATAGATTGTAAGCAACCATCGTCTCAGCAAAGGATTAGACGGCTAAAGAACCCCCTCATCGATTGAATACCCTTCGATACACAGCCTTCCAAAAACAAACTCATAAGCATACCATCATATAACCACACGCAAAACTAAAACAATTTCGGACAACTGAACAGTCATCCTTACAGACCAATTATATATTAACACGGTAAGAGCCGACAAACAATGCCTTAACAGAGCATCATAGAACAAACCAGTTAGTCTAAACAGTCACTAAATACTAAATAGTAACCATCATCGTCAAACTAACATAAAAGACACAAAATCCTACTACTTTTGAAGACATGCAAGGATATCATCGCACATTAAAACACAAAACCCAACAAAACATCATCAAATTCAACATCGAATATGAACCATCAAAGCAATCGATTAACCCAAAACATCAATCGGTTGTAAAAAATAATACTTAAATTGCTTCTTTCTTATTGTGGCGTAAAACCTCCACTAACATCAGTAACAAACAAACCTAACAAACCAAAAGTCAGAAAGACGTAAACAAAAAATCAAAGACGACAAAACAACGTACGTCAACAAAAAAGCAAACGCCTAGCGGCGTTGGCCAGAAAACACACATAAGTAAACAAATCATTCAAACAATAAGACCCAATAAGCAAATCGATCGAACAACATACATAAACAAACGAACAAAAAACTTACCTAAAGTAGCCGTAGAAAGTCGGTTCAAGTAGCCTGAGTGTAGAGAGAGAGAGAGAGTCGTGTACAGAGAGAGAACGTAAAGGATAAGACGTGGTGAGGGGCAACCTATTAAACCCCCACCAATCCTAAATGTACAACTAAAAAAACAAGACAAACAAACACTTAAAATAACTAAAACCAACAAAAGCACAATATAGAATTCAAAATGCATAGAATTCTTGTAAATTTACATTATATAAATATCTTCTTAATTAAAAAACTAAATAGACATGTTACCCGATTAATATTATAACTTTCTTCTTATATCATGTTCACATGAATTGTCAAATGCGCATGAACTTCTTTGGACATCTTTCATTAAACATATACAAGCCGTGGAACATACATTTTTTATTTGCTTTAATGTCCTTTTCAACTTGTGCGAATTGACGTAACATATAAAAATATAACATTCAAATATTCAATAAAAAAAATACAAATAGTTATTTATTCCACTCACACAACACCTTCAATCTACGGTCCACGAACCTAGTGCTTCCAAAGGTCACTTTTCCTTTCAATATATAAACCCTTCACTCTTCCTTCTACTCTCATCTTCAATTCTCACATTAATACAATATCTCTCTAATCTTTCTTAACCATGGCGACTTTGGATGAATTAACTGCTCTTGATTTCATCAGACAACACCTTCTCAGTGACTACGAAACCCCTAATAACCTCAATTTCTGAATCTGATCTATTAGTTTCTGATTATCTAGGCTCTGAGGAACAGCATGTAGCTGATCATTTCTCAATAAACCTTACGCTACCAGAATCCTTTAGCAATAGAACCGAAAAATCTCACTCGGAGATATCAGAGTCCCCTGAGGAGGTGAAGGTACACTACAGAGGAGTACGACGAAGGCCATGGGGCAAGTACGCAGCGGAGATTAGAGATCCAAAGCGTAACGGTGCGAGAGTGTGGTTGGGGACGTTTGGTACTGGTGTTGAAGCGGCTAAGGCGTATGATAGAGCCGCATTTCAGATGTGTGGTTCGAAAGCCATTCTGAATTTTCCTCTGGAGGTTGAGAATTTGAAGGAGGAGACAACAGGAGGAAATAAAGCTTTAATCATAACTTCCTCCGACAGTGGGTGCGGGAAAAGAATGAGAGATGAGAATGAGATGAAGGTGGTTGTGAAGAAGGAGAGGTTGTTAGAGACGGTTAGTTTGCCGTTAACGCCGTCGAGTTGGGATTTTAATTGGGGGAACATGATGTTGTCGCCGTTGTCTCAGTTTATCGATATTCGCCATCAAGTTTCGAGAATCGCCACTCTCCTATCCTGAGATTAAGGACTAGTTTATTGAATTTGAGCGATTGTTAAAGGATGTCGAACCCTTCAAACTCTTGGTCTTGCTACTGCCAACTACACTCACAGGCAACTGCTCGCTTCAATCATCCTCCAAAATCCACTATCGGCATTCCTAGCTATACGCATCAGTCATCTTGTTTCTCACCTAGCAAGCAACTTCGGAACCCTTGATCTCAGAGGTCAAACCCTAATGCTCAACAAAGTGGAAATCATCCTCCTAGTTCACAAACCTATTGTCAGTTCTATGGAATTAATAGATATGACACACGAGACTGTCGCAAGCTCACTCGCTTCCTTAGAGACAACAAGATCATCTTAATTACAGCTTTGGCTCCTGTTCAGGGAAAAGGTACTCTGATGGTTCTTTGAAAGTCCTGCACAACGAAACTCATCCATTTGATACCATGAATTAATTGCCACATCCAATGAGGAAAAAAAACAAGTGGCATGACTTTTTCACTCCAACCAATCAAAGATTTTAAAGAATTTTTAATTTATATATTATTTTAATGGGTGGCGGATAGTTAAAAGTAATGAAACCATTACTAGTTATAGTGAAAAAAAGTGAAAGAAAGTGATATGGTGATGTGTCAGTGATGAGACAAGTACTTTATGACGTGGAGTGAAAAGAAATACACCATAACACATAGCCTTGTTGAGAAGCCGAGGCCCATTGGAAATTTTGTAGTGGGAGCTGTGGATGTGAATAAGGTTGTGTTTAGTTCTAAGAAGCCTTCCGGAGGAAGAAAATCTGGGATAACTTGGGTACTTATGCTGCCACCGTGTCGGGTAACGCTGTGTCTTTATATCTGAAGTAATAGAGTCCATCCCTCCCAAGATTTTGGATAGTGGTGAAAAAATGGTTGTGATCGCCCTTGAGGCTGTGAAGAAAGTTAGAGAAACCGACAAAGCTTACATGGAAATCAATCAGATGATGAATCACATGATGTGTATGATAGTGTAGACGGTTTGGTTATGACAAGCAAAGAGAAGGTTAATTAAGAATGGATCACAGATTCAGGATGTTCATATCGCATGAGCCTACACAAAGAGTTTTTTTTCAAGAACTTGGTAATGAAAGATCTTGGTAGTGTGCAGTTGGGAGATGATAAACTATGCAGGATTGTAGGAGAAGGGTCTATAGTTTTGAAATTTGACAATGGAACAGAGTTTCAGATAAATCAAGTAAGATATATACTTGTTTTAAAGAGAAACTTGATATCCCTTGGAACCTTTGAAAGTTCTGGTTATGCAGTTAGTCTGAGGAATGGAAAAGCCAAGGTTATTAATGGCTCCATAGTTGTGTTAGTTGGCACAAGAAGGGGTAACAACATATATATCCTAAATGGGAAAGTAATGGAAGGAATGTCTCTATTTTAGAAGGATGAAAGGAAAATTTTGCCCAATTATGGCACAACGAATTGGGCCATATAAGCAGTCAAGGGTTATCAGAGTTAAAGAAGCAAGATGTAATTCCAAATCTGAGTAGTTGTGATACAGATAAGTGTGAACTTTGTATAATAGGGAAATCCCACAGGGTAAATATAGTTTGGAAAGGGGACACATAGTTCTAAGGGTATTTTAGACTATGTTCATGCTGATTTGTGGGGACCTACAAAGGTTAAATCACTAGGTGTTGCTAGTTATTTCTTGAGTATTGTTGATGATTACTCAAGAAGGGTATGGGTGCACATTTTGAAAAGTAATGATGAGACTTATGAGAGGTTTAAGGAACGTAGGGCTTTGATTAAGAACCAAACTGACAGGAAAATCAAGAAGCTCAGAACAAATAATGGTTTGGAATCTCTTAGTGGTTAGTTCAATAAGTTTTGTAAAGAACATGGATTTGGTAGACACTTAATGTAACACCCTAATCGGTGACGGAAACGTTGAGGCGTCATTGGAATAGATTGTTCAAAACACACTGCACTAATTTAAGGTTGTAATATATTATCGACCAAATTACATTGTTTTCAAATAACAAACCAACACAAAATAACTTGTTTAGAACCTTACATAGTAATTATTTTTATTAAAGTAGTGTCACACCCCGGATTTCCAACCCGAAATCCATACACCGGTGGACCCGGGTGGGGAGTATCGTGACGTAAGTTGATAACATCATTGTCAATTAAACATAGCACAGCGGAAGTCTTGGAGTAAAATTACTATTACAAACCAAATGTTCGAAATATAAAATAATATACAGGCTCGTAATAGAAGATCCACAGGCGGATCATAAAAATGTACAAGAAAAAATATAAAACAGACTTTAGGGCAGATCTAAGGATTTGCAAGATCCTCTTATTCATTACCGAGCAGCTTCCGGCCTATTTCGTATTGTACCTGCAGTTTAGCCTTTGGACGATACGTCAGCTTACGCTGGTAAATACACCCAACTGACTCATTTTGAAAACTTTAAAATTATTTTTAAGTGCAAAACGGCACAAAATCTTTTATTAACTTAGGAAAGTTGACCTTGCAACCTTGTATCAGATTCACATGTTTGTCAATACATACAGGGCCCGGACAGAAACCGAGACATGATTAAATACACACCACTCAGGACTCACGAAGGAGTCATCCCCAACGTCTTGGGCATATTGCATATGAGCATGAAAAGGTGTATGCCTACACCTCGTGCTAAGGTCGTGGTCAATAACTATTGGATTGAGCTGAGGATATCCAGGACACGGTAATTTAACCCCGGATGTTTAAGTTATCAAACAAAACTGATTAAAACGAAATGTGCGGGTTTACTAGCCACAAGCGGGCATTCGATTAACCCCATTTTGGACCAAGCGGTTAATAATTTACCGTATCCCAAGCCCGTATAGGGAAATAAATCGAGAGTATTTACTTGAGCTAGTCTTCTTCTTTTATTTTTAAATAACTCAGCCGTATACAAAGTACCAAGTGCAGATAGCATTTACCGGCAAGGCTCTAGTCTGGATTATGGCATAAGCTAGCCAAATAAATACTAACGGTCTTATAAACCGAATAGTGTACATGATCATTACGTATAACGCTTGATTAAACGATGATCGGATAGAACATATTTAATCCCGACAAGTACTTTGACTTGTATAATATGGGTAAACTATAAACATTCTGGATTTTGAAGCTTAAATGACAAGGTTAAACCCGTTTCGGTTAATTTTCATAAAATATTTACATATATGTAACTGTGCGCATATTAGCGATATCGGGTAACCGGATAAGTTATGGACAAGTTCTATATGTCATTATACTTTAATTAAGTTAAAATATCAGTAGGATACCAACTTGTATGCCCGTTATGGTTTAGAACGAAATTATGCCTCATAAGGGCGTTTTGGTAATTTCATACCATATAAAAGGAACTTGAATATAATTTAATGTTATGATTACAAGTATTCTGTAAAAGTACTTTATTTATGATATAATATCAGTAGGATATTAATTATATGTGTATTTTACCTTTTATGACCAAACTATGCACCGAAGGGGCATTTTGGTCATCTTACACATAGTTTATAATTTATTTGGGATTCTGAGTTTATAACATGTACCTACTATAAATATGTTCAAAATAAGTTTTAAAATCAGTAGGTAACAAGTCTTGGTTCATTAATATGGTTTAAAACCATACTATGCGCCTAAATGGCGCTTATGTGGTAAAATGGCGTTTTTATATGATTTCACAAAAACTAATGTTAAGTTCAGATTAAAATGACTTAGATATGTTATTTAATATAACATATCAGTAGGTAAATGATTTATCTTGAAAATATTTGATAAAAACCATTTTATATGTCACAAGTGCTAAAATCGCCGTTTATCGACATAGTTTAAGGACTTGCTTGAAAACTCAGTTTATAACTTGGTTTAACATCCCAAATAATCCTACTTATAATATTACATCAGTAGAAACTCATTTTCAAGTTCATTACCATTTAAAATCTTGTTTTATGCAAAAAGAACATTTTGGTCAAAGATGGCATAATTATGGAACTTGCGCATAAACTTGGATTCTAATTATGATCGTGTAATATAACCTCAGAGGGTTATGCTACATAATATTATGATCATAATGCAGCTTTAGATCAGTAGTAACTAATCTAAATCGGGTCAGAATCGAAAGTCAAAGCAGAAGTCAAACTTCGCGACTTCCAGTTGCGAACCGACCTTAGAACTGAAATTGACGAGCCGAACATGTTCTTACATGTTCTAATAATTATTACCAACTTGTTTAAGTGTCAAAACAGGTTTCATAACATATATAAGATCAATTTATGATTTTTCCGAAAAATGACCTGTTTGACTTTTTAATATCATAACTTTGACCCGTCAATTGGTCTAGCAAACATGATCTTCAGGAGGTGTCCTTTATAGGGAATAACACATACCTTATTACGATCACTTAGCTATGTTCATTTCGAACAATGGCTGGACCATAATGGTCTTAACCGAAAGTCAAAGCGTTTTACGAAAACGCTTGACTTTTGGCTATAAAAGCCTATAAACGAAAAGGCAAGAGCAAGGAACACTTACAAGAGGTTCCTATAAAGCAAGAGAACTAAGTTGGATGCTCCTTTCAGCTAGGAACTTCCAGAGGAGGGAGAAGAGTGAATGAGAAAGGTGCAAGTTGAAATGGTGAACTTAAGCACCTATTTATAGTTGGAGAACTCAAAGGAGGTGAAGCCAGGTGTTTAGGGGTGTAAGAAGAAGCTTACAAGTGTCCCAAAACGTGGCATAGCAGTTTAGAGAAGCCATGGTTTTGAATTAATGGTTTTGGAGTTTTGCTTGGTCTCCAAACAAAACTTTCTGCAGCAGACCTGTTCTCGCGCCCCGCTAGAGACCCAGGCCTGGTCTCTCGCGGCCCGTGACCGCCCACGGCCAGTTTCAAAATTTGACACTTTAACCCCCTTAACTTTAAAAAGCTTCTAAAAACCTTTTTAAACACCTTTTTGGCACTTCTAGCCTTCCGTAGCCAATACTTGGCATACCCGGGATTATGCCCGGACATTGTCGAGCTCTCGGTTCGATAAAAGGTCACTCAGAGGTATAAATTAACATGTTGACGCTTTTAATCCCTCCATTATCCAACTTTCATATATTTACAAAATTGAACCCTCTCGTCCAACAATGGAACGTATGAGAGTTAGAACCTCACAAAAGGGTCACTCAGAGGCTTATTATAAGCATGTTGATTCCGATGTCACTCAGAGGCTGGGCATGTTGACATATCAGTCACTCAGAGGCCAAATTTCAAGCATGTTGACATATCAGTCACTCAGAGGCTATTATTTAAGCATGTTGACATCGGACCGTCAATCAGAGGCTCAGTTTGAGCATGTTGACGCCTTTAGTCCTTATTGGTCTTTAACAGACTATATTTAAAAATACAACACGTGTCACTATACTATTGGACATGATTTTACAGGGTGTTACATCCTCACCCGTTAAAAGAAATCTCGACCTCAAGATTTTATTCAAAAAGATGGGGGTATTTTTGTCGCATAGTGGACTCAACCTCCCATGTATACTCAGGACCTCTAAAAGCGTCCCACTTAACCTTTTCTATAGGTATCATTTTTCTCTGGAGCTTCTTAACCTGTCGATCCTCGATCGAACTTAGTTTCTCAACAAACCTCAGGTTTTCATCTATTTGCACATCTTCGTGTGACATTGCTAGCGACTCATCGGCTAGACATTTCTTAAGGTTAGATATGTTGGATACATCATGAATTCCACTAAGCTCCTCTGGCAACCTGAGCTTATAAGCTATAGTGCCGACACATTCGATTATCTCGAAGGGTCCTATATATCTTGGGCTCAACTTGCCCTTCTTTCCAAAACGCATCACACCTTTCCAGGGTGATACTTTCAGCATGACCTTGTCCCCTACTTGGAACTTAAGAGGTTTTCGCCTCTTGTCAGCATAGCTCTTCTGCCTATCCCTAGCAGCTTTGAGACGATCATGGATTTACACAATCTTTTCCGTGGTCTCCAGGACAATCTCTAGTCCTGATAGTTGGGCTTCCCAATCTTCTGCCCAGCACACGGGCGTTCTGCATTTTCTTCCATACAATGCCTCAAAAGGAGCAGCCTTGATACTAGTATGATAGCTGTTATTGTAAGAGAATTCTATTAGGGGTAAGTGGTCATCCCAACTTCCTCCTAAATCAATTACACATGCCATAAGCATGTCTTCCAAAGTTTGAATAGTACGCTCACTTTAACCATCAGTCTGCGGATGGTAAGCCGTACTAAAATTTAATCGTGTGCCTAATGATTGTTGGAAACTTTTCCAAAAGTGAGATGCGTATCTAGTATCTCTATCAGATACTATAGATACTGGCACACCGTGTAGGGACACAATCTTGTCCACATACAACTTAGCCAATTTATCTGAATTATACGTTTCTTTGATTGGCAAGAAATGAGCTGACTTAGTCAGTCTATCTACAATGACCCAAACAGTGTCATTACCCACATTTGGTCTTATGTAACTTGGTAATCAAATCCATAGTTACCATTTCCATTTCCAAGTGGGAATCTCAAGTTGTTGTAGAAGTCCTGACGGTTTCTGATGTTCAGCCTTAACTTGCGAACACTTCAGACACTTAGCTACATAAGTGGCTATGGATTTCTTGAAACCCATCCACCAATGATTCTTCTTTAGATCTTGATACATCTTGTCACCACCCGGGTCAACTGAGTATCTTGAACTACGCGCTTCTCGGAGGATGAGATCTCTAAGTCCTCCAAAGATCAGAACCCAAATTCTATCATTAAATCTTAGGATTCCATCCTTTCCAGGCGTTAACTGAGCAACAGTTCCGCCTAATACCTCATTAGGGATATTAGCCTCTAATAAGGCTTGCTTTTGTGCATCTAGTAGCTTCTCACTTAAGCTATTTGTGAGCTCAATGCTCTTAGCGTTAATCCTTATAGGTTTAACTCTTTCTTTGTGACTTAAGGCGTCGACAACTACATTTGCCTTGCCGGGATGGTAGCGAATTTTGCAATCATAATCATTTAATGTTTCCATCCAACATCGTTGTCGCATGTTCAATTCTTTCTGATTGAACAGGTGTTGGAGACTTTTATGGTCTGTGTATATAACACACTTTGTACCATACAAGTAATGTCTCCATAGCTTTAGTGCAAATACAACGGCACCCAGTTCCAAATCATGGGTGGTGTAATTCTTTTCATGCGCCTTTAATTGTCGTGATGCGTAGGCAATTACCTTGCCATTCTGCATTAGCACACAGCCCATGCCGGTGTGAGAAGCATCACAATAGACAACAAAGTTCTCAATACCCTCAGGTAGAGATAACACAGGAGCGTTGCTCAACTTATGTTTAAGAATCTCAAAAGATTCTTGTTGTTTTGGACCCCAATTATGCTTAACATTCTTACGGGTCAAGGTAGTTAGAGGAGTGGCTATTCTTGAAAGGTTCTCAATGAACCTCCTATAGTATCCAGCCAATCCTAAGAAACTACGAACCTCCGTTGGGGTTTTGGCCACTTCCCAATTCATGATGGCTTCAATCTTGGCGGGATCCACTTGGATACAACGCTCACTTACCACATGTCCAAGGAAGTGGACTTCTCTAAGCCAAAATTCGCAGTTAGAGAACTTTGCATAAAGCTTCTCTTGCCTTAGCAATTCTAGGATGCACCGAAGATGTTTCTCGTGATCAACTTGATTATGAGAATAAATAAGTATGTCATCTACAAAGACAATGACAAACTTATCCAGATATGGTTTGCAGACTCTATTCATGAGATCCATGAATGCTGCAGGTGCATTTGTGAGCCCAAAAGGCATCACCAAAAATTCAAAGTGACCATAGCGGGTCCTGAAGGTTGTCCTAGGAACATCTTCGTTCCTAACCTTCAATTGATGATATCCTGACCTCAAATCTATCTTAGAAAAGTAACTAGCCCCTTGAAGTTGGTCGAATAAATCATCGATCCTGGGCAGAGGTTATCTATTCTTAATTGTTAGCTTGTTCAGCTCCCGATAGTCGACGCACATCCGCATTGATCCGTCTTTCTTTTTAACGAAGAGGACTGGAGCTCCCCAAGGCGAGGAACTAGGTTGAATAAATCCTTTCTCCAAGAGTTCATCCAATTGAACTCTTAACTCATTCATTTATGTTGGAGCTAGTCTATATGGAGCTCTAGCTACGGTTGCTGATCCTGGTATGATGTCAATTCTAAATTCCACTTGCCTATCCGGAGGTAGGCCTGGTAATTCTTCAGGGAAAACATCGGGATATTCTGAGATAACTGGTTGATCTTCAAGGTTCGGCTTAGGTTCACTTATGGTTACTTGTGCCATGTAGATAACACAGCCTCTTCTCAAACACTTGGATGCTTTAGATAACGACACCTTGTCTGGCAGTCCATAGTGTGAGTCTCCGGGGATGGTGATCATTTCACCAGATGGGGTTTTAATTTCAATGAGCTTCTTATCACAGGCAATGCGGGCTTGGTTATGAGATAACCAATCCATGCCTAGGACTACATCGAACCCCGCCAATTTCATTGGCAAAAGAGAGATAGGGATGGAATGATTATTAATAGATATAAAGCATCCATCAAGAATGGAAGAAGTAGTTTCTAAGGTTCCATCGGCAAGTTCTATCTCATAAGTTTTATCTAGAGTTCTTATGGGTAGGTTTAATAGTTTACTAAACTTATGATCAACAAATGATTTATCCGCACCTGAATCGAAAAGAACTCTAGCATAAATATCACTAATTGGGAGAGTATCTGTTATGATGTTATTATCATTAACAGCTTCCTTAGCAATCAGTAGAAAAGCGTGTGCATTCCCCTTCTTAGCCTCTCCAGACTTCGGATTATTATTCTTTGAATTCTTAGGGCAGTTAGTTGCAATGTGCCCTTTTTAATTGCAGATATAACATACAGCATCCTTAAGATCTTTACAATCTAGGGTCTTATGCCCTCTTCTTTTACATATGCCACAAGGTCTAGCTTGTGGATCAGGATTACACTGTCCCCAGTGTCTGCGATTGTAAGTCTTACAGAATGGTATCACAGCCGACTCCCTTTGAACCCGAATCTCCCTTTATTTTTCTTATTAAATCTATGGGAGTTGTCTTCCTCTCTCTTTCTTTTCCAGTCAGTTTCAGGTTTAACTGACTTCTGCCTCACTATATCAAGGGTGAGGGAGAGAGATAGGTCAACAACAGACCTATAGGTATTAGGCTGAGCAGCCTTAACCATGCCCTTAATCTCGGGCGCTAATCCATTGATAAAACGCGCAATGCGTTTGGATTATGGGGTTATTAGGTAGGAAACTAACCTAGATAGGGAATTAAAATCGGAAACGTACTTCCGATATTCTAGGTTTTTCATTGAAAGAGACAAGAAATCTTTCTCTATTTTCTCCACCTCACGGGGCAGGCAGTAGGTTTCCTTAATAAGGTCCATAAACCTGGACCATCCCAGATTATACAGGCATACTTTACCTGTTGACTGAATCATGGCCTTCCACCATGTTAGGGCATCGCCCTTAAAGGACTGTGATACATACTTGACCATATCCTTTTCAGCACAACCGCTGATGTCTACAATGGTCTCCATTTCGTCCAGCCACTTTAGGGCTTCTACAGCTCCTTTTTCCCCATTAAAGTCTCGGGGTTTGCAGGAGACGAAATACTTATAGGTACATCCTTCTTTGACAGAATGGGACCTTTCAGCAAAATCTATTTTTTTTGGTTCACTCTTCGCATTTGAAGAGTGAACGGAGCTCTCCCTATGCGCTGAAGATGGTGGAATTGATAATGGCCTAGAGCGAGTAGCACTCGACTCTCTTAACTTCTCTATGGCCTTACCCATGGCCCTTTCCACAGCCGCATCAATGCGAGCTTGGAAATTGTTATTATCTAAGGCTACATTTTCGGCGTCTTTAGAGTTGACGTTCCGATGGCTACTTTGTGCCTCATTAGAATTAGCCATTCTTCAAGTCTTTGGTTCTATATACCAATAAAATTTCTCTTAGCCATGGTATAATAACCATATCGGCTTTTTAAACATTGGGTATATCAATCCATCGCCTAATTTAAACTAGTGTGAATATCATCACAACTCTTAGGCTTAAAGTATCTATATTTTGCCTAGGTCTTAATAGGACCATCATAGGCAAATTATAATCTGGACATAGTCCATTTATTACTAGATAGGGGATCGCAATGTCACAACTGTCATTGTCATATTTGACAATTTTATAGCACATAGGCGTGTCACAAAGGACATTTAAAATATGGCATATAGGCCTGTCACTAATGGTCATAAAATATGGCACATAGGCCTATCACTAATGGACATAAAATATGGCACATAGGCCTGTCACTAATGGACATAAAATACGGCACATATAGGCACTACATCACTAATGGATGTTTAGTCACCGCACTGGTGGTATTAGCCGGGATCAGAATAGATCACAAGGGCTATATAAAATTAATCATAACCCGAAAGGGTAATACATCTCTAATGGATGTTTTATTTGTCACCACACTGGTGATATTAGCCGGGATCAGAATAGATCACATGGGCTTTATAGAACAGATTATAACCCGAAAGGGTAATACATCACTAATGGATGTTTCATTTATCATCGCACTGATGATAGTAGCCGGGATCAAATAGATCGCAAGGGCTATATAACGTACATCTCTAATGGATGTTTTATTTATCACCGCACTGGTGATATTAGCCGGAATCAAACAGATTACAAGGGCTATTTTGCGATGATCAAATAGATCACAAGGGCTATATAAAATACATCTCTAATGGATGTCTTATCACCGCACTGGTGATAGTAGCCGGAATCAAACAGATTACAAGGGCTATATAAAATACATCTCTAATGGATGTTTTATTCATCGCCGCACTGGTGATATTCAATCGGGATCAAACAGATCACAAAGGCTATTTTACCGGGATCAAATAGATCACAAGGGCTATATAAAATACATCTCTAATGGATGTCTTATCACGACACTGGTGATATTAGCCGGAATCAAACAGATTACAATGACTATATAAAATACATCTCTAATGGATGTTTTATTCATCACCGCATTGATGATATTCAGCCGGGATCAAACAGATCACAAAGGCTATTTTGTCGGGATCAAATAGATCACAAGGGCTAAAATACATCTCTAATGGATGTCTTATCACCGCACTGGTGATATTAGCCGGGATCAAACAGATCACAAGGCCTATTTAGCCGGGATCAAAATAGATCACAAGGGCTATTTAAGGTTAGGACATAGTCCATTACCTTGAAGGCTAGTGTGATTCCTCAAGTCACACTACCAAGAGTATGAACATTACTTGAATGCTATCATAAGAGGATCTTAATGGTTGATTAATAGTCCCGGTCGCATTGACCCAATGACTTGGAGGCTTGAACCTAGTCCACCACCTCTAGATAGAAGGATGGCTTCCCTTAACTATCATGATAGAAGACCCTTCCGTTCTTAACCATCATTTATATATTTGGCCAAATATGTGGTCTGTGCCACTCGGCAAATCAAAGCCATTAAAATCTTTTAGAATTATATAGCAGAACATAAATTTCGAGTGAAATCGAGAGGATCGCTTTCAAGAGGATGAATATATATAATTCCAAAATACTTCATAAAATTTCAAATAGAATTTACAATACTTGAAACAAATAAATGAAACTGATTGTCCATGCAAGGACTAAAAGAAACAAAATGTCCACGTAGGGACTAAAGAAATAACGATGTCCACACAGGGGACTACATATAATAGAAAAGTCTTCACTCGTCCTTCTTTCCCTAAACTAGCTTGGAGAGTTTCTTGAAGAACTTATTTGTCTTCTTCTACATCTTTTCCGCTAGCTGCTGCATCTCTTTCATCCGTTCTAAGGCCTCATTAATGGCCTCAAGTGGTGGCGGAGGTTGTGGTTGTGGTTGAGGCATAACCGGATACTGGTACCCATAAGTTGGATGTCCAGTCGGTGGATAAGTAGGTGGGAAAGGAGACGGGTAAAGCGCGTTGTGCATAACTGCTTGCATATAGGGGTCTTGCGACCATGCTTGATAGTCTACCAGTGTAGACGGGTTAAAAGGATCATATCCAGATGTGTCTGGATATGTGGGAATTGGGTTAGTATAACCCGATGGTGGTGGTTGAACAGCAGGTGCGGGGGTTGGTTCCACTATAGGTGAAACATTAGAGGGTCCACCCATTTGTGGGTCCTCTTGAATTGTAGGGTAAGAATTGGGCAAAGGTGACAGCAATCCCGACCTTTGTCCGGCATGTACCGACATACGTGCTCCACGCTTCCTCCTTGGTGGTTCAGGTGGTGGTTGAGGTTGGTCCACCGGTTCCATGTGGACATCTTCGTGAACAGGAGGTGGTTGAGAGTGGTGAGAAGGAGTGTGGGCGAAGGTGAATTGGTTCCAGTATTGGTCCCACTCATTAGGACCTTGGTATGGCGATCCAGCATAAGAGTTTGAATCGCTCGAAATTTCAATGGGATGCATATTTGATCCCGACGGTGGCATCTCCGGGTCGGAGTCCTCGTCCATAGGGTTCAGCTGGTCCAACTGATTTTGATCGGCTGGAGGTGTGTTAAAGTAATGGTTGGGGTTAAATTCCTCATGGTAGGAGTGATGAGAATGAGAATGGTGAGAATGATGTGAATGATAGGAGTGGTAAGAATTTTGGGAATGTGAGGGCGAGTGTCTATTAGAGACAGAACGTCTCGCTGGTTGCCAAGGAGATGAATCTCCTGATTCTTGGTATGCATCTGAATTATGAGGTTGAGGAGGGATGCGCCCCGATGGTCCTCCCCACATTGGACCTTTTCCTCTTCCACTTTGTCCTCTCACACGTGGCGGCATTTTTCCTGTTAAAAATCAATTCAAAAACATACTAATAACTTAATAATGAAGTGAGTAATCCTAGGTCAATGCCTAGACTTGGAAGTGTAAGGAATGTGCTCATGTAAGTTTGAGATTAAACACAAGAAGGATAGTGTTTAATTCTCTCAAACCTGGCTGTGATACCAACCTGTCACACCACGGATTTCCAACCCGAAATCCATAAACCGGTGGGCCCGGTGGGGGAGTATCGTGACGTAAGTTGATAACATCATCGTCAATTAAACATAGCACAACAGAAGTCTTGGAGTAAAATTACTATTACAAACCGAATGTTCGAAATATAAAATAATATACAGGCTCGTAATAGAAGATCCACAGGCGGATCATAAAAATGTACAAGAAAGAATATAAAACAGACTTTAGGGCAGATCTAAGGATTTGCAAGATCCTCTTATTCATTACCGAGCAGCTTCCGGCCTATTTCGTATTGTACCTGTAGTTTAGCCTTTGGACGATACGTTAGCTTACGCTGGTAAATACACCCAACTGACTCATTTTGAAAACTTTAAAATTATATTTAAGTGCAAAACGGCACAAAATCTTTTATTAACTTAGGAAAGTTGACCTTGCAACCTTGTATCAGATTCACATGTTTGTCAATACATACAGGGCCTGGACAGAAACCGAGACATGATTAAATACACACCACTCAGGACTCACGAAGGAGTCATCCCCAACGTCTTGGGCATATTGTGTAACATTTGTCAAAAAACGGGTTTTCCAAACCCGCTTCGTTTGTAATCGAATATCAAGTTATAAATTTTTCGTTGCGTATTTATGTTTATTTTAATTTTAAACGATGCATAATTAATAAACAAATTAGAATCTAAAAACAATAATTAATAAAAAGTGAAAATAAAATAAATAAAAAAAAGAAAACCGGCTACCGGGATTCGAACCCGGGTCAGCCGGGTGAGTCTAGTCTTAACTTGCGCACATATAACCACTCCGCCACTAGTTGCCTTTGTGAAATGTAGGAAACAATTAAAACATAACTTCAACCATGAATCGACCTGTTTACGCCAACTGAAACCGTTATCGGCTTCCAAACGTCCAAGACGTTTGAGTGATCGCGGATTTCTGATTATACCCGATAAACCGACATTTTTAATCAATTCGGTCTTGAATGGACTTGAATTCATGTGATGATCGGTTTTAATAACCGAAAATCTTCACTTTCTGAATTACTCCATCAAAATCACCATCTCGCGACTCACTAGCATTCACAGAACTTCTAATTTCACTTTTACTCTAATTTCTGATCGTCGGAATCGCTTTTTGAACTCGCCGGACTTTCGCCGGAAAACCGTGTCTTCCATCAAAACAGTAAGTTTCTCAATTCTTCCATCATCTATCAGTTGTTAAGCTTTTGCTAACTCAAACCCTTCAATCAGAATCAGTTCCAGGCGACGATAACGGATAATCATCACTCGCCGGAAAATTTCTGAGAATTTCTAGAATTCGCTGTGAAACGGTATAAACCTTTAAACCTTCTGATAACTCTTGTTCAGTACTTCAATTCCACATCTAGCTAATCAAAACTGTTAATTGGCCCGCTCGGACGAAGCCCATAAAAACATAGCCGACGACTTCGCCGGAATTCTGAGAAAGAACGTTTTTCCGGTATGTTTACTCCCAAAATCTTCCCTGCCATTTCATTTTAATCACTTGAATGTTTGTCAATCGAATTAAATAAGAACAGTAGGGTAATCGTTGTCTGAGATATTGTAACGAAGAAGATGAAGTTAGTTTGTGTATAAGTTTAATATAAATTGGATTATATCTCGGGTTAGACACACAGTCCAGCGGTGGACTGTGTGCGCACATTTATCACACGCCGCGAGTTCGATCCTTGACACAATCGTATTCTCTGTAATAAAGATGTTTCCTTTTTAACTGAACCGGATTAACTCACTGAAGATGTTAAGTATAATAAAAATCAGTATATTAACCAGGTTAGACACACAGTCCAGCGGTGGACTGTGTGCAACATTAACCCACAGGTCCCGGGTTCGAGACCTGTTACGCATGCCGGTTCGAGGATTAAAATCCTTTTTGAAAATAACATAATTTTGAAGAAACTAAAACAGTATATAAATATAATTAAAAACATAATTATTTCGGGTTAGACACGTAGCTCAGTTGGTAGAGCTGCGTGCACGCGTACGGGAGGTCTCGGGTTCGAGCCTTACCCGGCGCACAATTGCACACTAGCGAACCGGTCAAGCAGTCAACAGTCACGGTCAACGGTCAACGCAAAAGTCAACATTTTTTTTATATTTTTATTTATTTATTTAATTTAAAAATCAATTAAAAATACTTAAAAATAATGTTTTAAAAGTTAGAAAATAGCCTTAAACTCAAAAAAATATATCTAAAAATCTTATTAAAATTATTAATAAAATCCACTCATTTACCATACCTTTTCGTTATTATTTAGGTTAGTTAATTCCCGTCGATCAATCCTCTCAACTCGTGCGCATTTCATCATCTTCAACCGAACGCACCCAATGTGAGTGAATCTCTACAAATTCCCCGTTTTAATCACGTTTTTGGGGTGTATCATGTGTCTTATTATTTATCACATTTAAACTATTGTGCATCTATCATATCCATGAATAAATGTGTATCCAACATGTATCAACTGTTTGTGTGGTTATTGTTTAGATTAAATTTATCATTTTCAGTACATACATTATCATAGGCCGCCGCTCCCCATTACATATGAGGGTTGAGCTGTTCCCCATTACATTATGAGCGTGAACCAGGCGTTGCCAACATACGATCGGCTCCGTTTGATTGAGCCTTGATCGCACAGACATTTATCATAGGCCGTCCGTTCCCCATTACCTATGAGCGTGAACGTGACGTTGCCAACCTATACAGTTTCATTCATGTTATATATTCATGCAAGTTGGTTTGTTATTGTATGTTATTGTTATTGTATGATTATTTACGTTTGCTCACATATGATTATTGCACGATTTTCCATGATAAAGATAACAAGAGATCAATAATAAATGTTTTTCTAACAAGGTTCACTCGCCAACTTATGTTGACCCAAAAAACACATGATACAGGTGATACAGCTGCAGCAAGAAACACATAGGATGGCTTAGAAGAATAAACTGGTTTAGACTTTGGATTGTTTAGTTGATTATCTTTCTTTGTATTTGTATGAACATGTTTGGAATATTGAGGATGTAATTTTGAATTTAATAAATATGAAACATATTAGTAAATATCATGAGCTTTGGTGATAACCCAATTATGCCCCGACTCTTATTCCGCTGCGGGTCGGGGTGTGACAGATTGGTATCAGAGCCATGACTATTGGGATATAGGATAGGTTATTAGACCCTAAGAGCCTATACTATGGTTGATTAGAATTTTTAAAATTTTTGTGTGTTACATGCAAAATTCATGATGTTTATATGTTTTATGTTTAATGTTACATTCAATGTTATGCAAGCATGTTCATAAGTACATATTATTATATAATGCTTATCATGAATCATATTCTCATAACATATCATATCCATGAGAGCACACACCATATCATTTTCATGATTGTTTTTGCAATGATTTTTGTATTTTCAAATCACATCAAAGTGAGTTCTCATGACGGGCATGTAGTAACTGGAAGGGTACAAGTACCGGTAGTCGGAACGTCCTGTCTAGGCTTGGCATTCGTATAAATCCAAAATAAAGGACCAGTTTGCCTACCTGGGCACCAATGATGAGAGTACGAATGACCTATTAGGCCAAAGTATGCTATACCAAACGTCGTGTGAGCCAACCCCACTTTGAGTTGTCATTGTGTCTACACCTGGACACCTTCCGACCATACATCTCGTAAACATATTTCATGGTTTTCATTCGGGTGATGCAAGTGTTAAACCGCCAATACCAATGTGAATCCTACTAAGCCAATAGTCATGGGGGCCCACATGACTATACAGGTGAAGGTATGGGGGACATTTGAGGCCCAACATGAGCAAACCCAAGACATCCTATGGATGTAGTTGCATTATTGATGTTATGTTATATTTATTTTTTTTAAAAGACACATGACACCTAAAAAGACTCCATAAACTCACAATCTTCTTATGTATGTTCCTGTAGATGTCGGCTAGGCAACAACGAGGGGGTAGAAGATCAGGAAGGTCACACGAATGCTTGGCCACTCAAATCGCAAAACAAATGGCCGCGGTGCTTCCTGACATTGTGGTTCAAGTACAACAAGCTCTCGCCACAAATCCCATCAATCCTCCCCAGCAAGAAGACCAGAACATCGGCAACCCTCCTACCAAAAAGTGCTCATATAAACATTTCAAGTCCTGCGATCCTCCGAAATTTGAAGGGACCGAATGTGTCACTGCTCTCCTCCACTGGTTTGAGGAAATGGAAAACACCTTCCTCAACTGCGATTGTCCCGAGGATCGCAAGGTACGATACGCAACCGGGAGACTATTTGGGGTAGCTCTTACCTGGTGGAATACTGAAAAG
The DNA here is from genome assembly GCA_947069175.1 of Scalesia atractyloides. Classification (NCBI taxonomy): domain Eukaryota; kingdom Viridiplantae; phylum Streptophyta; class Magnoliopsida; order Asterales; family Asteraceae; genus Scalesia; species Scalesia atractyloides. Next base: position 75,820,111 of record CAMTDV010000022.1, on the reverse strand, counting down.
GGTAAGAGAGGAATCGAAGATGCAATGGCCTTAACGTGGGAGGAGTTAAGGGAAATCATGACGAGACGCTTCTGTCCTAGAAGCGAGATCAAAAAGTTAGAGGATGAATTTCATTCGTTGAAGCAAAAGGAGGGAGATCATACTTCCTACAATAAAAGGTTTTTAGAGTTGAACCAAATGGTCCCTAACTTGTTCACCCCAGTTTACCGTTTAGTCGAACACTATATTCGAGGTCTCCCCTCGAAAATCCAAGACTCAGTTCTCAGCACTTCGCCTGCAACACTTGAAGCTGCTATGGAACTAGCTACTGAGCTTACCGAGAATCGAATTCGCAACGGTAAATTTAAAGATGAGAAAAAGAAAGCTCCCGTTGAGGGCCAAACTTCAAACCATTCCACCTCCTCCTCTAAGTTTGCTAACAAGAGGAAACGAAACACCAGGAACTTCGCTGTTACACAAACAAATTTCCCTATCCCTGCTGCACCCATTACCCAAGTTGGCCCCTCACCTGCACCATATAAAAGGCCATACTCCGGCCCATACCCAAAATACAACCGTTGCCAATACCATCACTTTCCTGATCATCCCTGCCAACATTGCACCGGCTGTGGTCGCGCAGGTCACACCATTCAAACCTGTCGCATACCTCAGCGAACGAACCGCCACCAGCCCTCAACCCAAACCCACCATCAGATAATGGGTCAAGCCCAACAACCTCTACTACTACCACCTACCCAACATTTAGCCCAATCCTACTACCAACCCAACTATCCCATGGTGCAACCTATGCGGGCTTGCTACAATTGTGGAGACCCAAGCCACTTTAGAAACACTTGTCCACGCTTGGTGAACATTATACATGCTCAAGCCCAAGCAAATCCGGTGAATCAGGCTAACCAAGCTCCTCCACCTGCAAGAGGAAGAGCTTTCAACATCAACGCCAATCAAGCTAGGGCCGACAACAATGTGGTTAACGGTACGTTTCTCATCAATGGTAGTTATGCATCCATGTTGTTTGATACTGGCGCGGATAAAAGTTTTGTGTCCTTAGAATTTGAACCCATCCTCAACCAAACTCGTGATAAACTCATGGAATCCATAACAGTAGAAGTTGCTGACGGAAAACCGGTCTCATTAAACTCTATTATACGCAATTGTACTCTCACCTTAAACGATCACGATTTTCCAGTTGACCTCATTCCTATGAAATTGGGAAGCTTTGACATTATAATTGGTATGGACTGGCTCAGCCAACATCATGCTGAAGTTGTGTGCCGCGAAAAGTTTATACGCATTCCTCTTGCAAACGGTCAGACTTTACGAATCTTTGGAGAAACCCCATCGAAAGGGCTCAAATTAATGTCCTGTCTTCAAGCCCGAAAATATCTCCGCAAGAATTATGTCGCATTTTTAACTCATGTCGTCAAAAAGGGAACCAAGGAGAAGAAACTTGAAGACATCCCAGTAGTAAAAGATTTTCCGCAAGTTTTTCCTGACGACATCTCAGGACTTCCTCCCGTGAGAGAAGTCGAATTCCGCATTGATCTTATAACTGGTGCTACACCAGTTGCAAAGTCTCCTTATAGGTTAGCCCCCTCCGAAATGCAAGAGCTAGCCAGTCAATTGCAAGAGTTGACTGACAAAGGATTCATACGTTCTAGCTCCTCGCCTTGGGGTGCACCTGTCCTTTTTGTGAAGAAGAAAGATGGAACGTTTCGCATGTGCATCGACTACAAAGAACTCAACAAGTTAACGGTCAAGAACCGCTACCCATTACCTCGCATCGATGATCTTCTTGACCAACTTCAAGGCGCCAACTGTTTTTCAAAAATCGACCTTCGTTCTGGTTATCATCAACTCAGAGTACATGAAGAAGACGTCCCAAAGACCGCCTTCTGAACTCGTTATGGTCATTATGAATTCATGGTCATGCCATTTGGTCTAACCAACGCTCCAGCTGTCTTCATGGATCTAATGAACAGAGTCTGCAAACCCTATCTCGATCGCTTTGTTATAGTCTTCATCGACGACATCCTCATTTACTCAAAGTCTAAGTCTGATCATGAACGGCACCTTCGACTCATTCTTACACTCTTAGAGAATGAAAAGCTCTACGCCAAATTCTCCAAATGCGAATTCTGGTTAAAAGAGGTACAATTCCTTGGACATGTCGTCAATGACAAGGGAATACATGTCGACCCCTCAAAGATCAAAGCAGTACAAGAATGGCAAGCGCCACGTACACCAACCGAAGTAAGATCATTCCTTGGTTTGGCTGGTTATTATCGCCGTTTCATTTCAAATTTCTCCCGCATTGCTGTACCACTCACGGCTTTAACTCATAAAGGAAAACCCTTCATATGGGGACCCAAACAAGAAGAAGCCTTCCAGACCCTTAAACAAAAACTCTGTGATGCACCTATCCTCACTCTTCCTGAAGGTTGTGATGACTTCGTGGTTTATTGCGACGCGTCAGGGCAAGGACTAGGCTGTGTTCTAATGCAAAGAGGAAAGGTGATAGCTTATGCTTCTAGACAACTCAAAACTCATGAGAAAAACTACACCACCCACGACCTAGAACTTGGAGCCGTTGTGTTCGCTCTTAAGATATGGAGACATTATCTCTACGGTGCTAAGTGTGAAATATACACTGACCACAAGAGTCTTCAACATATCTTCAACCAAAAGGAGCTAAACATGAGGCAACGAAGATGGGTCGAACTTCTTAATGACTACGACTGTGAAATTCGGTATCACCCTGGCAAGGCAAATGTGGTGGCCGATGCACTCAGTCGAAAGGGTTATGCGAACTCCATTCGTCTTCTATGTTCGCAAATCTTAACCGACATTAAAGATCAAATTCGAGAAGCCCAACATGTATCAGTAACGGAAGACGACGTACGAAAGGAGCTGTCCTGTGGAGCTGAACTTAAAATTGAAACTAAATCTGACGGTATTCTGTACTATCTAGACGCATATGGATTCCTGACCACAACAACCTTCGTGAATTCCTTATGAATGAGGCACACAAAACACGATACTCTATACACCCAGGAGCCGACAAGATGTATCAAGACCTTCGATACACCTACTGGTGGCCTGGAATGAAAAAGGATATTGCTGTTTTTGTTTCCAAGTGCCTTACATGTTCCAAGGTGAAAGCTGAACATCAAAGACCCTCAGGACTTCTGGTCCAACCTGAAATACCTGTATGGAAGTGGGAAAACATAACCATGGACTTCATTACCGGGTTACCTCGCACTTCTGGTGGGTATGACACTATATGGGTAATCATTGACCGTCTTACAAAATCAGCTCACTTCATTCCGATCCGTGAAGATTTCAAGAACGAGAAGTTAGCTCGTATCTACATCAGCGAAATCGTAAGCCGTCATGGTGTACCGTTAGGCATTATTTCAGATCGTGATGGTCGTTTCACTTCACGAACATGGCAAGCCGTACAAGCCGCTTTGGGTACACGATTAGACCTTAGTACCGCTTATCATCCTCAAACTGATGGACAATCTGAACGCACCATACAAACTCTTGAAGATATGCTTCGAGCATGTGTCATAGACTTCAAGGGAAATTGGGACGCTCATCTACCATTAGTTGAATTTTTGTACAACAACAGCTATCATTCAAGTATCGGCACGGCACCTTTCGAAGTCTTATATGGTCGTAAGTGCCGATCTCCAGTATGTTGGCACGAAATTGGGGAAGCTCAAATCACCGGTCCAGAATTGATTCAAGAAACCACAGACAAGATCCATCAAATACGAAACAATCTTCTAGCAGCTCAAAGTCGTCAAAAGAGTTATGCAGATAAACGATGAAAGCCTTTGGAGTTTAACATTGGTGATCATGTACTTCTAAAAGTATCACCGTGGAAGGGAGTAGTTCGTTTTGGCCAGAAGGGCAAGCTAGCACCACGCTACGTAGGACCTTTCAAGATACTCGAAAGAGTAGGACCTGTAGCATACAAGCTTGATCTACCAGAAGAACTCAACAGAATTCACCCCACATTCCACGTATCAAATTTGAAGAAGTGCCTCGCTGATGAAAACCTCCATATTCCCCTGGAAGATATTCAGATCGATGAATCTATGCACTTCATTGAAAGACCAGTAGAGATCATGGACTTCGGATAAAAACGTTTAAGACGGAGTCGTATTCCAATTGTTAGGGTACGCTGGGAGTCGAAACGGGGACCTGAGTTTACTTGGGAACGTGAAGACTCAATGCGCGAAAAAATACCCGCATCTTTTTCCTATTACAACTACTACTTAAATTTCGGGACGAAATTTCTAAAAGTAGGGGATACTGTAACATTTGTCAAAAAACGGGTTTTCCAAACCCGCTTCGTTTGTAATCGAATATCAAGTTATAAATTTTTCGTTGCGTATTTATGTTTATTTTAATTTTAAACGATGCATAATTAATAAACAAATTAGAATATAAAAACAATAATTAATAAAAAGTGAAAATAAAATAAATAAAAAAAAGAAAACCGGCTGCCGGGATTCGAACCCGGGTCAGCCGGGTGAGTCTAGTCTTAACTCGTGCACATATAACCACTCCGCCACTAGTTGCCTTTGTGAAATGTAGGAAACAATTAAAACATAACTTCAACCATGAATCGACCTGTTTACGCCAACTGAAACCGTTATCGGCTTCCAAACGTCCAAGACGTTTGAGTGATCGCTGATTTCTGATTATAACCGATAAACCGACATTTTTAATCAATTCAGTCTTGAATGGACTTGAATTCATGTGATGATCGGTTTTAATAACCGAAGATCTTCACTTTCTGAATTACTCCATCAAAATCACCATCTCGCGACTCACTAGCATTCATAGAACTTCTAATTTCACTTTTAATTTCTGATCGTCGAAATCGCTTTTTGAACTCGCCGGACTTTCTCCGGAAAACCGTGTCTTCCATCAAAACAGTAAGTTTCTCAATTCTTCCATCATCTATCAGTTGTTAAGCTTTTGCTAACTCAAACCCTTCAATCAGAATCAGTTCCAGGCGACGATAACGGATAATCATCACTCGCCGGAAAATTTCTGAGAATTTCTAGAATTCGCTGTGAAACGGTATAAACCTTTAAACCTTCTGATAACTCTTGTTCAGTACTTCAATTCCACATCTAGCTAATCAAAACTGTTAATTGGCCCGCTCGGACGAAGCCCATAAAAACATAGCCGACGACTTCGCCGGAATTCTGAGAAAGAACGTTTTTCCGGTATGTTTACTCCCAAAATCTTCCCTGCCATTTCATTTTAATCACTTGAATGTTTGTCAATCGAATTAAATAAGAACAGTAGGGTAATCGTTGTCTGAGATATTGTAACGAAGAAGATGAAGTTAGTTTGTGTATAAGTTTAATATAAATTGGACTATATCTCGGGTTAGACACACAGTCCAGCGGTGGACTGTGTGCGCACATTTATCACACGCCGCGAGTTCGATCCTTGACACAATCGTATTCTCTGTAAAAAAGATGTTTCCTTTTTAACTGAACCGGATTAACTCACTGAAGATGTTAAGTATAATAAAAATCAGTATATTAACCAGGTTAGACACACAGTCCAGCGGTGGACTGTGTGCAACATTAACCCACAGGTCCCGGGTTCGAGACCTGTTACGCACGCCGGTTCGAGGATTAAAATCCTTTTTGAAAATAACATAATTTTGAAGAAACTAAAACAGTATATAAATATAATTAAAAACAGAATTATTTCGGGTTAGACACGTAGCTCAGTTGGTAGAGCTGCGTGCACGCGTACGGGAGGTCTCGGGTTCGAGCCTTACCCGACGCACAATTGCACACTAGCGAACCGGTCAAGCAGTCAACAGTCACGGTCAACGGTCAACGCAAAAGTCAACATTTTTTTTATATTTTTATTTATTTATTTAATTTAAAAATCAATTAAAAATACTTAAAAATAATGTTTTAAAAGTTAGAAAATAGCCTTAAACTCAAAAAAAAATATTTAAAAATCTTATTAAAATTATTAATAAAATCCACTCATTTACCATACCTTTTCGTTATTATTTAGGTTAGTTAATTCCCGTCGATCAATCCTCTCAACTCGTGCGCATTTCATCATCTTCAACCGAACGCACCCAATGTGAGTGAATCTCTACAAATTCCCCGTTTTAATCACGTTTTTGGGGTGTATCATGTGTCTTATTATTTATCACATTTAAACTATTGTGCATCTATCATATCCATGAATAAATGTGTATCCAACATGTATCAACTGTTTGTGTGGTTATTGTTTAGATTAAATTTATCATTTTCAGTACATACATTATCATAGGCCGCCGCTCCCCATTACATATGAGCGTTGAGCTGTTCCCCATTACATTATGAGCGTGAACCAGGCGTTGCCAACATACGATCGGCTCCGTTTGATTGAGCCTTGATCGCACAGACATTTATCATAGGCCGTCCGTTCCCCATTACCTATGAGCGTGAACGTGACGTTGCCAACCTATACAGTTTCATTCATGTTATATATTCATGCAAGTTGGTTTGTTATTGTATGTTATTGTTTGTTGTTGTTATTGTTATTGTATGATTATTTACGTTTGCTCACATATGATTATTGCAGCGATTTTCCATGATAAAGATAACAAGAGATCAATAATAAATGTTTTTCTAACAAGGTTCACTCGCCAACTTATGTTGACCCAAAAAACACATGATACAGGTGATACAGCTGCAGCAAGAAACACATAGGATGGCTTAGAAGAATAAACTGGTTTAGACTTTGGATTGTTTAGTTGATTATCTTTCTTTGTATTTGTATGAACATGTTAGGAATATTGAGGATGTAATTTTGAATTTAATAAATATGAAACATATTAGTAAATTTCATGAGCTTTGGTGATAACCCAATTATGCCCCGACTCTTATTCCGCTGCGGGTCGGGGTGTGAGATATTGCATATGAGCATGAAAAGGTGTATGGCTACACCTCGTGCTAAGGTCGTGGTCAATAACTATTGTATTGAGCCGAGGATATCCAGGACACGGTAATTTAACCCCTGATGTTTAAGTTATCAAAGAAAACTGATTAAAAGGAAATGTGCGGGTTTACTAGCCACAAGCGGGCATTCGATTGACCCCATTTTGGACAAAGTGGTAATAATTTACCGTATCCCAAGCCCGTATAGGGAAAATAAGTCGAGAGTATTTACTTGAGCTAGTCTTCTTCTTTTATTTTTAAATAAATCAGCCGTATACAAAATTACCAAGTGCAGATAGCATTTACCAGCAAGGCACTAATCTGGATTATGGCATAAGCTAGCCAATTAAATATTAACGGTCTTGCAAACCGAATAGTGTACATGATCATTACGTATAACGCTTGATTAAATAATGATCGGATAGAACGTATTTAATCCCGACAAGTACTTTGACTTGTATAATATGGGTTAACTATAAACATTCTGGATTTTGAAGCTTAAATGACAAGGTTAAACCCGTTTCGGTTAATTTTCGTAAAATAGTTACATATATGTAACTGTGCGCATATTAGCGATATCGGGTAACCGGATAAGTTATGGACAAGTTCTATATGCCATTATACTTTAATTAAGTTAAAATATCAGTAGGATACCAACCTGTATGCCCGTTATGGTTTTAGAACGAAATTATGCCTCATAAGGGCGTTTTGGTAATTTCATACCATATAAAAGGAACTTGAATATAATTTAATGTTATGATTATAAGTATTCTGTAAAAATACTTTATTTATGATATAATATCAGTAGGATATTAATTATATATGTATTTTACCTTTTATGACCATACTATGCACCGAAGGGGTATTTTGGTCATTTTACACATAGTTTATAATATATTTGGGATTCTGAGTTTATAACATGTACCTACTGTAAATATTTTTAAAATAAGTTTTAAAATCAGTAGTTAACAAGTCTTGGTTCATTAATATGGTTTAAAACCATACTATGCGCCTAAATGGCGCTTATGTCGTAAAATGGCGTTTTTATATGATTTTCACAAAAACTGATGTTAAGTTCAGATTAAAATGCCCTAGATATGTTATTTAATATAACATATCAGTAGGTAAATGATTTATCTTGAAAATATTTGAATAAAACCATTTTATAAGTCACAAGGACTAGAATCGCCGTTTATCGACATAGTTTAAGGACTTGCTTGAAAACTCAGTTTATAACTTGGTTTAACATCCCAAATAATCCTACTTATAATATTACATTAGTAGAAACTCATTTTCAAGTTCATTACCATTTAAATCTTGTTTTATGCAAAAATGACATTTTGGTCAAAGATGGCATAATTATGGAACTTGTGCATAAACTTGGATTCTGATTATGGTCGTGTAATATAACCTCAGAGGGTTATGCTACATTATATTATGATCATAATGCAGCTTTAGATCAGTAGGTAACTAATCTAAATCGGGTCAGAATCGAAAGTCAAAGCAGAAGTCAAACTTCGCGACTTCCGGTTGCGAACCGACCCTAGAACTGAAATTGACGAGCGAACATGTTCTTACATGTTCTAATAATTATTACCAACTTGTTTAAGTGTCAAAACAGGTTTCATAACATATATAAGATCAATTTATGATTTTTCCGAAAAATGGTCTGTTTGACTTTTTAATATCATAACTTTGACCCGTCAATTGGTCTAGTAAACGTGATCTTCAGGAGGTGCCCTTTATAGGGACTAACACCTACCTTATTACAATCACTTAGCCATGTTCATTTCGAACAATGGCTGGACCATAATGGTCTTAACTGAAAGTCAAAGCGTTTTACAAAACGCTTGACTTTTGGCTATAAAAGCCTATAAACGAAAAGACAAGAGCAAGGAACACTACAAGAGGTTCATATAAAGCAAGAGAACTAAGTTGGATGCTCCTTTTAGCTAGGAACTTCCAGAGGAGGGAGAAGAGTGAATGAGAAAGGTGTAAGTTGAAATGGTGAACTTAAGCACCTATTTATAGTTGGAGAACTCAAAGAAGGTGAAGCCAGGTGTTTAGGGGTGTAAGAAGAAGCTTACAAGTGTCCCAAAATGTGGCATAGCAGTTTAGAGAAGCCATGGTTTCGAATTAATGGTTTTGGAGTTTTGCTTGGTCTCCAAACAAAACTTTCTGCAGCAGACCTGTTCTCGCGCCCCGCGAGAGACCCAGGCCTGGTCTCTCGCGGCCCGCGACCGCCCCACGGCTAGTTTCAAAATTTGACACTTTAACCCCTTAACTTTAAAAAGCTTCTAAAAACCCTTTTAAACACCTTTTTGGCACTTCTAGCCTTCCATAGCCAATACTTGGCATACCCGGGATTATGCCCGGACATTGTCGAGCTCTTGGTTCGATAAAAGGTCACTCAGAGGTATAAATTAACATGTTGACGCTTTTAATCCCTCCAATATCCAACTTTCATATATTTACAAAATTGAACCCTCTCGTCCAACAAATGGAACGTATGAGAGTTAGAACTTCACAAAGGATCACTCAGAGGCTTATTATAAGCATGTTGATTCCGATGTCACTCAGAGGCTGGGCATGTTGACATATCAGTCACTCAGAGGCCAAATTTCAAGCATGTTGACATATCAGTCACTCAGAGGCTATTATTTAAGCATGTTGACATTGGACCGTCACTCAGAGGCTCAGTTTGAGCATGTTGACGCCTTTAGTCCTTATTGGTCTTTAACAGACTATATTCAAAAATACAACACATGTCACTATACTATTGGACACGATTTTACAAGGTGTTAAAAGTAGACTAAGGAAAAGTCCATTTTCCATGTAAAGCAAACTTGAATAGAATCATGGACTAGAACCAGAAACATATGTGAGAAAAAGCGTCTTGGAAGATGGTTTCCACCCCCTTATAAGGAAGACTTCGTTCTCCTCCTCAACCGATGTGGGACTTACATCTCCACCCCCCTTAGGTAGCCCAACATCCTCGCTGGCACACCGGCCCGGCTCCTTGCTCTGGTACCATTTGTGAAGAAACGTTGGACCAAACTATATCCGGAGATATCTAGGTTCTGGTACAAAGTCTTTGCATATAAAGGTTATCTCTCGTCTGCTCTTTGATATGATCTTGGTTCAAGCTTACTACAAAACTGAAAAAGACCGTTAGTCTTGTCACGGGAGAAAAGGGGGAGGGTTTTCTCCGTGATCACACTCCGCGTGAGAATAAGCATCTAGGATTGCAAAGGATAATGCAAGTAATTAGTGAGTGAGCAAGAAATAATGTGTTTTACCTTAAGGTGCGATCCTTAATTTATAGCCGGAGAGATGTGTGCAAGAGATGGGCTGATGGGCCTTCGGCCTAGAACCGACAACCAGGAATATCCATTCGGCCTCCTCTACTACGACCGTTAATGGTCTCTGGCAGGAGGGGCCTATGGCGCACGGTGGATGGGGCCACGTGTCCTGGCAGTTGTCCTTGTTGTCGGGCCTGTCATCAACCGTTAGTGGAGATCGTGTGACAGTCGCTGGCGTGAGCTGGTTGGTGCCACGTGTACGTCCTTGCGTATTTTCTGTCCACTGCACGACTGCTCATCATGCAACGTGGTCTTGCATAACCTGTTGAGCGGTTATTGGGTCACAACCCTGCCACTTTGTACTTGATCAATGCCTCTTTACGCTTCTCCTTACCGTGTGGCCTTATCAGTGCTTTTTGGCCAATGTGAACTTATAGGGATCAAGTTCTTTTGTTCTCAAGGCTATGAGTCGCTCTCATATTAGTCTTGGCCTTGTGCAACTCCTAAAAGGGGTGGGGAGTCGGCGCAAGGTTTTAGGAGTTCTCAGCTTGAAGCTTGTTTAATTAGCGCTGGGTCTGGGACCTGCGCTTTCAGGTCTAACTTGCCGTTGCGCATGGTTTGTTAAGCAACTTGCTGTTTCAAGGTTGGCATACCGTTGCGCGTAGCACGGAAGGTTATCCAAGTGACTATGTGGGTATGGTATCCTATCCAAGCGCAAGGTTTTTGGGACCATACCCCTCCAATTTGTAACAGTCCAAGTAAACTGTGCCAAGATATTGTCCGCTTTGCCCCCGATGGGTTGCTCATCCAGGAACTCACGGTTTTGTTTTCACCCAATGAGTTGCTCGCCCAGGCAAAACGTGTCTTGGTAGAGAAGGTTCCACCCCCTTATAAGGAAGGCTTCATTCTCCTCCTCAACCGATCCAGCCCCTCGCACCACCAATATTGTCATTTTTCCCCCGATGGGTTGCTCATCAAGGAACTCACGTTTGTTTATGTTGCCCAGTGGAGACTTCCCTGGAGGTCACCCATCCTAGTACTACTCCCACCTGAGTACGATTGATAGTGGAGTTTTCATGCGCTCCACAACCAACTAAGCACAAGACATGTTGGTGATTTAAGAGGTGGGGAATGTCTTATGAACCAATAATCTCTCCTAACCACGGTCGATGTGGGATTTACCTAGGGTGTCATAATGGTCAGTATTAATCTTCTAGTATCGGTATCATTACAACATATGTAGCCATAAAGTAGTTGAAATGTGAAAGTAATAAGCATATGTTTTCCCCCAAAAGTTAAAAAAAGTTAAAAGAGGCTATGTACTCACCTTGATGATTGACGATGAGTTTGCACGTTCTCAAGATTATAATTCCTAATAATACGGATGGTTCCTTAAAGTTTTGAAAAGGTTTTGATCCATTATGACTTTTTATATGGTTTATGTCATTTTACGAGTCGTATGTGTAAATACGTGTTTAGCCGGGAAAATGGGTTCATGACAAGTTGAATATGTTCAAATATATTTTTGTTATGTTGTACAAATTGTTTTGATGTCAAAATTTCATATTACATATGCTTAAAGGTAATTCTTTGGTAATCTCACAAAGCTGCGTTTGACTTTTCAAAAATTCAGGTTTGACACGTTATTTTGACCCATTTAGACGTGATGATCATGAGATACCAATGTAGGGTCTTATTCCTTACATTATATGGACTATTTGGGTGAATTTGATTTAAATTGGTTGACCAAAGTGCCCAGATTGAAAGTCAAACAGCTTGGTCAAACTGTTTGAAATTCTCGACACTTAGACAAAATTAAGCTATAAAACTAATTGCTAATGAAAGGGCTTAAGGAAAAGAACCTACTACTTCAAAAGATAACGTCAAAAGACCAAAAGAGGAGTTTTCAAAGTAGAAAGGAATAACTCACACTAGACTTTAAAGTGTTTTGAGTTTTGGGATGAAAAATAATGAAGTTTATCTTGCTATTCATAGCAATGGAGAGTGCATGAGGCTTTGGCAAGTGTCCAAGGGTGCCTCAATGCAAGATTAGTGTCCTCTTATGTGTCAAATGAAGAAGGAATGGTGGTAAAAATTGAACTAGGTGTCAAATTATGGTGAAATGTTACCGCCAACGATTTTCAGGCTGTGCAGATACCCCTTGCGGACTGCAAGGGTTTTTCCATAAAGTCCACATGGGACTCTGATAAGGAAATTTTGATTTTTGCCATTTTCAACCCCTTAATTTTATATTTCAGCTTTTTGGCGACTCTAATCCCTCAATTTCACTTAGTTAAGTTATAACCAGTGTTGTAAAAATCGCGACTAGTCGGCGACTAATAGCTAGTCGGCCAGAGTAATTTTTTGTTAATCAGTCCATTAATCGCTAGTCGGACCTAGTTGGCCGACCAAAAATCAGCGATTCCGGCAAAAAACATGTATATTCCGGCAAAACCTCTAAATTCTGGACAGTTCCAACCAAACCATGTGAATTCCAACAATTAATCTTGTATACTTAAAAGAAATGAGTGGAGTAAGAGTTAAAACCTAGCTACATAATATATTTACCTATAAAAATGTGTATATGTATACATAAAAGTGAAAATTACATATAAAAAACCCGATCCGACTAATTCTGATTAATCTTGAGTAGTCGCGAGTCCCCACCTCACCGGCCGATTAGCGACTAGCGAGTTCTCCAACCTTGGTTATAACCATGTTGCTAGCATGTAGGATAATGAATATGCACGTAATAAGGAGTATAGTTACTAAATACGAAGATGATGCACGATCAGAAGCTTGAAATTTTGCCAAGGTTATACTTAACAGTTCCAGGAAGCCCACAACAAAATCTTTGGTAGAAAGAATGAATAGGACATTGCTAAATAAGGTAAGGTGCATGTTGTCCAGTTCAGGGTTACCAAAGACTTTCTAGGTGGAAGCATTGTTAACAGCTGCTTATTTGATCAATAGATCCCCATCATCTCCTATTAACAAGAAAACTCCTATGGAAATGTGGTATAGTATTGTTTCAGAATATGAGAATCTAAGGGTATTTTAGTGATTACGTTATGCACATATCAGTCAGGGCTGAGAAGTGCGTAAGGCTACAGGGTTTGGAGAACGAAGAATGTTACTCCTAAGATAAAGTTGAGCACATATGTGGTTGCATTTTTTTTTGAAGAAATAATGTATAAAGATCTTATTGGTGGTCAGTCTTCCAAAGTCCTAATTCCAGAGTTTAAGAGTATTTAGCTTGAGGTGGAGCCTAGTGATGTTAAAGGCAAAAGTGATTCATCTCAACAAAGTTCAAGTGAAACAAGTACAAGTGAAGACTCTTCTGTACAAATACACATGAGATCATATCCTAGTAAAAGATAGTTCAAAGAGAACAATTGTTAAACCATTGAAGTCAAGAGATGAGGCAAACCTGTCTGCATTTGTGTTTAATGCAGCAGAAAGTATACTGGAAACATTGATGAGGATTTTAATTCAGATGATCCTGATGAACGCAAATAGGCTATGGACGAGGAGACGAACTTATTAGAAAATAATGGAACTTGGATTTTGGTAGACAAGCCAGAGATCGCAAGTTAGTTGATTGTAAATGGATATTCAAGCTTAAAGAAGGTGTAACAAGGTTTAAGGCAAGATTGGTTGCAAAAGGGTTCACTCTGAAGACAGGTATTGGTTATAAAGAAATATTTTCCCATATAGTTAAGTATTCATCTATAAGGGCAATGACAGTCATTAGTGACTGCAAATGATCTTGAGCTTGAACAATTAGATGTAAAAACTGCATTTTTGCATAGTAACTTAGATGAAGAAATTTACATGAGACAGCCAGTGGGATATGAGGTTAAGGGTCAGGATAATAAAGTATGTTTTCTAAAGAAGTCTTTGCATGGCCTAAAGTTATGTGACTCTTGTATGTGGATGATATGTTAGTTTCCTGCAAAGAAAAGGAGGAAATAAAAGCCGGAGCTGCCTGACACTGTTTGAAAAGAAAAAAATAAAACAAAAAAAAAGTGGAGCTGCCTGACACTGTTTGAAAAGAAAAAAATAAAACCACAAGAAATAACAAGGTAAGGATAGTTAAGTTGTCTCAAAGTTCTTATTTGGAAAGAAAGTGTTGAACAATTATTTCATGGGTCAAAGTTCTTATTTGATTTTTTAACAAAAGTTATCCCTAGAGCCAAGTTTAAACGGTGTTTGAATCTGCTAAGTGTTGGTGATTAGAAACTAGATTGTTGTCTATTGTTGAGTGTTATGATCAATCAACGATTGTTAAAATACAGTTGGAAGAGTTTTACAGTCCAAGGGTATGATAGTCATCATACACAAGAGAGAGTTTTAATAAGATTTGGCAAGTAATTCACAACTTGTGAAAGTAGGAGGACTAAAAGTGTACGTATAGTGAACGTTATAAAGCTGGTTCAGCTTGTAGATTAGGTCATCGCAATTCTCTCGAATTACAAAATCATTTTCTTTGTAATCTTTTCCGTTAGATTTCGTTTCTTGTTCTTGATAAAAGCCCTATGAAGATTTGGTTATTGTTGTTCCAATTTCGCATAATTTCATTCTGATACGTTTGTGTTATTGTTGAATTATGTGAAATTCCGCTTTGTTTTCCAACAGTGAAGTATAGACACATGACATGTCACTAGTGTTTTCAGAGAACTTGACCATACACCTACGCGGCCACCTTAACCGGTTCACTGATAGGACCAGATTTAAGAACCGAAAAACTGTCATATATAATATACAATTAAAATTATATACATATGGTTAATAAAAAGCAAAATATGTATGTACTTCCCAGCTTACTAAATAAATAACGAAATCATGTATGTATGTTGAAAGAAAAAAGTTATAAGTAAAAATTTTTGAAGACATCTGGTTCAAATAAGGAGCAAAGAGGCTGAATCGGAGTGGTTCAATGCCTGACTCCCGGTCCAACCAATGACCAGCCGGTCCGGTTCAGTTTTCCCACAAACAAAATCTTAAAATAATAATCATCTCCTAAATAGAGATAAAATTAAAGAATATGAATGTGTTTGAATGTTTAAATTAATATTACAATGAAGGAATAAACAGATTTCTTTGAAACAGTAATCGAATTTTGTTAATTTTAGTAACTGTAACATCATCAACACACCCATGAAGACTGAAATCACAGAGAACAAAACGCCATTAATGACACATCATCACCATCCCAGTTTACCCGCTCCTATCATCTTTCAAACCCACGTAACTCTCATTCTCTTCAAACCCATGCGTGTATATATATATATATATACCCATAACATAACCACACTCTGTTGTTGTGTGATTCAACCAGAGCCTCTCAGACCATATCCGAACACCCATTAGATAACAACCCCACATTTCACCAATCACTTTCAGTCTTTTTGTCTCAATTTGAATATACTACTTGTATACAAATACATTTAATTGTCTTCTTGGATAAATGGAGGACGGTTTTGAGATTCCGGCAGCCGGAAAGTTCAACGATATCGACGGAGTCGGTGAAGAGATAGAAGAAGTTGGAGAGGAGACGGAGATTGGAAATGATGGGTTGATGAAGAAGGTTATTAAGGAAGGTGATGGGTATGAAGGACCCATTAATGGTGATGAAGTTGAAGGTAATTTTATATTTATAAACTTCGTTGTTCATGAGCCGAGCTTGAGCCGTGGGTTGTTCATGAGCCCAGCTCGAGCTAGGTCGGCTTGAGTTTTGAACTGGACTAGCTTGGAATTTTTTACAAACCCAGCCAACTCGGCTCTGCTGGGCTTGCTTTAGCTTGATGGCTCAGGTTCATTTATGCATTTTGTTTTAAATTCAAGCATTAGTCATTTGCTCGAGCCATGTCAGCTCGAGCTCGACTCGAATATTAAACTGAGTTGGCTCCGCTCGAATTCTGAATCGAGCTGAATATTTGAACTAGGCACGGCTCCTCTACAAACTGAGTCAACTTGGCTCGGCTCCCTTTCGCTTGATTGCTCAGGTTCATATATACATTTTCTTCAAAATTCGGCCATATTTGCTTGAGCCAGGGTTAGCTTAAGCTTGTCTCGAATTTTAGATCGAGCTGAGTATTTGAGCCGGGGCTCGGCTTGGTTCATTTAGACATTTTCTTCCAAAAATTAACCGTTAATCATTGGCTTGAGCCAGGGTCAGCGGCTCGAATTTTAAACTGAGATGGCTCTGCTTGGCTTGATTTCTGAACCAAGTTGAATATTTGAGTTGTGGCTCGGCTCCTGTACAAACCGAGCTAACTCAGCTTGGCTCGCTTTAGCTCGATTGCTCAGATTTATTAATACATTTTCTTTCAAATTTAAACATTAATCATTTTACTTGAGCGGCAGCTCGAAATCGACTAGAGTTTAAATACAAGCTGGCTCGATTTGGCTCAAATTCTTAACCAAGCTGAATATTTGAGCTGGGGCTAGGATCCCTTACAAACCTAGCCAACTCGGCTCGTCTTACTGTAGCTCGATTACTCAGGTTCATTGATACATTTTCTTCTAAATTCAACCATTAATAGAGTTGTGATTCAAATCATAATGCGGTGTTCGGATCAGTGATTTTGATTTTGTAGTTCACTATGTGGGAAGTTTGCTTGATGGAACTCGGTTTGATTCGAGCTACGATCGGGAGATGCCGTTTAAGTTCAAGCTCGGGCTCGGTAAGAGTATTTACAAACTATTTGGTTAGACGATCTTTTTTTCAGATTGTGGTTCTAATCACTTGTGAATTGTGTTCTTGATTGTGTGTGAGATTCAGCATTGTTTTGTTTCACATCAGAGAAGGTTTTGTTATAGATTCTTATCTTCACAATAATCAAGTAATAAGTGTCAGTCGTTTATGGCACGACACGTACCTAACACGAAATTTATGGGTTTGAGTTTTGGTCTAAACAGGTTCGGGTTGAACATGCGAACAAATTTAACTAAACGGGTTGGGTTTGGGTCAACGTGATGGGTTCACGAGCTGGTCCATTTATTTTATAGTTTGTTTAACATGTGTTTAATGACATGACTTAAAATGCTCGAGTAATTTATGCCAAAATTTTAAAGTTAAAAAGAGAAATGAGCATCATGTTTTATAGTTTAAAATTGTTGAATACACATTTGTATTTTTGGTGATAAAATTGTAATTTTAGAGATTTATGCGCAAAAAAATATATATTTCTTTTGGCTTAAGCGGGCTGTGTTCATGTCAATCAACATATACCTAAGTAATGTTGAGGTTAATGTGGCTTGACACAATTTTCAGGTTCGAACAATACAGATATCCAGATGGGATCCACATAAATGTGATGCTTTTAAGGACAATGTTCCAAAATCGGTTGATCCAAGCGATTAAATCTTGAAAACATCATATTGATAATCTTGAATGAGTTTCTAAGTTTGAAATCTTATTTTGAACCTTACTTTAAGTCAATTTATGTTGCTCTATTGTTGTAGTATTTGATGTTCATGTATGCAACTACAGGACATGTGATCCAAGGATGGGATGATGGTATCAAGACGATGAAAAAAGGCGAAAAGGCCCTTTTTACAATACCTTGCATATGGTGAATCCAGATCGCCACCAACCATCCCCCCTAACACAACACTTCATTTTGAAATCGAGTTGATATCATGGACAAAAGTGAAAGATATATGCAAAGATGGAGGTAATTTTGAAAACAATATTGTCTGAAGGAGAGAATTGGCAGACTCCTAAAGAATCAGATGAAGTACTAGGTACATTATTGGTCCTTTTTTATTTTATTTTATTTTTTCTCCATAAATGATTTTTTATAATTTCCGTGACTCGGGTTCTTGTTATGCAGTCAAGTATGTGGTCCGGCTTGATGATGGAAGTTTAGTTTCAAAGTCGGAGGAAGTTGAATTCATTGTGAAGGATGGTAAGTCGTTTCGGGTTATAAAATCACTTTTGTTTTGTTAATGATAGCAAGATGGGCCGGTTGGATAAGATGTCAAAACAGGTCATTTTAAGTACGGGTCGGGTTGTATTCGCCCACAAACGATCATTGTCTGCTTCCAAAAAGATCATAAATAATTAATATATATATAATCTCGATAATTACGACAATAATCTAAATCCTTGAATAAAATGATTTAACATAGATACAACTTCAGTTTACACAACTGTTCATTTTATATATCTTAAGTATGTATGTACTTGGGTTTCAAGATTCGTTTAATCCCGACATGTATGCTCATATACGAGATATGTGCAGGGTGTTTCTGTCCCGCTTTGTCAAAGGCTGTGAAAACTATGAAGAAAGGAGAAAAAACTCTCCTTACTGTGAAGCCACAATGTGAGATATTTGAACTTTAATAAACACAAAATGTCGATTTTATATTCACAAAAAATGAATCTTGATGTCACATTTCAACATATTTTTTTTTGTCACAGATGCATTCGGGGAGAAAGGCAGGGAACCTGCTGATATAGTGAATGTGTTGTGCCACCAAACACTGCCCTTCAAATAACACTCGAGTTGGTTTCATGGAAAACTGTTTCTGAGGTTACAACGGATAATAAGTTTTTAAAGAAAATCTTGAAAGAGGGAGATGGTTATGACCGCCCAAATGCTGGTGCAGTCGTTCAAGGTTTTCTTCTTCTTTATTGTCATAGCGGGTTGTTTAAGGGGTCAAAAGGGGCCCGGGTAGAAGCATATCGTTTTTTGGTTGGGTTGGGTTGGGTTGGGTTGCCCTGTATATACATATTTTTATGGTACATTTTCATTTAATAAATAAGTAATGGGTTAGTTATAAATACAAGAACACCACTACTGAAATATTAGTTTAAATCTAAATGTTTGAACAAAACAACAGTATGCATTAAGCTAGACTTTGAGCGAGTTTGTGATCTGTATAAAATTCTTGTTACAGGTTGTGTTGACCCGTATAAACTTTTATTTTCCGTTTTAAAGTTTCAATAAATAAGTATTAGTTATAATTTAAAAAAAAACCATCGAAATAAAATATTCAATTTTAAACTTAAATAAAGTGATTTAGGAGGTTGTATGCATTGGAACAAGACTTTGGGCGTCTTTTACCCGTTTGCGAGTTCTCTTTAGCTTTAAATTGCATTCAAGTTGTTTGACATAAAGAAAACTCAAACAAACCCGAGTATAAGTAAACGGGTCAATATAGAGATGCAAAAGATCCGAGTCTATAAAACTGGGCCCGAATCGGTCTGGTTTTTTGGTATTATTATATTATCAAAAACTAAATAACATATGGATGCTTTCGTTGTTCCGTTTAGTGAAACTGATAGGGAAACTCCAAGATGGAACTGTGTTTTTGAAGAAAGGGCATGATGAGGTACCATTTGAGTTCAAAATAGATGAAGGTGAGTGCCATTTTGGTGTTAACTTTCACACATGATTTATTTTATTGTGAAATGTGAGATCAAGTAAACTAAAACCGAGTTGGGATTGATTTGTTATGACAGAACAAGTCATTGATGGGCTTGATAGAGGTGTAAAGATCATGAAGAAGGGTGAAGCTTCACTACTAACTATTCATCCAGAATATGCATTTGGTTCGACCGAATCACATCAAGAATTTGCTACCGTTGCTGCAAATTCTACTGTGTATTATGATGTTGAGTTGATTTCATTTGAAAAGGTATATGGAGCTATTTATGGCGTCTCTATGCTAAAGTTTTTTTAAAGATATATTTTTTTTGTTATTTTTGAAGAATCTGAGAGAATAAACAGTTGAATTAACTTAAATAGTTGCTAACTACAGGAAAAAGACTTGTGGGAACTAACTACACAAGAAAAGATTGAAGCTTCTGGGAGAAAGAAAGAAGAAGGGAACACACTTTTCAAAAAACAAAAATACGAGAGGGCTTCGAAGAGATACGAGAAGGTAAACAAGTGTTGCTTCATTTTTGGATTTCTGTTATAAACCGATTATCTGATTAATGCAACTCGAAGTAGTAATAATATGTTTATAGTGTTTGGATAAAGTGATTATGGTTATGGTTATTTGTTTTCTAGAAGTCAAATAATCAGTTTTCTACAATACTAGACTTTTTTTAATGTATTATAATATTTTTTTGAGTAAATTACAAGTTTTGTCCTTTATGTTAACACTATTTTGTAGGCGGTGTCCTTTGGCGCAAAAATTGTCGAGTTATGTACTTAATTTTAGTAGGCAGATGAGGGTACTTTTGTGATTTAACCATTTAATTTAAAAAATATGTTAATTATTTTTTTTTATCTATTATGTTCCTAAATGATGAGAATTTGTTAAATTCTCATTAATCAACTTAAAACACATAAATACATCCAAACACTATCTTTTGCAACACGTTTAATATCACATAATCATTTTCAAAACGCACATCCAAACACCCTGATGGTATCTCATGCTTTAAGGTTGCACCAACTGTATTACTAGATTATTGACCACAAAAAGTCAACTACACTGACAATTTTACATTAAAACCGAGCTAATCATACATTCCTTTCTATGACACAGGCTTTTAGTTTCATCGAATACGATTCTGCATTCAGTGACGACGAAAAACAGCAGGCCAAACTGCTGAAAATCAGCTGCAATCTGAACAATGCCGCCTGCAAATTGAAAGTGAAAGACTACAAACAAGCAGTAAGCTATGCACTAAGGTTTTAGATGCTGACAGCAAGAATGTTAAAGCACTTTATAGGAGAGCCCAAGCATGCATTCAACTAGTGGATTTGGATCTTGCAGAGATGGATATCAAGAAAGCGCTTGAAATTGATCCCGATAATAGGTAATCTGTCTTCTAGATCCTTAAGTTTTACTCATATACTTGCAAGTTTGACCAGTTTACTTTTGACTTTTGACTTTGAAATAAGTCAAAAATCTTTTTGTGAATTTGCTTTTTGGTACCTTGACTTGGTTATTTGATCAGAGATGTGAAGTTGGAGTACAAACTATTGAGGGAAAAGGTGAAGGAGTATAACAAGAAAGACGCGCAATTTTATGGCAATATATTCGCAAAAATGAACAAAGTGGAGCACCTTAGCTCTGCTGTAAGTCGCTATGTAGATGTTCATTGTATATCTTTCTTCGTGGTAAAAGTAAAAACTTGTACCCAACCCTTTTATGGCCCATTTAACCGGTTTACAACCCCAACCCTTTTGGATTGTTTAGATAAATGGCTTACCCGAGCATGTTCAGGTTATGTAATTTTATCTGTTTCCGGGTTAGGTTAATGCCTTTGACACGAATAAATACATAGGTGGTGTTCGAGTTCTTCAATCAACCCACTAACCTGACATTATGGATACCCATATTTGATCTAAAAAGTTATATGTTGAGTGTTTTCTTTTTATTGCAGAATGGAGTGAGAAAGAAGGACGTCGGGCCCATGACGATTGATAGCAAGGCGTGATAACTAAATTTTGCCTCGCGCTTTTTTTTTTATCTCTAATCATGGTGGATAACTAATAACCGGTATAGCTATTAATACAAGTACAAGTGTTTAGCTAGTTGAGGTTTCATGATGAGATTTTGTAGTGTAGTTGAGAAACTTGTGGAAGTTGATTAGAAATAAGAACTTGCCATTTTATATGAATCTTCCAATAAGAATTGTGTTAACTGTCCTATGCTCTATATGTTTTGGAAATTATAATTGTTCAAGAAAGAAGTTTTCATTTTTGAGGGATACTCATCAGTTTTAAGTCAAAAGTGTTTCAAATTTTATTGTATAATTAGGTGAAATAAAAATACGACTAATTTCATTATCCTAATTATTGATTAAATTGCAATTTTAATTTTAATCACAGTTTAAACCACTTACAAACCAAACACACCCTAAGTGTTGGATAGCCCAAGCCCATCATCAAACCGGCCAACGAATAAAAGTCCGGCTGGCTACCCTGGTTAAACCAATGACAAAAAGCGACCCCATATGTCCGTGATCGCAGACAGTGTTTGTAGACTAAGCCCACCATCAAACTAGCCGCCGAAGGCCCATTGCGGTAGAACCCAGTTGGGATCAAATTCAAACCTGAGAACTATGGTCTTCCGCCCAAATCTTCACTTCCCCTCCAATGCCACTCCGTACATGAAGCGTCTTCGGCGTTAGTTTCAAACACCCCATCTTCTACTTAGATATTTGTAGCATTGATTAAAAAACTCACAAATATTCAAACCATTCTTGCTAATATAAATCTTATGAAAAAAAAACATGAAAATCTTATGAGAAAAAACATAAAGGCACCAATATTCTTACCTCTTTTTGACAACTTCATGAGTCAAGTTGCTACTAAAACAAACGGCAAAAGTAACAAATAGTGTTGTACAGCAAGCATACAAAATTTTAGTATTGTAAATCTAATATATGACAATACACCCATGAACCTTGATCTATGCGAAATCAATTTGAAAGATGTTTACTTTATATCTTCAACCAACTTATAGTTATAGATGTCGATGTTTCAGCCATTTATACTTTCTCTTTACGCGTTTTCCAAATACTCCATAGCATTACTAAAAAAACTGCATGCATAGTCCCAGTCCTTTGGTACTTTGAAAGAGGTCTCCTGTCGAATCATGCATGTGCCCCAGGGGATCTTGAGCCACATAAACATCTGATGCCATAGTGAACTCGCAAGGGTGCATCAAATCAAAACATGATCAGTTGAACAAAGAAACCATGATTTAAGAAACGATGATTAAGGCAAGGATCCGGGTAAAAAACTCCGTACATTTTGGCACCATATGTTTTATACATAAAAGCAATTTCTGTGACAATTGTCACTTTCAGGTAATATCCGTACATTTAAACAGTAATTTATGGTATACAATTATGTGTTTTGAACGTCTGAACTGCATGAATTACATGGAATACATCTAGAAAACTCACTGAGTACATTACATGATGCATATTATTCGTTTTAGTGGTTACAATTCAAAAACAGTTTAAAACAATGCATCGGAACAACTAGTAGACTAGCTGTGTCAGCACAGCTTCAGTACTTAGCAAAACAACAGATTTAGGACTTAGATGGGAGTCCAACAGAAACTGTATATTAAGTCTCACATGAGGAAAGCAAGGATTAATGCTAACACTTTCCGGAAACAATACATGCACTGAAAACTGTCCGAAATACACACTAAGCGACAATTAAGCAAAATACAACAATCCACTAGCTTGTGTAATATTCACAAATGGTGTTAAACATCATGCACTACTTAAAAGATATTGAAAGTATCAAGTTGGCATAAAAACATATTATATCATACAAGTCTTGAAAGTTAACATTTTAAAGAACGAACAACGAAACGAACACCCAGACACAACCAGACACATCATATGAATTAGTTAACAATATTTTAATATCATACAACTAGTTTAAATCATTTAAACACTTTGGTTTGCTTAAAAGTCCCTAAAATCCCTACAATTACATAAACCTCCGTTTAGGGACCCGATAACGAATCTATCACATGTTAAGCAACCGAACATGAACTAGACATGATTTATGGGCTAGTTAATATTGTCTAGCAATGTTAAGCTAGTATATAACACCACACATCATAAACTACATCAAAAATACCTAATATGCATAAGCCCCCAATTAAAGCCCCTAAATCCTAACTTACATGATTAACTAGAATTAAAACCCAAATCAAGACCCCCCTTTCCAAACGGTCAACATGAGGGCCTACATGCCCCCATGTGCTAGACAAAGTTGTCTAGTGTTAGTTGGTGCAAAGGAATTAACCTTTGGAAGATCATGTTACAAGGAGTATATAATGCAACCTTATCCCACCAACCAAAAACCAACTTCATCTTCTTCTCATTCCTTGCTCAACCTCACGGCCATAACCACCTCTCTTTCACCTCCACCTTCAAGCCATTTTCAAGTAATTCCAAGCATATCCAAGGGTGTCTCGATGTTAACTAAGAAGGTGTCAAGCATTGGAAGTTCAAGGACCTTTCTAGGGAGCTATTATCCACCATCTTTGCTTCATCTTCATCATCTTGTTCATCTTGCCACTTCCCTAGCCACAAGCGCTAGTGGTGTGCCTCCTAATCTTTCATTTGATATCTTGTTACTAGTATATTGTTAATGTATAAGTTAAACCATCGAAAAACATCACCTTTAAAAGATGAACACATGAACTAGTAACTTGATCTAAAGAAAATAACACATGTCATGAAGTTGTAATGAAGATGTAGTTGTTTATTTTGTGCTATGGATGATATCCATCATATGTGTACTTGCTAAAAGTACAGATCTAACAAGTATACACATGGACCTTATAAGATCCATGATAAAAGTGTTGATGAACTTGTTTTACATGATGAATGAACTATTTGAAGTGGTTAAACTGATTTATAATGTTCTTAAGATGTTGTATGAACAAGTTGTTAAAAATGATTTTTTTAACAAAGTTAGTAAATAATAGAAACTAATCCTATTTTTAATGATGGATGAACATGTTAAACACAAGGTTAAAATACTATATGATTTGGTAAACTTTCAAGTTCATCATAACATGAACAATGCATCTAAATGCATATATTATACTTGTGGAAGTTGTTGTGATTAGATTGATGAGTTTGAAAGGTTAAACACATGTTTTTAAACATGGGAAACCTCCTAAATCTAGGGGATACTATGGCAAAATTTTTATAAATTTAAACACTTAGAAAAATATATATTTACAAAGTTCTTACAAGTAAACTTGTTTAAAAGCCATAAACATAAAATCCCCATGTATTTGTATAAAATGTAAATCAAAGAAGTTATGGTTTTTCTAAAAATAAAGATGGATATAAATATATATTTTGGAAAATATATGTTTAGTGATCATAAGGATCATATGCTATGTGTATCTTGTTTGTATTAATTATTATAAATTAGGGACTTGAAAATAATACACACCAACAATACAAATATATATATATATATATATATATATATATATATTCATACCTTGGAGACAAAAATATGGACATATTGGACAATCGGACTATATAAGGATTTCGGACTAAAATTATATAATATATCGAAGCTTGGTAGATATTACTTTCAAAACCGAACAAGTGACAAAATATATATCTTTACAAGTATATAAAGTATATCATACTTTGCCGATATTAAAAACGTATTATTCTTGAAGTGTATAAAAATATATATTTCATAAACATCTTGAAAATATATTGTTTTGATGGAAGCTAAAAGTATATATTTTTCTAGAACTAATCTTAGAAATATACTATTTTTAAGATACATACACTTACCAAGCACAATATACATATACTAATTTGGATATATCTTAAAATTATATATTTTAAGTATACACAAAATTGTGGGTAATAAATATAAGAATATACGTATTCGTATATGTACAAATACATGCCAATATATACTACTAATGCTTGGTGAAAATACCACTATACAAGTATTATACATAACAATGAGAATACGAATCTAAATACACATATACTCACAATACAAGTATACCTATACTTGGGAAGATGCATATGTATAATACTTAACATTATAACACTTGGTCATGTATGCCATAAACACATGCACACGAATGATTATATATCAAGACATGTTAAAAATAAATTATTTTTAACAAACCCATCGCAACTATAAATGAAATATATAAGAGTGCATACAAATCATACAAGTTAAAATGTGATATTTTAACTAATGCATCAAACTTGGAATTATATATAATTAAAAAGAATTATATATGGAACATATCCGAAGATGGCATAGTCGAAGCAAATGTGTGGAACCCGACTATGAGAAGTCATGAGACACATACATCCTACACGTGTGAGGCACGGAGACTAGAGGGCTAGGCCCGTACATACAACACATGAGTTGCAAGGATATTATATATATATATATATGTTATATGTATATAGGTATATTGATAAAATATATCTATTGACATCATACATCGAAAATACATCTAGACGGAACATAACTCTGAACACGTCTCAACAAATACTTAAGACAAGAAACAGGAACATGAATCGTTACAAAGACCGTAGCGTCTAACAAAACCTAAAACGTTTGTAGGTTGTGATACAAACCAAGAGAAAGTATGTGGGTTAAAAGAGAACACAGAAAGCAATTCAATGAGTTCATGTTCCCCTTTCATCTTAAAATGTTTTACTATTTTACAACAATAGGGGGGGAATACATGTCTAGGGTATGATAAGCTAGGGAATAAAATAACTAGATCATGTGCAAATAGGGTGGACGTAAGCACCATTAATCTTGTTTAAGACCACAGTACAAAGGTTAGATCTAGCGGGTGCTGGCGAGCCCCACTCTTGGTCATGGACCCACACGGAAGAGTGCATTTGTTGTCCCAGTCGAGGTTAATCGACGAAAATCGTCTACGTTTGGATGCTTCCTATGCCGTCACAACAATTAATGTCCTTGCAAAACATTAATGATCGCGATTTCATTGACGCTTTACATACCGGGTTTTGATACAAATACTTCATATATTTTATGGATCCATCTCATATAGTTAAAACACATGAACTCGCCAACTTTTGTTGATTTTCAACTTAACATGTATTTCAGGGAATTAGTGGACCAATGCAGGGAATTTCAGTCAAAGAAAACAAGTATCAAGTCTCCATGCCAACTTTGAAGGGTGTGCCCATTATATACAGCCTCCTTGTGATGATATAAGGGTCAAAGCCTTATCATTTTAAAACTTGCATTTTGGATATGTAACACTTTGACAACTTATTTTTATTTCATGGGTTGTAAACAATATACTTAACTTATGTTGCGTTTTGAAACAATATCGGAAATGGCATTTGGAGCTTGTTTTTATTCATTTAGTATGTTCACTTATGTTGTATTCAATGAGAATCAATCAGATCACACCGCACGCTTCCGCCTATGAATGGGTGTGATAGATTGGTATCAGAGCTTCGATTGTAGTGAACCATGAATCTTTCTCGAGTCTAGTCTACAATCACTAGGATCCTCTCATAAAAATAATTTTTACATGAACAAAAGATTTTCATTGCATAAACATTTCACATGGTCCACTACATAAACACATTTTACAAAATAATGCAAGGACATTATGAGACTTAGTCTACAAAGGATAGACATAAAACATTAAGTTGATCCACCCAAAACAAATATGATAACTTAAAATGGACATTATGTGATGCTCATTTCGTGTATATATATACTAAATAACAATTAGTAATTAATATACATGTCATACAAACCCTTTTTCCAGGCCATCATGTCATCAGCTAAGAGCGGCATCTACGACGACCACAATCCTATGGAGATTATTTCGGACGACGAGGTTGGACCTATTGTGCATTACATCTCCTCCGATAGTGAGTCTGATCTGGAGGAGGATCCGGACTTCATAGTCGACGATGACGCCCCTGTTGTGAACGATGTCCTAGCCTTACCCCCACATCATGATCAGATCATTATCGGCCACCCCTAGGGTGAGCACCTAGTTGAGATTATACCCATTGACGCTATCCCACTTGCTACGTGGCCCCATGTCATCAATCTGTCTAATGACGAGGACGAGGTTCCCGTATTTCATGTCGATCACCTGGACGAGGACCTTGGCAACAGAGAGGTTATCAATGTAGCTATCTTAGAGGTGTCCTCTCCTGTGGTTTCAGTCACAGCTATTTCGTCAACTGACGACAGCGACCGTGCTTCTTCCTCTGCTATCTGCCAAGTCGAGCTTCGAGCGGATGCTACTGACAGCAGCTTTGACACTGTACCCATTGCTACCCCGACCCCCACTCCTGTCCCACTCACACGCCAATGTGCATCTCTACCTCATTTGCAAGGACACCCCTCACTTTCCAAGACCCGTAAGTGATTCAGCTTGGATCTGACTTATTACCCATGAGACACTTTGTTTTCACCTCACCCATCTTAATGGACCATCACAACTACCATCATCACCACCTCATGAGGCAGGCCCTTCTCGTGAGCCATCTTGCCATACTCAGTACTCTCCACTATATATGATGCCTATATTTGATCCCCACCATCCCTGTCACTTCATCCTGTACTTATAGAGGACTGGGTTCGCTTATTAGAGCACTAGATACAGATCCTCTGTAAGAGGGTCTGTGACTTGGAGAGGCAGGAAGATGCCATGCCTCCACCACAACCTCCAATGGCATCATATGACCATGCTGCTCGCATTCTGGCACTCGAGCAGTAGATAGGTGTTCTACTTCGTCGAGTCTACGAGCTCGAGGAGGAGGTCACCCATCTTCGTAGCCTAGTTACCCCTACCCCACCACCATCCCCTCCAGCACCTTAGACTTTTATTTACAGGTACTTTTGGACACGGGAGTTAGATACCCATTTTTGTGAAGACTATGCATCGAGTTTTGAAGACAACTAGAAGACCAAGAATCGCTGATGTGAAGGATGATTTTGTCTTTTATATGTATCAAACTTGTATGACCGGGTGATGTAGCCCGAATACATTGTTGTTACCTTTGCAAACGATTATGTAACAAGTTGTCTTATTATATATAAAAACTTGATGTCTTCATTATGATGCATTTTATTTGATTGTTATGCATGGTGTATTGCGTGGAGCTGACCTATTTATACGACGAAATCACTTATATATATTTAAATTACTATGTGCTTATTTACTTATTTGCTTACTTGATTACTTGTATGTGTATATACATATATATGAATATTTATAAATTATCATTAACTGAAAAGCATATATATTAAATAAAAGCCTAATTCTTATTATTGTATTTTTCTTGAAAGATCATGCCACCAAGAAGGGGAACTCTTCGCTCCCGAAACGTGAACAAACCCCCACCGATGCCTAGAAACGAGGCGGAACTAAACTCTTTGCTAGAACAAAGGATATCCCAAGCCCTCGCCCAATATGAGGCGACCCCAATGAAAGTAATAGTCGCGGAACAGGCGGAACTGGTGGAATTGGCGGATCCGGAGGTTAAGGATAAGGCGGTTCCTATGGTGAGAACAATGCCAATGGTAATATTTAGTTGTTGTTATAACTCAAACAATTCTCTTTCTAATCTATTCGTGCGTTTCATTATTTGCTCATTCATAATCTGTTTATAAACATTTCAGGATGCACCACAAGCAGTTCTTAGACTGCAGGCACTGAACTATGATGGCACCGACGGTGTCGTGGCATTTGTGCGTTGGACTGAGAAAACAGACTCCACAATCCGAATGAGCAGATGTTCCACTGACCAGCAAGTTACTTTTATTACTAGTCTGTTTGTTGATGAGGCACTTACTTGGTGGAACTTACAAGTGCAAACTCTAGGTGACGATGTTGCGTATGGGATGTCTTAGGAAAGTTTAAAAGAAAGGATAAGGGAAAAATACTATTCGAGGGCTGAACTTCAGAAGTTGGAGACTGAATTCTGGAATCTATCCATGATAGGTGAAGCGTTTGTCGGAAAACTCATCGGAATATTCCTTGAGTGTTGATAGAACCTTAAAAATTGTCTAAAAAGTGATTTTCGAATGTTTGTTGTTTAACCAAATTTGGTTAACCAGCTACCAACTTTCTAAAATTTGAAACAAGATTATGATATAAAAGGAAACTTCTTACCTAACAATTCACGAACAATTGGTTGCGAAGGACCCCTCTATGAAAGACTCCTCTGCGAAGGACCCCTCTGCGAAAAACCCACTCTGCGAAGAACCTGTGGTATTTCGTGATACCCTTGGTTGTTCGTGGTGTAGGTGCTACGTGAATCACTATTTCGTGGATTGATGGTTCGTGGCTTTTGAAGTTGTGAATTTCAACAGAAGGCTTTTATTTCAAGTTAATCATTTGAATTTTGGATGTTTAAGCTAATATTCATAAACAGACAAGTAAAATGGGTAAAATCCTTGGGATTAGGGGTGTAGTTCAAGTACAAGCCAAGATCCACCACAATCTAGCTCTGCAACCTCATGGGTACAATCGTTAATGCCTTAGCAAACGGCCATGATTATCGCTAATCAATGGGCATGCGTGCCAAATCAAATCAAAGCATTTAGACTCTTCTCATTAGCGAGAGTGAAACTGGAAGTAACAACCGTCCACCAAAGTTGAATCATATGAACGATTATCCCTCATGGAAAGGTTGTTTTCATACGTATGTTCTTGGTCAAAATACGGAGTTGTGGACATGTTTTACTACACCAAAAAGGAATCTCTCGAAGAAGCAGGATCAAGTCCAACCTCTTTAGCTAACCTGGATGAAAATGATAAAAGGGCGTATGATTTGGAGAAGAAGGCATTTGCTATCCTTACACAAGCACTTCATAGGATATTTATCATCAATTTGTGTATTGTCCCACAACCAAGAATTTGTGGGATACTTTAGAAGTAAGAGGGGATGGAAATGCTGCAACGAGAAAAATACAACATGATTTTTGAAGAAAGAGTTTGAAGGATTTCTGTTCATGGAGAATGAGACACTAAGTTACATGACAACTCGTTTCTATCACTTGCTTATTGAATGTACTCTTACAAGGTGAACACATCTCCACATGAGATTGTTATGAGCTTTGCTGATGCCTTACCACCTAAGTGGAGTCAATTATTGACTTGCTAAAGCATACTGGTGTTTTGGATGTGATTAGCATTTATGAGTTCGTTCAGAAGCTTGAGAACAAGAATGAAGAAGAAATACGGAAAGCAAAAGAGTTCCAGTTCTACAAAACCCTAAAATGTATTTTGGAGGTGTTAGTACAACTCAGCAACTGAAATTCTAAACAACATTTGTGTCAAATGTTAATCCTTTTCTACCACCACTAGTTCATACTAATCAATCTGCTGGTTCAGGTGCTCAAACCTATGGCCAAGCATTTGATCCAAAAGCCTTTCTTCCTCAACCACAAGTTTTTACACCTCAAATTCCACTACAGCTTCTCAACAAGCTTTCTATGGTAACAACTTTCAATCTTTAAATCTTGATACTTCACATCTTTCCAAGGTCAGTGTGGAAGTTGCTCGGGAACACATGGAACTTCTAAACACTATGGTTAGTGTGTATTGTAGATTAGTCGCGGGTCAAATTGGAAACATTAATTTGACTAATTGTTGATGCACTTTATGTCCGTCACTGTGCGAATAGGCTAGAAAGAGTGTGTACTGAATTATTGTATAGTTTAGATATGAACACATGACCCAAGTGCGAACAAGAAACTGTCTCGTACGAGTGACATGTGGCTCGTACGAGTGATAAACAGCTCATTCGTATGAAGGACACTTCGTACGAAGCCAGCCTACTCGCTTCGCACGAGCTACTCATGTCTATATATATATGTGTTGTGTGTTCTTTGTTTGTAAGTTTTGGAAGTTCCCTAAGGGGAAATGCTGGCGGATTCTCTCCAGGAATTCTGCCAGCCATATAAGATGTATATTCTTTTGGTATGAATGAATGAATGCTTCTACTGATTCTGTTTCTACTTCCTTGTTATAACGTTCTACCGAATCGGTACTATCATATGCCCAAACTTCCGTCTAAAACCGCCGTCACCGGGACCCACACTAATGAGGACTCTCAACAAATAGACAGGGAGGAAATAGAGTTGATGGATATTAAATGGGCGTTTGCAAGTGCGGTTAGAAGAGCGAAAGACTACATGAGTAGAACTGGAAGAACAAGTTTGGAAAGCAAGAAAGACACAAAGTATGGCTTTTATAAAGATGCTTTTACTTGCTTCAACTGTGGTGAGAAAAGTCATTTCAAACGTGAATGTACTCGACCAAGCAAGCAAGGAAATCACAACCTTTTCGGAAATCAACCGAACTCATCCAACACAAATCAAGTTAACAATGAATGGGGTATAGTAGTTGTTAACAAACCAAACAATTCCAACCAGTCTGGGCCTTCAAACAACACAAGCAGAGCTTTACTAGTGCAAGGAGATGAAGGATGTGATTGGTCAGTTCAGTTGGGAAATGAGAATGAAGGATGAACTGCTTGTTATGCTAAGATAATCAATCATATCATACTGAGGTTGATGAGTTGCTAAAATAAGTAGAGAAGCTGAAAAGTCAAAAGTCTGGGTTGATAAAGAAAGCAGAAGTTGCATCAAAGGAAATGGAAAAATTCTTTGGCAATGATGGATCCTTTTCTCATCATACAACTTTTATGGCTAATGTTGTAGCTTCGAAAAGTCAGGTACAATCCGACTCTCCTAAGATATGCAATGATTGTGCTGATTTAAACCTAAACTTGAAACAATTAACAGTCACAAAAGCTTTGTAGTTGAACTCTCTAAGTGCAAAGAGGCAAATATGGCTTTAACTCGAAATGAAAAAGAATTCAAATATGTAATTGAGATTCTTAAGAAAAGTGTATCTGAGTTAACAAAAATGGTTTTGAACAAGCAAACTGGTATTAATAACTACATTAATATCCTTGAAGAAACAAAAAAGGAGTTAGCCATTGCCAAATGCGAACATGATGCAATTAAGCTAAATTTGGAGAGTTATTCTAACTCCCGATATGTGCTTGATCACATCATTGATGTTCAAAAACTTAAGGGGGATGTAAAATGCATTAGGTATAAATCGTGTCCACCGCCGTTGAAACACAATTATACCAAATTGCCTTACGAGGAGGAAATGTCACGTTTTGAACCATCTGTACCTCTTAATACCGAAGAGTTTGCGGCAGGGTTAGGGTTCAAACTGGAAAATTCCTCAGAGGAATCTAGAAAGACAGAGAACTTGTCATCTGTTGTTGAACAAAGTCCACCTATAATTGAGAAGGATAATTCGTCAGATGATTAGTCGGACGAGACTGATCAGGACCAATCTCTTGATAAAGGGAAAAAGGGGTAGAAATTCCAATTGAGAATCATATCTTATGTGATCCTACTACTCCCGTCGCGCAATCAGTTACAAAACAAGAGATTGATCCTATCAAGTCTGTCAAGACACTTGTCTCAACTTTTAAGAGTGATAATGTGTTGTATACCTTGATTGGTGATGAGAAAATTTACTCGAACAAGGATTTTCCGATCAAAAATGTTATCCAACTTCAATTGATCAAGTTTTCAAAAATTCAACAAACAAATTTTTGGGAAAGAAAAGTCCAATCATACCACAACCATCAATCACTTCTAAAAGTAGACAACAAGAAAGCGAGCTGAAAAACCTAAGGTGCCACAACGAAGGTTGAAGCTAAAGGAGCTCGCAACAAGAAAAAGGGAAAGAACGTTATCTTGTAGCCTCAAATGGTACTAATAAAATTTAGACTTTTGAAAATACGTCAAATATAGATTTTGTAAATCAAGTCAAGATTTTAAATCGTGATAGTCAAAACAATTACACCCAACACTCGAATGGGTGTGATGATGGACCAAGTACCTCTAGGCCAACAAGTTCAACATCGAGTCATCAAATATCATCTCCTAAATTTGTTGAAAGGAGATCATGTTTTAAATGTGGGAAATGTGGCCACAAAATCAAAAATTGTACAAACTCAGCAAAACCCAAGTTTGCTGAAAATGTCCCTCATAAAAAGTGTAACACCTCATAAAATCGTGTCCAATAATATAGCGACACATGTCATTACTTTTATATTGAGTCTAATAAGGACTAATAAAGACTAAAGGTGTCAACATGCTCAAGCTAAGCCTCTGAGTGACCCTTTACGAAGTCCTAACTCTCATATGAGCCACTTGTTGGACGAGAGGGATTGATTGTGTAAATATGTAAAAGTTGGACGATAGAGGGGTTAAAAGTATCAACAAGTTAATTTATACCTCTGAGTGACCTTTTAACGAGCCAAGAGTTTGGCAATGTCCGGGCATACTCCTGGGTATGACAAATATTAGTTACGGAGGGCTAATTATGCTTATAAAGGTGTTTTAGAAGTTTAATAAGTTGAGGGGCTAAATGTGGCAAACTTTGAAAGATCTCTTAGACCGCTCGCGGGCCGCGAGAGACATGGCCTGGTCTCTCGCCGGCCGCCAGAAGGCTATGCTGCAGAAAGTTTGCTTGGCAACCACACAAGTTGCCAAAACCTATTCAATTCGAAACCATGGGCTTCCAATCTGCTACGCACGTTTTAGGACACTTGTAGGCACCCTCTAACACCTGCTAACACCTGGCATCACCTCCTTCAAGCTCTCCAACTATAAATAGGAACATTGGTTCTTCACTTGAACTTGCACCTTCTCATAAATCATTTCCCTCTTCTGGAAGTTCCTAACTGAAAGGAACATCCAACTTAGTTCTATTTCATCCAAGGATCACTTGTAAGTGTTCATTTCTCTTGCATTTTCGTTTATAGGCTTTTTATAGCCAAAACTCAAGCATTTACGGAAAACGCTTTGACTTTCGGTTAAGACCATTATGGTTCAGCCATTGTTCATAACGAACATTTCTAAGTGATCGTAATAAGGTAGGTGTTAATTCCTTAAAAAAGGCACCTCCTAAAGACCACGTTTACTAGACCAATTGACGGGTCAAAGTTTTAATATTAAAAGTCAAACAGGCTAGATTTCGAAAATATTATAATCCAAGTTTATATATGTTATAAAACATGTTTTGACACTTAAACAAGTTGGTAATAATTAGTAGAACTTGTGAGAACATGTCGACTCGTCAATTTCAGTTTTAGGGTCGGTTCGTCACCGAAAGTCGCAAAGCTTAACTTCTACTTTGACTTTAGATTCTGACCTGAATTAGATTAGTTAGCTACTGATATAAGGTTGCATTATGATTATAATATAATGTAGCATAACCCTTTGAGATTATATTACATGATCATAATCAGAATCTGAGTTTATGCACAAGGTCCGTTATTATGCCAATTTTTGACTAAAATGCCGTTTTCACATAAAATAAGGATTTTATCTAAAAAGAACTTGAACCTGAATTTCCTACTGATTTAATATCATAAATAAGATTATTTGGGATGTCAAGTCCGTTTATATATGAGTTTACATGCAAGTTCTTGCATTATGTCGACAAATAACGATAAAACCCTTATGGCGCATAAAACGTTTTTAATCATACTTTTTAAACCAAACCTTTTATCTACTGATGCATCATATTAAATGACATATCTAAAACATATAAACCTGATCTTAGCATTAGTTTTCATTAAAACTTCGCACGAATCGTCATTTTCGACATAAACGCCGTTACATCGCATAGTATGGTTTTAAATCATATTTATCAACCAAGACTTGTTACCTACTGATTTTAAAACTCATTTAAATTTTTTTTACAGTAGGTACATAATATAACCTCAGAATCCCAAATAAATTATCAAACTATGTGTAAAATGACCAAAATGCCCCTACGGTGCATAGTTTGGTCTTAAATGATAAATTACACATATGATCAATATCTTACTGATATTATACCTTAAATTAAATGTTTTTCCAGAATAGTGATGATCATAACATCAAAAATATATTCAAGTTCCTTTTATACTATATAAATTACCAAAACGCCCTAATGAGGCATAATTTCATTCTAAAACCTTAACGACATATAAGTTGATATCCTATTGATATTACAACTTATTTAAAGTATAATTGCATATACAACTTGTTCATGACTCATCCGATTACCCGATATTGCTTATATGCGTATGGTTGAATATATGTAACTAGTTTACAAAATTAACCAAAATGGGTTTAACCTTATCATTTTAAATCTCAAAATCCAGAATGCTTATGGTTTACCCATAATATACAAGTCATAATACTTGTCGGGTTTAAACTACATTCTATCAGGTCATCGCTTAATCTAGCGTATCGTATCGTTTTTGATCCTTTAAACTAGCCGGTCTAAGTCTATGACTTAAATGAGACCCGTTAGCATTCTAATTGGCTAGCTTATACCATATTCCAGACTAAAGCCTTCTACTAAATGCTATCTGCACTTATTTCTTTTTGAATACGGCTGAGATATTAATTCTTTCATTTTAAAATCAAGACTAACTCAGGTAAATACTCTTGACTTATTTTCCCTATACGAGTTTGGGTTATGGTAAATTATATTCTGTTTTGATTAGTTTTGTTTGATAACTTAAACATTGGGGGTTAACGACCGTGTCCTGGATACCTTGGCTCATTACATTAGTTAATGGCCACGACCAAAGTGTGGGGTGTAGGCATACACCTTACAGAAGCTAATGCTAAATTATTTTTACCCACTTGTTTGGGGATAACTCCTTCGTTGGTTCATAAGTGGTATGTACGTTAATCATGCCTCGGTCTCTATACTGGGCCCCATATGTATTGACAAACATGTAAAGCTGTTAACAAGGTTAACTTTCCCAAGTTATAAAAGATTTTATGTGCCCTGTGCACTTAAATCCATTTTTAAATGTTTTCAAAACGAGTCAGTTAATTGTATTTACCAGTGAAAGCTGACTTATTTTCAAAAGACTAAGTTGCAAGTACAATACGAAATAGGCTGGAAGCTGCTTGGTATTGATATAAGAGGTTCTTGCAAATCCTTAGATCTACCCTAAAGTCTGTTACACATTTTTGTATATATTACGAGCCGCCTGTGGATCTTTCGTTACAAGCGTCTGTATATTATTTTTGTACTTTGAATGTTTGGTTTGTAATAGAAATTTAAACTCCAAGACTTCCGTTGTGCTGTGTTAATTGACTATGATGTGAAAAGCATTAGGGGAGGCTATGTTGCTTTTGCTAGAGATAAAGCGGTTACATCACTAGAGAGGGAATGATTTCCAATGGTGTTGTTAGTTTCGACAAGATCAATTATGTTCGTCAAATTGATCACAATCTTCTGAGTGTTTCTCAAATCTGCGACAAGAAGTTCATGGTTCATTTTGATGATGCCGGTTGTTATGTGCTAAAACCTGGTTTTAAAAATTCCCAAAGAATGGATTCTATTGTCGGCTCCAAGAATAAATGATCTGTATATTCTTGACATGAGCCAAGCTATTACTACGTCTGCGCAAGTTACATGTTTTGTCTCAAAAGCCACTGAAAAGAGTCAATCTCTTGGCATAGACGAATGGGACACATTCACTTGATGAAAATAAACTATTTGGTGAAAAATAATCTTGTGAATGGTGTACCAGTCAAGAATTTTCATTTACAAGATGTTTGTGTATTGTGCCAAAAGGGAAAGTAAGCAAAGAAGTCTCATCATGTGAAGAAAATCAACACCGTCAATATGCCCTTGAACGTCTTCATATGGACCTTTTTGGACTATGAAACACAAAAACTACCTTTGGCGATGCATATTGTTTACTTTTTACTGACGACTATCCAAGATTTTCATGGGTAAATGTTTTGGCACACAAGAGTGAAGTTCCTAAGATCCTCAAGAATCTCCTCACTTTACTTGAAAAGTTGTAAAATTTGGAGATAAGGAGAATTGGAAGCGACAATGGCACTGAATTCAAGAATCATGTTATGGATGAGTTCTGTTCTTCTAAGGGCATTCTACATGAATACAGTTCTCGTTATACTCCATAACAAAATGGTGTCGCTGAAGAGGAAAAATAGAACACTTATCGAGACTGTAAGAACTAAGTTAGTAGAGTCAGAACTTCCTATTCAGTTTTGGGGGGAGGCTGTGGCTACTGCGTGTTATACAATGAATAGATTTCTTGCGGTTAAAAGGCATTGGAAAACGTGTTTTGAAGTGTTGCATAAAAGGAAACCGGATGTGTCTTACTTAGAACCTTTTGGAGCTCCATGCACTATGATTGATCCACATGGTAAATTCGGTCCAAAGCTATCAAGGTTTCTTTCTTGGATATGCTATTCCAAATTTCAGAGTGTGGAATTTAACAACGAAAAAGATTGAGGAATGGGGTGAGGTTAAGGTTCAAAGGTACACTGAATCAGTAAGAGCTCCGGGTGCTCCTTTGATGTTTGACTATGATGGACTATTTGACTCCTTCAATCTGCCAACTTTTGATGATGCGTTTGCAGCGGTTCAAATGTTACTTGAAAATGATAATGCAGTTGATTCATCTTTAGTGCAACCAATTATTGTTAATCAACAAATGTCTACTTCGGTTAATAATGTTGTTCAAAATGAGGAGTTTGAAGATGCTGCTGATTATAACGTTTCGTCAGAAGATGATGAGTTCCATGATGCAAATGAAGCTACTTCTGCTCCTGTTCATGGTATTTCTGAAGTCACTTCAAGTGTGCAAAATAAGGGACGGCTGAGGGTCATGCATCTACATCTTCGTCGGTTCCAGCCATCGATTTAGTTGTTGATCTGAATATCAACAATTTGGGTATAAATACTCGAGTTCCTGATGTTCCTTAAACTTGAATCCATGATACCCATCCTCAGTAGAATATTATAGGAGATGTCCAAAGTGGAGTTAGACACGTAATCAGCTAAGGAACAACCAGAATGCTGGTTTATATACGGCAATCAGAGAATCCGGGGAACATAATGATTCGTCTTTTGCCTACATGTTTGCCAAGTTGAACCGAAATCTTGGAAGGAGGCAATGAAGGAAGAATCATGGGTTGAAGCAATGTGAGAGGAACTTCAACACTTTCAGAAATTGGGCATGGGGAAATTGGTTGATATGCCCGACAACTACAAGAAGATTGGTACTCGTTGGGTATACAAGTGCAAGAAGGATGACTGAGGAGTTGTTGTGAGAAACAAAGCAAGATTGGTTGTCCAGGGCTTTAATCATGTAGAAGGTATTGATTATAATGAAGTTTATGCACCAGTAGCACGTCTTGAGGCAATAAGAATTTTCTTGGCTTATGCATCCTACAAGAAGTTTATCGTTTATCATGGATGTGAAAAGTGTATTTCTTCATGGTGTGGTCGAAGAAGAAGTATATGTTGAGCAACTGCCTGGTTTTGAAGATCCAATCCATCCTGACAAGGTTTGGCTTCTCAATAAGGAGCCATATGGTCTTCATCAAGCTCCACGGGCTTGGTATGAAACTTTGCCTTCCTATCTACTCAAAAATGGTTTTCGACGTGAGTTGATCGACTGTACTCTCTTTATTAAAAAAATAATGAGGGTCTGTTACTGGTACAAGTGTATGTTGATGATATTAATTTTCGGGTCTACAAATGATGAAATGTGCAAAGAATTCGAGCGGGTGATGCAAGAGAAGTTCGAGATGAGCGCCATGGGGAAAATGACCTTCTTTTTAAGTTTGCAGGTTCATCAATATAAGGAAGGGATTTTTATTCATCAGACCAAGTATGTTGGGGATGTTCTCAAACGATTTCAAATGAAAGACTCAAAGCCTTCAGGAACTCCATTAGCTCAAAATCATGGGATTACTCTGATGGAATGGTGAACATGTGGAACCGTCGCTTTATCGTGCTATGATTGGATCTCTTATGTATCTTACTGCTTCAAGACCCGATATAATGTATCCAATGTGTCTTCTAGCTCACTACCAGTAAAGTCCAAAAGTTTCTCATTTGATGGCTGTAAAAAGAATCTTTCGTTACTTGAAGGGTCGCCCGGACATTCGTCTTTGGTACCCTAAGGATGATAGGTTTGATTTGACAGCATTCAGTGATTCTAATCATGGTGGCTGCAAGATCGATGCAAAGTCAACTTCAGCAGGATGTCAGTTCTTAGGAAATCGCCTAGTCACTGTGGCAGTGCAAAAAGCAGACTTGTGTAGCTACTTCAACATGTGAGGCTGAGTATATTTCGTCTTCTAGTTGTTGCTCCCATGTTTTATGGATCTAACTGCAGATGCGCGACTACAATTTTTAATTTCTAACTACTCCTATTTATGTTGATAATGAAACCGCTTTACAGATCACTCGTAATCCTGTATAACACTCAAAGACCAAACACATTGAGATTAATTATCATTTCATAGGAGATTGTTATGAAAAGAAACTTATCGATGTTGTTAAAATCCACACTGATCACCAACGTGCTGACTTGTTTACAAAAGTTTTTGATAAATCACGTTTTGATTATCTTCTTTTAGTCAATGGCATCAAGGTGAAACCCGAGTAAATCATCATTGGCTAATCGTTTACAACATTTTCTGAAAAAAACTAAAAAGTACAAAAAGATTCTACATTTTCTATACTTTTTGCATTTTACGGGGAGAAAATTCAAGAAAATACAAAAACATGAGAAAGATACAAAAAATACAAAAATATGTTTTTTATTTATTTACTTTCCGCATTTAAGGGGGAGAAATTCAGAAAATACAAAAACAATAGAAAATACAAAAATAAAAAATGAGTTTCTTAGAAAGATAAGAGAAGATGATGATACACCGGTGGTTTGTCAAATACGGTAAAAAATATAAAATAAAAAACGATAAATCGGTAGGCTCACATTAGATTAAAATGTGCAGGTTGATATAAACATAACAGACTGAAAGTCGGGTGGGAACCATTCATTGGCATATGGTCTTGATACTGAAATTTCGTTTGATGTATGCCGGGGTTCTGAGATATGCGATCTTTATGCTTGTTTATCATCTGGGTATCATGGTTGAATCTTTTACCGAGAAATAACGGGGATGCAAGTCTAGAACTTTCACGATTCCATACATACGTGTAAATATTGTATACTACCATCAATAAGTGATAAACATATCACATCCACCCAATAAATAAGTGATAATATATCACAGTCTTTATGCGGGAGTTAAGTTTGTCTCTTTGTCGGTAGTTGGTACTAACCTGTTCACGGACTTGCTCCTGTGCACTGCATGCATCTGAAAATCAAGTTCCTCATCAATAAGTGATTCAGTCACATAGGGATTGTTTTCAATTTAAATAAGTTAGTATCTCATAATTTATACGTCAAAACAGATGATAAGTGGTATACTCACCGTAAGATTTTCTCTCATGCATGTCTTGATACGGGAATGTGTCGGGAAGTGGATGAACACTGGCTAGTAAGTATAAATCATACATTAATCATATCTCCTAATGTGATTACATTTGATAAGCTGCTTATGTTGACCTCAATACCGATAATTTGGTAGGATATTTATTTTAATTTTTAATATTAACAAAAATCATTTTTGGCAAGACCGTAAGCTAGTATGATTCGCTTATCTTGAAACTCAAAAAAGATTGATAGTTAATGTACAGTTTGTTCATTTTTGTTAGTGTTTGTTTTAGTTTAGTTTGTTTTAAATTGCTTTTGATTAGCCAAAGTTGAAGCTCAAATGTTTTCTACCAAGATACGGCCGAAAAATCAATTTGTTTTGCTGTCATAACTTCATAAAATATCTTTTGCAATAGGGTAAA
The DNA here is from genome assembly GCA_947069175.1 of Scalesia atractyloides. Taxonomy (NCBI): domain Eukaryota; kingdom Viridiplantae; phylum Streptophyta; class Magnoliopsida; order Asterales; family Asteraceae; genus Scalesia; species Scalesia atractyloides. Next base: position 75,778,569 of record CAMTDV010000022.1, on the reverse strand, counting down.
CTCATAACAAAGAGCAAAATCTGTTCAATCTGAAAATTTTCTAACTGGTGATCACTATGGATATGTGTGAAGAATAAGACGGGTCAACAAAAAAAATCAAATTGGTCAATGAAGAATCAAGCCGGTGAACGAAGAACCTACTTCTTCGTTGAATGCCGGTTCTTCGTGACGAAACATAGTTCTTTGTGGACTGAGTTTTGGGCTAACTAGGTTCCAGCCCAAATCTTTAGTTCTCGTGGCTCTTTTAAGTTCTTCATGGACTTTTGGGTTCTTCGTGGGAGACAGTTATATAAAAGGTGAAGTGGTTATTCAGATGTTGCAAATTCACCTTTTTCACATTATCCTTTCACTGTTCATCTTCTCCTTCTCTGGAAGAAACCTCATTTGACCGACTTCTTCATCCTTTTTGTTGAGTTTTTTTTTGTAATATCTCTTAGGTATGTTCAACAATGTTAGTATATTTTGAAGATAAATCGATTGTATCTTAACCGACCGATGTCTCTTGACTTGGTTATCACCTTTGAACAAAGAAAACCCAGTTTACTAGTGTTTGTTAGTTATTTTGACAAACAATGTGTTGAATAAAAGTAGTGTTGTTCTTGAAAATCACACAAATCGGTTACAAATGAATGAACAAATACATGTTTGAAAGCTTGTTTGTTTATTTATGTGTTTGTTTGAAGTTTAAGATTAAACCAAAATTGATGGTTACATGAATGTTGAAATGAAAACAAAACAAATTGGATATTTTGATTCATAGTGTCAAAAATATTTTACCATCTGACTATTTGTCACTGTCTAACACGAACAACCAATTGTGGCGAAGAACCTAGGCAAAGACGAAGAACCCTGTTCTTCGTTGATTACCAACTGGCGAAGAACAAGTATTAAAGAAGAACCCATTCTTCGTTGATAAGGGTTCTTCATGACAACAGTTTCATAATCACTCAGTTCTTCGTTGCCTTTCACAGAATAATTTATGCGAGTTCTTCGTGTAGATTAGTTGTTCGTGGAACAATTGTTTGTGTAACCTTGGTTCTTCGTGAAGGGGCTGCATACATACAGAATGTTCACAGAGAAGATTTTTGAGTATGCTCCCAAATGTTCTTTTTGTTTCTTCTCATTCTAGTTGCTTTTGTGTATAGGATGGCACCAAAAGAACGGAAACGCAAGCCCACGACGAAGAAAACTGACAAGTCGGAAGTTAAGATTATGTCAGAGCCGAGACACAACATGGTTGCCTACTTAGATCTGGAAGACAAGCTTGCTGAATACAACGGTATTATGAAGTTTCTGCACAATTCAAGGATACATTATGCAATCTCGCATCAAACTACAATATACAAGACATTGATCAAGGAATTTTGGGATTCGGCAAATGTTGCTGAAGTAGATGGAAAGGAAATTATCCGCGGAAGAGTCAATGGCTTAGACGTGGATGCTTTCGTTGAAGTGATAAACACAGTGTTACAACTTGGCGATGATACAGAAGCTCCATTTTCAGTTTCGTTGAAGTGTCAACGTCGGTGTCTACTACGAATGAGATGTGCTGGAGATATTCTTGGAGGACAACTAAACAAAGCGTGGTTGCCGCTCCGATACAAGTTCTTTCTACATGTTCTAATTCAGTGCTTAAGCAACAGACGAAGTGGTTATGACATGGAAAATAACGACTTAGTTGGGTTGATGGTAGCTTTGACATTGAACAACCCGTTCATGTTTCAAAGTATATCTTTGCAAACATGAAGGAAAATCTGAAAAGAACCGGAGTTTGTGGAAGCAAGTTTTGGATGTATCCTCATTTTCTTCATATGATCATGAATGTACAACATCCGAATCTACCAAAGAACGACAATGATGTTCTCAAAGTCAATGTTATGATGGAGCATTCGTTGAAAATTTTTAGAGGTGTGGAAGCTAAACGTTACAAGGAAAGCACACCTCCATGGAAGTTGTTTGGTTTTCTGGATAATGATGCGTATGTAGCATCAGAAAATGATAAGTGGCGCCATGATGATAGCCAATCGGATGATGAAGAACCAACGTTGAAAATGATGATCGAAGATAAGTTTGGTCAAAGAAAGCGAAAGGATCTGTGATTATGATGACGGTGATGATGAAGGTGTTGACGGTGATGATCAAGGTGGTGATGGTGGTGCGAGTGGTGCAGGTACTACCGGTGGCGACAAAGGTAAACAGCCAGATGAAGAGTCCGATTCTGATGACAATCCGCTTGAACCAGGGTATGAATGCTATGTTCATGAGCATGGGATTAGGCAGATTAGATAGATTCCAACAGATCCAGATGCAGATTATGTACCATCCGATATAGAGACTAAACAAGCATGTAAAAAGAAAGTTGTGGTTCGTTGAAAGAAAAAGAGTAAGAAGTCCATGGGAACCTCATCAGCACAATCTGCAACCACACAACCGATTAACAATCTCAAAACTAGTTGAAGAAGCTCATTTTGCCTTCACAATAGAGGAGACTGAAGCTTTAATGACATCTCCCACAACAGCCTCTGAACCATAGGGTACAGCTACCACAACAGCTGAAACACCTTCAATTGCAGTGACTCCAGCTCAACCACACACACTACTTCTTCAGCTCAACAATCCCGATCTGTAACTCACCAGCGAAGTACAGAACGACGTAGTTGTTTATTCTCCAAAATGGAACACGATGAAAAAGTGGATTTTCTGTTCTGACAACTGCAAGCTGCGGCAACTCAGATCAATAGGCACTCAGAGTTCATGTCTTCCAATCGGAATACCATTATTAAGCAATAGTTGAGATCAATTCTTTGAAGGAAACTGTTGGAAAGCAAGCTGTCGAGATTACGCAGTTAAGAGAAGAAAATGAATGTTTGAGGGCCGCAGATGCTGAGAGGGCAGCTCAGCTACAACAGATGTGAGCAGCTGATAATGCTCGTGGGATTGAGATGAACAGGTTGAAAGAACGTGGTGCAGCTGTACAACAATCTGCAGAAACACCAGTGCTAAACATGATGGCATGAGAAAATGGTATCACTCTCGGAATACTACACTGTTGAAGGATTTAATAGTATGAAAGACGGTTTTGAGATGAGCAGAAAACGGGTGAACATTCTATGGAATGAAAGATGCAAGGCATAGGAGTACAGCGTAAGCGTGATCACGACAGTGAAGACCCTAGTAATCCTGATGCTCCAACTTCATCCGCACAACCAAAGGGTTCTGCTGCAACTCCAGTGGTAGGTTCTAGTGAACAGCAGATCGTGGCCGATCCAGTTACCTCCGGTGGTACTTAAGAGGAATCGGAAAGGTTTGATGTATTATAGAGCGTGAAGACATTGGTCTTCAGTTGGATTTAGTTGAAAGCGCTTCTGTGAATGTTGGTGAAGGTTCGTCCTCGGGTGCTGAGATTGTGGTGGCACCAAGCAAAGATATGGGATTACAAGCTTATCATCATGTAACTGGTGAGGAATTAGAGGAAGGAGAGTTTGTGTCTGAGCTCTCAAGTGAACAAATTGTGGCTCTGAAGGAAATGAAGGTAGTAGATGATACTACTAATAACAAGTGAACCGGATGTGACGAATGTTGATGATCTTGAGGAGATCGTGTTTGAAGGTGAAGCAGAGAAATCTAAGTATGTTCGAGAAGACGGAACAGAGTTCAATCCGTTTGATGATGACTGGCTTCAGAATAACATGGATGAGATCGATGAAAAGTTGAAGAGTCGTGACATCTGATGTTCCCACCAACACTTTTGAAGAATGGAGAAAACGGTTTTTGGCAAAGACTCCAAAGCCAGCTCTTCCTCCGGTTCAAGTCGACTATATGAAGTTTAAGAAAGATCGTGCTCAAAGAAGAATTCTCAGCTAGATGCTCATGAAGGAATTACACTGCATGGCGGTGAAGCGCAAACATGGGATCCAGTACTTCAAGTCGCTCCTTAGCTTACTAACTTTACCGTTTTATGATGCTGCAGCTTTAGCACAGTTAAATGTGATCCACTGATCAAACTTTGAAGGTGTTACGCTATTCGCTCGCAAGCTAAGGATGGAACGTCGAAAGGGTTGGAAGGACGAGTTATACAGGCCACAGTTTCTGATGCACGAGAAGATCAAGTAAACGCTAGATCCAGACACCAACACTACACGTTACAAGCTTGTATACAAGACGGTGAAGGTTATGGACAAAATTCCGCTCATGCCGATGAAGCAAGACTTTCTTGGAAACATGGTGTTGTGGTGTTATGACTCGGACACTCATGAAGCTGTTATCGTCTTCAAGAACAAGAAGAAAATTTTCGTATGCTTAATCCAATGTGGATCATGAACATGTCTGCTGGTGACATCAAGACGCTCTTTCAACACGACATCTTCTACGAAGTCAAGGACTCATCAAGCTTTGTTATTCCAACGTGTCGCTTGTTTGTTATTATCGAGGGATTCATGCTGGAAGCTCATGGTCCGAAGCAGGGCAGTAGAGATGAAGACCGAAGACCAAGCAATAGTCAAGGGGGAGTTTGTTGATGCACTTTTTGTCTGTCGCTTGTTCTTAGTTGCGTCTGTAATTGTACGGTCTTTGTTTATTGCATCTATAAAGTTTTGATAGTGTCGACCAAATCAAGATATCCTCCTATCTTGATTTGTACGACGTTTAGTTTGTTTGTGTTGTAAAACAGTTGCATGTGTGCATAATGTTAATGTTTAGTGTTACTGCTGTTTCTACAAGTTGCTGTCTGTTTGGAGCCTACCCACGAGGAACCTACTTCTTCGTGGGAGTAAGCATTTCACGAAGAATCCTTCTTCATGATACTTTTGGTTGTTCGCAGGATAGGCCACGAAGAACACCTTCTTCGTGGGCCTATCTGTTCTTCGTGGCCCATTAACCTTCTTCGTAGGGTTACGGGTGATGGACTTATATAAACAGACTTGCACTTCATAGTTTCAGTAAGAGAGCACAAGAGAGAGAACACACTGAGTCTGTATGAACATTGTGTGTATGTGTTTGTACTAGCTATCTTCAGTTAATCAAGATAGTAAATCTTTGGTTACGTTGTGTTTGTGTTAATTTGCTTTGGTTTGCATACTTACGTGGATTCCGCACTCGTTTATGTGTTAGACAACAAGGAAGTAGGTTATCTTGATCTAAGTGGACCTACACCTGGTTAGAACTCAACCGGGTTTGAGTGCCAACCAGGTTTGAAACGGGTTCGAGTTGAAATCCTAACCCGATTTGTGCACCTCTAGTTCAGATGCATAATGCCATAACTATGGCAACTAAAACATTAAATGTGCTTCTTATCCTTTTTATTCCTTTTGTATAATACCACCAGAGCCTATAATGCATAAAATAAAATTATACAGATTGTCATAGTGAAACATTCAATAACAACAGTCCCTCAACTAAAGATAAAACACATCAATTTCCAAATAAGGATAATTTGTTTTATTTCGATCTTTTATGAACATTACATTTGTAAGATACAATATCAGCTGATGTATTTGCATATATGCATTTCTAGTATTAAAATCTATGATAAGGTGGTCGTTGGCCAAGTTATAAAGGAAACCAAACTAAACAATAGCGTTGAAAATTTTCATAACCTAAATGCACTTGGTGGTGATTCATTTAAAGAAAGATCATCATTTATTTTTAAGCTACTGAATTGTGATGCAACCATCTAGAAATCCGGAAGGTCGGGGAACACTAATATCCTTGGTCACCCACTACCAAAAGTGTAGACTCTGAAAACTTGCATGGGACAGAGGTCTATCAAAATAACCATAGAGGGATTATTATAGATTACATAGATTTGTGCGGAAGTAGTAAGGATGGATCTATTATCTATAACGACTTGCTAATATCAAGAATTATACCAACAATTTACTGACAAAAGATAAGTGTGGTAAATTTGATCCTCTTAAATTATTGGCGGAAATAAGTAATTTCATACTCTAAAATTATTTTATTTTAACATATACCATATGACATATTTGTGTGTAGCAAATTATACAACTTATATGTATGATAGCTTGTTTTTAAGTTGTAACTTTAACGTATTAATAAAGAAATTAAAGAATATATGAAGATACAGGTTAGACATATCACTTTCGTGTCAACGCAATCAAACTAGTGTCACCCATTTAACATCCTTGCAAATAGCATGCCCTTACACTAATTATATGTAAAGGTATTCAAAAACATTGATCGTCCACTTCTTGAAACTATAATATGTAGGGGAAGGTTCATTTGATAAGAAATTTAATGTGAGAAGAGAAAGAAGAAAGAATATAATGGTAAAACATTAAATAATTTATAACTCATTTCATTAATTATATGTTATCTCTCATTAATAAAACAAAAACATTATATCCTACACATTTCAAAATTTAACCTACATATATATTATACTTATCGGAATTTACCCTACACACATGTAAAAATACCATCCACATTTCAAAATTTATTTTACACATACTAAAATTTATCTTACACATGTCTAAAATTGTCCTTCACCATAAATTATTTTATCTTGTAAAAGTATATTCAAAAAATGAGTTACAAGTTTAATTAATTAGTTAATTAATGATAATTATAGATTTACCTATATGCCCTATTTCATAATATTAAATACACATTAAATGAAGTAAATGGAGAATTTCTATTAGTTTGAAAGTTATTCTTTTTATTCTTACAAAATTTTTCTTTTCAATTGAACTCTCCACATAATGGGGATAAAAAATTTAAGTGACAACATTCTGTGAATAACCATATATATGGGGATAATATATGTACCATCAATGGAGTAAACCCTTATAGATAGATTGGCAGATCATTGATAAGATCATATTGCATCAGCGCATTTATGACTAAAAAAATATTTAAATGGTGAAGAAATGTTTTTCTAAGGTGAGTGGTGAGGAAAAAAATATTTATGACTAACGGCTGAGCAAGAACTATACCTTTATCACTAAAAAGCTATCTATGGGGACTTTCCAACCTTGTAACTGAGGAAAACAGCCAACTGCCACTCCAGATTCACCAACAGCAATTCTTCTTCCATCTTCAAGGCAGTGTTTTGTTGTATCATATGAAATTCATGATCTTGTACTCTTGATGCGAAGTGTTGGGTCTTATGTTCAGGCTATTTTTGAGTATTGTGAGTGTTGAGTTTTATGTCATTACTATTGCTTATAATCTCAGTTTTTCATAGACCTGAATCATTCCACCACATCTACTTCATGTTTGTTGATACGCGAATTTTGAGAACAATGTAGTAATAGAAATTTTATTAAAGCAATTGATTATGCATTCAAGAGTGTAGAAATACAGGATCAACCACCATTGTTCTTGACACCATAAAAACCGGTATACATGAACCATCACAACCTTTGGAGTAGACAACGTTACATGTAACGAACCTTACGACACTGGCCTTTGATACCCTACGGGCTGCAATAACTAATGGTAAGTGCTTTGGTTTGTAACGGGCCATAACACATGACCCAATAGACTAACATTTTGACCAAATAGTTACAAATTTTTGATCCATATCGCAAAGATAATCATAAAAGCTAAAAGACTAAGATTAAAGATCAAAACATTAATAAAAAAATATTCTATTTGTTATCAATACATCTTACAAGGAGAGAAACCAAAACGTACAACAATGAAGATGTAAACAAAAGAAAACCTTATGAGAAATCAACATGGTACAATTAGAACTCCTAGGTTGAATAAACAGCACAGCTGACCAACGGAGTGTTAAGACTTGATTTGAATGAAGAACTAAACTTCCATGTAACAACCAATCAGAAAACACCACCTTAAAAAAGTGAACCTAGAACAAGTAAATGATACATAAGAAACATGTTTTTTTGAATAATAACAAACCAAATAAAAAATAATTGAAGTCAATCAACTTACCTACCAGGTATCATGTCATTGGAAGTTCGGTTTTCTCTTGCAGCTGCATCCTGGTAAAACCTGCATGCATCCCTTAACCTAAGTTCCTGTTGCCTCTTCAAGAACAAAAATCTCCAAGAAGATACTAGCTACAACATTTAAATCTGTGGATAGAGCGATCTAAAAGTCTTCATAATTTCACTTTCCCTACATGGGTGATGTGGGGGAAACCACATCTATTGAGGTGCGTAAAAGTTGATTTAGTTCAAGCAATGCATGTGGTTAAAGATGATGAATCTTCAGATCCAGGCAACGCTAACCAGAACCCTTCTGCAGGACAACCTAGATCCACTGATGATTGGCAGAAAAGTTGCATTTTGAGATGAATTCTCTTCTCTGATCAAAGCTTCTTCATCCCCAAATGAAGGTGAAGAGAACTCCACGTCTTTGAAATACAAATCTTTGAAAAAGTTGACATCCAAAGCCTCATCGCTATCACCTCCACCCGTGATTCTCTCAAAAGATGAGGCTGACGGAGGAATCAATGCAGAGGCTGACGGTCAGAGATTGAAGAAAACCAGGCTTAGAAGGAAGCTTGATAAGAAGGAAGAAAGACCCAACTTTTCGATCCAGCTATCACGCAAGGAAATTGAGGAGGATTTCATTGCTATGATAGGAAAGAAACCTCCAAGAAAACCTAATAACCCACCTCGAAGTCTTCAGTTGAAACTAGATGTACGCAATCGCTGATCGATCGCTGTCAACCAAAAGTACCATATTCAGTATTTAAAACAAAGAGAACAAAACGGGAAATGGATGTGTGAGAGGGTTTGTTTGTTCCTCAATTGCTGCCTTTTCTTCATCACTGCAGTCAATCATATCAGTATAATACTAACAAATTAATTAAATTATTTAGAACTAGAAGTTGTGTCTCTTATTTGTTTCACATAAAACCCTTATTATCAAGTAAACATTCCATAAACTCATAATCCTGTTGGTTGTTTTTCCATACGAGTCTGCTACCGACACTAACTTTGACCAGTTTCAACCCATAACTTTTAAAATTTAACAAGTTGACGATGAACAAAAACCACTTGGTGCCAAACAGTTGAATATTTTAACAGAATTATAATATATATAAAGATACTTTTTGTTGGATTTTTATTTCTCCTAATCTGAATAACTCAACATCAAAATAACTTGATTTTAACAAGTATGGTTAAAATAATCAGAAAATTAACCAAGTATGAAATAAAGGTGCATGTTAACATTCAAAATACATATTCATAATCTAAAAAAGAATAAAACATAACGATATGAACATTTTGATTTGACCATACCTATGAAGAATCAACATGTTATGATCCGATCCACATAGACCGAAAAGAGATCGATGTATACAGTGAGTGAACAGATGGCTAACACGCAATTCAAAAAAAATGATCAGAACACGTTCAACCCAGAAAATCCACAGATCAATGGCTTTTAAAAACAATCAATGTATAATCAAACAACTTACAAAAAAAGCGAATCAGATCTCTGGATCATCTTGCCCTGAGGTTAATGTATTAGAGCAGGGGACGGCGTCTGTATAACTAGTTGACAACGCTGGGTTAACCCTAATCTGAATTTTTATAATAAAAAATAAAAAAAAAACTATAAGGATCATAAATTTTAATTCTAAATTTAAAAAATTTGTGAACATTACATGTGTAAGATAAACTAGGTTATTCCCGTTTAAACGTGGTTTCATAAATAAAAAAAATTATTTTTTTGGAATTTAATATCGGTAAAAAAATACATTGTAAGAAACAAATAACAAATCATTCAAATTTTAGTAAAAATCTCCTTTTAGATCACATTGTTTGTGTTATTTGTAATATTTCCGTCTTTATCTAGTATAAGTAACTTGACATCAGATCTGCTTTTAAGTCTTGAAAATGCGGCTCTGCTTTTAACTATTGAAAATACGACATATAGTTAACCATGTGAAAAAACGAGATATTTGAGATACATTGCAAACCCTTGATAGAGACGTATATACTTTTATAAGAACATATCAAAATTATTTAAAAAACATTGTCATCGAATACAAAAGTAGGTTCATAAAGTAAATAAAGCAATCCATGTACTATGGATATAATTAAAATGAAAACATATATAAATGTTGAAATTAAGTTTCTCTTGTACGAACAACAATAATAAAACCTATTTATCTTGTAATCTGATTTTGGAGATTTGTAACCAATAAACTTGCATTCCTTGTAGACCAATAACACTAAACCACACTAAACCTAGTACAAATAATGTTTACGGTAACAAACATAATATTAACAATGCATTAATTGTAAAACCTTGTGTGACCACTAATATTCTCTCTACGGAACTTCATAAGCCAATTATTTCCATGAACGACTTTAACATATACAATATGTGTATCATCTTTTTTTTTTCATTTTCGTGAACTTTTAAACAACGTATGACATTTATTAGAAATAAAAGTCCGGATCCATATCAAAACCTGCTCCAAAATCCTCCCAATCTTCTTCTCATCTACAACGGACATGTAATGATCACACTTGTATTTTGTGAACCAAGAAAAAACTTCAAAACAATAAAAAAAGAGAATGTTTAGAATGGAAACTAATGACAAACGCTAAAAATAGAAACATCAACCTAACAAAGCATTAAATTTTGAACTTTAGCAAACCTTGAAACAGAAATCAAGAACAAATTTAGAAGTCTCCTTCTCCCGGTTTGAAAATGGGGCCACCCCATGCTCCTTGAAAATGTTTTTTAATAACAAATTGTGTCCAAATTGCTCGAACTTCGCTCGACGCTCGCTCGGAATATTTACTGCTTGAAAAATACTCGCTTGATTTGTGGCTCGATTTTAAATGAGCCACTCTGCACGGTTCGGTTTGTAAACAAGCCAAGCACGAGCAAAGGTCCGCTCGGTTCGGCTCGACTCGTGAACAACCCTAATAACAATATCAACAAAACCGAATATACCTCTTTGGTTGGTGCACTATCCACATCATCTTAATCTTACATGGTGTTGGAGATAATGTCACACCCACTCATAGGCGGAAGCGCGCGGTGTGATCTGATTGATTCTCATTGCATACAACATAAGTAAACATACTAAATGAATAAAACAAACTCCAAATGCCATTACTGTTATAGTTTGCAACATAGGTTGAGTATTCAGTTTACAAACCATGAAATGCGATTAAATTGTCAAAGTGTTACATAACTAAAATGCAAGTTTTTAAATACAAGGTTTTGACCCTTATATCACCGCAAGGAGGCGGGTATACTGGGCAAATCCTTCAAAAGATGGCAATGGAGACTTGGTACTTGTTTTCTTGACTGAAACTCCTTGCATAGATCCACTAATTACCTGAAATACATGTTAAGTTGAAAATCAACAAAAGTTGGCGAGTTCATGTGTTTTAACTGTATGAGTTGAATCCATAAAATGTATGAAGTATTTGTATCAAAAGCCGGTATGTAATGCGTCAATGAAATCATGATCATTAATGTTTTGCAAGGACATTAATATGTGTGTCGACATAGGAAGCATCCAAACCTAGACGATTTCTGTCGATTAACCTTGACTGGACGACAAATGCACTTTTCCGTGTGGGTCCATGGCCAAGAGTGGGGCTCGCCAATACCCGCTAGATCGAACCTTTGTATCGTGGTCTTAAACACGAATAATGGTGCTTAAGTTCACCCTATTCGCACATGATCTAGTTAACATTCATGTAAAACGGGTTCCAAAACCCGCTCCGTTTGAGAATCAAGTATTTATTAAAAGATTCGTTACGCATTTGTTTATTAGTGTTACTTATTTTTTTGTTATTTATGGTTAATAAATAAATAACATAATTAAAATAATAATCAATAAAAAAATAAATAAAATAATTAAACCTTAACGTAATAAAAAATAAAATAAAATAAATAAAAAGGGTATTACCTGGGTCCCATCTAACTCACACACTGTCCACACCACTACACCGCACACACTTATTGTTTAAACTTGGCAACAAATAAGATTTATAATGAAATCCGGAAACAACCTGCAAGTTCATGTCTGTAACCGCCGAAACTGAGTCAAGATCATCATTGAAATTAGCAATTTTCTTCGCAAATGACTAAATGTAACCGATGATTAACATCAGTTATAACTCAAATTCAAAACCGAATTAAATCGAAAATGTTTTACACTGAAATCATTGACCCATGATTTGGGTCTTGAAACCGAATTCGATCGTTGATTTGCTATTCTATATATACCCACTAAATCACCACTCAAACCTCGCTCACTCTTCCAAATCTCCACTCTGATCTCTCTGATCAAATTCTTTGTCGCCGGAGTTCGTCTGCACCGTCGGAAAACATCACCGGAAAACCGAGACTTGTCTCCTAGTCGGTATAACTCTTAATCTTTTTGATATCTTCTATATAATGTGTTGCAATCATAAAACAGTTAATCAAAACTGTTATACTCGATTAACAGTCGGGAACAGGTTCTGGGTAATTCATATGAAGAAGATGAAGTTTTGTCAATGTATATAATATATTTAAAAACGGGTTTATAATTGGGTTAGAGACACAGTCCAGTGGTGGACTATGTGCAAACGCAACACATACGTTCCGGGTTCGAGTCTTATGCATGTCCAGTTTCCTGAAATAAAATCCATTTTTTAAAACTTAATTAGATCGCCTTTCAAGAAGTCTATAAATATAATATAATTTCAGAAAATACTGGGTTAGACACCCACCCTGTTGGTAGGGCTGGGTGCAAAACACAATGAAGGTCGCGGGTTCGAGACATGGGTTAGACAACGATTCAATGACTTTTAAAATCTTTTTAATAAATAAGTTTCTGAATCAACTTAACTAGTATATATATATAATTAAAATCAGAGTTATTTCGGGTTAGACACGTATCTTAGTTGGTAGAGTTGCGTGCACGTATACGGGAGGTCACGAGTTCGAACCTCACACGCTGCCAAAATTAAACGCGAATAAACCGGTCAGACCTGACAAGGTCCTTAATTTTTTATTTCTATTTTTTCTTTATTATTATTATTATTTAAAAATCAATTAAAAATTTAAAAATAGGGTTTTTAAAGTTTAAAAATTGTATTAATTCCACCAAAATAAACCTAAAAATCTAATAAAAAGCATTAAGTAAAAATATTAATTTCAAATAAAAATTTATTTATTTATCGAATTATTATGTTATTATTTAGGTTAGGTTCTCTCGTGGTTAAATTCAAATTCGTGCGCGTTCGTCTTTAATCTAAGGAAATGCACCCACTGTGAGTGAATCCTTACCAATTCCCCTTTTTAATTCATGTTTTGGGGTGTATCGTATGTCTTTTACATATTTTAATTATCCAAACACTCGTGCTAACACCCTTATATGGTCTCATGTGTATGAAATTTTTGTTGTTATATGTTGTTCAATTTTATCATTTCAGTGCAATCATAAGGCCCATCAGTTCCTAGTTCCTCGTTGGATACGAGTTGAGCATCGCGTGCCTCGTTAGATCGGCTCCGTTTGATTCAGCCTTGATCTCAAAGTTTATCATTTATCATGCTCATGTGTACATTGTTGATGCTATGTGGTTTGTGGTTAGATTATATATACATGTGCTCATATTTGGTCCATGCACACTTTTATTAACTTAACCAATATAACTGTAATTCGTTTAAATGTTAAATTTGGATTCACTCGCCAACTTTTGTTGACCCAAAATTTTATTTTACACATGATACAGGTGGACAGGCTGAGGAGAGGAACACTTAGTATTGGCTTTAGAAGATGAATAAAACATGTTTAGTTTAGAACAATTTTTCTTGTGTTTGTATATTTCTATGGGTTTGGATATTCTCTTTTAAATTTACAATAATAAATATGAAACTTAATTATAGTAAATGTCATGAGCTTTGATGAAAACCCAATGATGCCCGACTTCTATTTCCGCTGCGGGTCAGGATGTGACAGATTGGTATAAGAGCTTTTGACTATAGGGATATAGGATAGGTTATTAGACCCTTTAGAGCCTATAATATAGTTGATTAGATCTTAATTGCTTATGCGTTACTTGGTTACATGCAAACTCATGATCTTTATGTGTTTCATATTTATTCCACACACAAATGCATGCAAGCACTTCCGCTATCAAATATTATTGTGTGATATTTATTATGGTATACATATTATTAACATATCATGCTTACACACACATCACAACTTCACAATTTTTCATGATTTATTTCTCAAGGATTTTATAACGTTTTTATGTTTTTCAATCTCATCAAAGTGAGTTCTACGACGAGCATGTAGTAACTGGAAGGGTACGAGTACCGGTAGTCGGAACGTCCTGTCTAGGATTGGCATTCGTATAAATCAAATATATTATGGACCAGTTTGCCTACCTGGGGACTAACGATGAGAGTACGAAGGACCTATTAGGCCAAAGCATGCCACACCATACGTCGTGTGAACTAACCCCACTTTGAGTTGTCATTGTGTCTACACCTGGACACCCTCCGACCTTATATCTCGCAATCATATTTTACGATTTTCATTCGAGTGATGCGAGTGTTAACAGGCCAACACCAATGTGAACCCTACAAAGCCCAGTAGTCATGGGGGCCCACATGACTACCTAGGCCAAAGTATCGGAGACATATGAGGGCCCAAACATGAGCAAAGCCCAAGACATCCTATAGATGTAGTAAACTTATTTTCTCATTTATTTCATGAATGTTGATTTTTGACACATGACACCTAAAACGTTCAACTCATAATCTCGTTACGAATTTCCTGTAGATGTCTGCTAGACACTCTCGAGGAGGTAGAAGGTCAGGAAGATCTGGCGAGCACATGGCCGCTCAAATAGCCCAACAGATGGCTGTCGTACTTCCCGACATTGTAATTGAAGTCCAACAAACACTTGCTGCTAATCCCATCAACCCAACAAATTAAGAAGGCCAAAATGTTTCCAATCCCCCCCACACTACCAGATGCACCTACAAGCATTTCAACTCATGCGATCCTCCAAAATACGAGGGGACCGAAGGTGTCACCGCTCTCCTCCTTTGGTTTGAGGAGATGAAGAGCACTTTTCTCAACTGCGATTGTCCCAATAATCGCAAGGTGCGATATGCTACCGATCGTTTGTATGGGGTAGCACTTACATGGTGGAATGCGGAGAAGGGTATGCGAGGTGTTGAAGCCGTTGTGGCCTTAACTTGGGAAGAGTTGAGGGAGCTTATGAATAGACGCTTCTGTCCAAGAAGCGAAATCAAGAAATTGGAAGACAAATTTTATTTCTTGAAGCAAAAGGAAGGAGACCACATCACCTATAATAAGAGGTTCTTCGAGTTGAACCAAATGGTTCCCAACTTGTTCACTCCACTCTATCGTTTAATTGAGCACTACATTCGAGGTCTTCCCCCGAAAATTCAAGATTCTGCGATGAGCACTACTCCTGCAACACTCAAGGCTACGATGGAGCTAGCTACTGAGCTCACGGAAAATCGCATCAGAAACAGTGATTTCAAAGACGAGAAGAAGAAAGACAAGACACCTGCTGAAACCTCAACTCCAACCCAAACATGATCGTCTTCTAAATTTACTGGTAAAAGAAACGTAATGGGAAGAATTTCACTGTTACTCAAACCAATCCCCCTATCACTGCCGCTCCGATCACACAAGTTGCTCCTCCTGCCACCCCATTTAAGAAACCATACACCAGATCTCATCCAAAATGCAACCGATGTCAATACCATCACCCTCCTGAGAACCCATGCCTTCATTGCACAAGTTGTGGCCGTGCAGGTCATACAATTCAAACTTGTCACATTCTTCAAAGACCAAACCGCAATCAACCTTAAGCCCAACCCAACAACCAAGTGGTAGGCCAAGCCCAATGCCAACAACCTCTACTCTTACCACCTGCTCAACCCATGGCTTAACCCTACTACCAACCCAACTACCCTATGATGCAACCAGTCTGAGCATGTTTCAGTTGTGGTGATCCAACAAATTTTTGAAACACTTGCCCACGTTTGGTGAACATCATAAATGCCCAAGCTCAAGCTAATCCAGTGAATCAAGCCAACCAAGCTAATCCACCCGCAAGAGGAAGAGCTTTCAACATCAATGCCAATCAAGCTAGAGCTGATAATAATGTGGTTAATGGTACATTTCTCATTAATGGTACTTATGCATCTATTCTATTTGACACTGGTGCGGATAAGAGTTTTGTGTCCTTAGAGTTCAAATCTATACTTGATTTACCTCGCGTTAATCTAGCTGAATCATTCACGGTGGAAGTTGCTGATGTTGAACCTATTACGTTAGACTCAATTATTCATGATTGCAATCTTTCCCTCAATGATCATGACTTCCAATTGATCTTATTCCTATGAAGTTGGGTTGTTTCGACGTCATTATTGGATGGACTGGCTTAGCCAGCATCACGCTGAAGTTGTTTGTTATGAGAAGTTTATTCAAATTCCTCTCGCTGACGGTCAAACTTTACGTATCTTTGGTGAAACCACCTCGAAAGGACTCAAACTGATATCATGCCTCCAAGCTCGAAGATACCTTTGCAAAGACTACATCGCATTTTTAGCTCACATCGTCAAAAAGGAAGGCAAGGAAAAGAAGCTCGAAGACATTCCAATTGTTAAAGAATTTCCTCAAGTTTTTCCCAACGACGTTTTAGGACTTCCTCCTGTGTGAGAAGTCGAATTGCGAATCGAACTTGTACCTGGTGCTACACCAGTTGCAAAATCTCCATATCGGTATGCAAAAGTTAGCTAGTCAGTTGCAAGAGTTGACTGACGGAGGATTTATACGTCCTAGCTCATCACCTTGGGGAGCGTCGTTCTATTCGTAAAGAAGAAAGATGGAACCTTCCGAATGTGTATCGACTACAGAGAGCTCAACAAGCTAACTATAAAAAACCGCTATCCTTTACCTCGTATCGATTATCTTCTAGATCAACTTCAGGGTGCCACCTGTTTTTCAAAAATCGATCTTCGTTCTGGTTATCACCAACTTAGAGTACACGAAGAAAACATTCCAAAGACTGCTTTTCGAACTCGATATGGACACTATGAATTCATGGTTATGCCTTTTGGTTTGACCAATGCTCCTGCTGTTTTCATTTGATGAATAGGGTGTGTAAACCCTACCTCGATCGTTTTGTCATAGTCTTCATTGATGATATTCTTATTTATTCTAAGACCAAATCCGACCATGAATAACATCTTTGACTCATCCTAACACTTTTGAGAACTGAAAAGCTTTATGCTAAGTTCTCGAAATGTGAGTTTTGGTTGAAAGAGGTACAATTTCTTGGTCATGTCGTCAACGACAAAGGGATTCATGTTGACCCTTCAAAGATCAAAGCAGTGCAAGAATGGCAAGCGCCACACACTCCTACCGAAGTTAGGTCATTTCTTGGTCTAGCTTGTTATTATTGATGTTTTATCGCAAATTTTTCTAGTATCGTCGTACCACTCACAGCCTTGACTCACAAGGGCAAACCCTTCATTTGGGGGCCCAAGCAAGAAGTGGCTTTCCAAACTTTGAAGCAAAAACTTTGTGATGCACCTATCATTACTCTTCCTGATGGTTGCGAAGACTTTGTGGTTTATTATGACGCGTCAGGGCAAGGACTAGGTTGTGTTCTAATGAAGAGGAAAGGTGATAGCCTATGCCTCAAGTAACTCAAAGTACATGAAAAGAACTATACCACTCACGACCTAGAACTTGGATAAGTCATGTTCGCTCTAAAGATATGCAGACACTATCTCTATGGTACCAAGTGTGAAATTTACATTGACCACAAGAGCCTTCAACATATCTTCAATAAAAAAAAGTTGAATATGAGGCAATGACAATGGGTCGAACTCTTAAATGATTACGATTGTGAAATCCATTATCATCCTGGTAAAGCTAATGTCGTGGCTGATGCCCTTAGTTGAAAAGAGTATGCGAACTCCATCCATCTTCTGTGTTCTCAAATTGTAACCGACCTCCAAAACCGAGTTCGAACAGCTCATCATATTTCTGTCACGGAAAATGATGTGCGAGATGAATTGTCTTGTGGAGCTGAACTCAAGATAGAAACCAAGTCCGATGTTATCCTTTACTATCTAAATCGTATTTGGATACCTGATTGCGACAATCTTCGTGTTTTCCTTATGAATGAGGCTCACAAAACACGATACTCTATACATCCAAGTGCTGATAAGATGTATCAAGACCTACGATACTCATACTGGTGGCCTGGCATGAAGAAAGCTATATCCATTTTTGTATCCAAGTGCCTTATATGTTCTAAGGTTAAAGCTGAGCACCAACGACCTTCAGGATTACTCCTCCAACCTGAAATACCTGTTTGGAAGTGGGAAAACATAACCAGTGGGTATGACACAATCTGGGAAAACATACCTGTTTGAAATACCGGGTTACCTCGCACCGCCAATGGGTATGACACAATCTGGGTTATCATTGATCGTCTCACTAAATCAGCTCATTTTATTCCAATCCACGAAGATTACAAGAAAGAAAAGTTAGCTCGTATCTATATTGATGAAATTGTAAGCCGTCATGGTGTGCCCTTAAGTATAATTTCAGATCGAGACAACCGTTTTACTTCACGAACATCGCGAGCCGTACAATCAGCATTGGGTACACGATTAGATCTCAGCACTGCCTTTCACCCTCAAACTGAGGTCAATCTGAGCACACCATACAAACTCTTGAAGACATGTTGCGAGCATGTGTCATAGACTTCAAGGGCAATTGGGACACTCATATACCGTTGGTTGAATTTTCGTACAACAATAGTTATCATTCAAGCATCTGCATGGCTGCTTTTGAAGCCTTATATGGTCGTAAGTGCCGATCTCTTGTATGTTGGCACGAAATCGGTGAAGCGCAAATCACTGGACCCGAGTTGATTCAAGAAACGACAGATAAAATTCTTCAGATCCGCGATAATCTTCTAGCAGCACGAAGTCGTCAAAAGAGTTACGCTGATAAACGATGAAAGCCACTGGAGTTTTGTGTTGGTGATCAAGTACTTTTGAAAGTATTACCGTGGAAGGGAGTGGTTCGTTTTGGTCAAAAAGGAAAGCTAGCACCATGCTATGTGGGACCATTCAAAATACTCGAAAGCGTGGGTCCGGTAGCTTACAAGCTTGACTTGCTAGAAGAACTCAACATCATTCATCCCACGTTCCATGTATCAAACCTGAAAAAGTGTCTCGCCGACGAAAATCTCCATATAACGTTAGAAGATATTCAGATCGATGAATCAACGCATTTTGTTGAAAGACCCGAGAAATCAATGCATACCTGTAATATTCATGTAAAATGAGTTAAAAAACCCGCACCTTTTTAGAATCAAGTATTTATTATAAGATTTGTTACGCATTTATTTATTAGTGTTACTTATTTTTTTGTTATTTATGGTTAATAAATAAATAACACAATTAAAATAATACAATAAAAGAATAAATAAAATAATTAAACCTTAAAATAATAAAAAAATAAAATAAAATAAATAAAAGGGGTAACCGGGTTTCGAACCCGGGTCCCCATCTAACCACACACTGTCTACACCACTACACCGCACACACTTATTGTTTAAACTTGGCAACAAATAAGATTTATAATGAAATCCGGAAACAACCTGCAAGTTCATGTCTGTAACCGCCAAAACTGAGTCAAGATCATCATTGAAATTAGCGATTTTCTTCACAAATGACTGAATGTAACCGAGGATTAACATCAGTTATAACTCAAATTCAAAACCAATTAAATCGAAAACGTTTTACATTGAAATCATTGACCCATGATTTGGGTCTTGAAACCGAATTCGATCATTGATTTGCTATTCTATATATACCCACTAAATCACCGCTCAAACCTTGCTCACTCTTCCAAATCGCCACTCTGATCTCTCTGATCAAATTCTTTGTCGCTGGAGTTCGTCTGCACCACCGGAAAACATCACCGGAAAACCGAGACTTGTCTCCTAGTAGGTATAACTCTCTTAATCTTTTGATATCTTCTATATAATGTGTTACAATCATAAAACAATTAATCAAAACTGTTATACTTGATTAACAGTCGAGAACATGTTCTAGGTAATTCATATGAAGAAGATGAAGTTTGGTTAATGTATAAATATATTTAAAAACGGGTTTATAATCGGGTTAAACACACAGTCCAGTGGTGGACTTTGTGCAAAGACAACACATACGTTCTGGGTTCGAGTCTTACGCATGTCCGGTTTCCTGAAATAAAATTCATTTTTTTAAAACGTAATTAGATCGCCTTTAAAGAAGTTTATTAATATAATATAATTTCAGATAATACTGGGTTAGACACCCAACCCAGTTGGTAGGGCTAGGTGCAAAACACAACGAAGGTCGCGGGTTCGAGACATGGGTTAGACAGCGGTTCAATGACTTTTAAAATCTTTTTAATAAATAAATTTCTGAATCAACATAACCAGTATATATATATATATATATATATATATATATATATATATAAAATTAAAATCAGAGTTATTTCGGATTAGACACGTAGCTTAGTTGGTAGAGCTGCATGCACGTATACGGGAGGTCACGAGTTCGAACCTCACACGCTGCCAAAATTAAACACGAATAAACCGGTCAGACCTGACAAGGTCCTTAATTTTTTATTTATATTTTTCTTTATTATTATTATTTAAAAATCAATTAAAATACTTAAAAATAAGGTTTTTAAAGTTTAAAAATTGTATTAATACCACAAAAATAAACCTAAAAATCTAATTAAAAGCAATAAGAAAATTAATTAATTTGAAATAAAAATTTATTTATTCATCGAATTATTACGTTATTATTTAGGTTAGTTTCTCTCGTGGTTAAATCCAAATTCGTGCGCGTTCGTCGTTAATCCAAGGAAACGCACCCATTGTGAGTGAATCCTTACAAATCCCCTTTTTAATTCATGTTTTGGGGTGTATCGTGTGTCGTTTACATATTTTAATTATCCAAACACTCGTGCTAACACCCTTATATGATCTCATGTGTACATCATTTTTGTTGTTGTTATATGTTGTTCAATTTTATCATTTCAGTGCAATCATAACGCCCATCAGTTCCTCGTTGGATACGAGTTGAGCATCGCGTGCCTCGTTAGATCGGCTCCGTTTGATTCAGCCTTGATCTCATAGTTTATCATTTGTCATGCTCATGTGTACATTGTTGATGCTATGTGGTTTGTGGTTAGATTATATACACAAGTGCTCATATTTGGTCCATGCACACTTTTATTAACTTAACCAATATAACTAATTCGTTTAAATGTTAAATTTGGATTAACTCGCCAACTTTTGTTGACCCAAACTTTTATTTTACACATGATACAGGTGGACAAGTTGAGGAGAGGAACACTTAGTATTGGCTTTAGAATATGAATAAAACATGTTTTGTTTAGAACAATTTTTCTTGTGTTTGTATGTTTCTATGTGTTTGGATATTCTCTTTTAAATTTACAATAATAAATATGAAACTTAATTATAGTAAATGTCATGAGCTTTGATGATAACCCAATCATGCCCGACTTCTATTTCCGCTACGGGTCAGGGTGTTCAGTGTTTTGTTCCGATTATATGTATTTTCGATGCATGATGCCCACTGAGATGCGTTTTCGGTGTATGATGTCAGCTGAGGTATATTTCGGTGCATGATGTCAGCTGCAATGTATTCTCGGTGCATGATGTCAATATATATATATATTGTCAAATATACATATATATATATATGTATATATATATGTATATATATATATATGTATATATATATGTATATCCTTGCATCTCAAGTGTCGCATTTACGAGCCTAGCCCGTTAGCCTCCATGCCTCGCACGAGTAAGATGTATATGTTTCATAACTTCTCATGGTCGGGTTCCACCCGTTTGCCTCGACGATACCATCGTTGGACCATATATAATTCTTCTTTATTATATATATATTTTTAGTTTCGACGAAATACGGTATAGCTTATATACATGTAAAAATACATATATTTTGTCACTTGTTCGGTTTTGAAAATAAAACTTACCAAGCTTCGATATGTTATATATTTTAGTCCGTAATCCGTATATAGTCCGATCGTCCATAAGTCCATATTTTCCTCCATGGTATGATTATGATATATTTATAAACTCTTGTAATTCTTTGTTTTCAACTTATTATGTATTTGTTGGTTTGTATTATTTTCAAGTTCCTAACTTTATATATATATATATATATATATATAATACAAACAATATACACATAACTTGTGATTCTTTTCATCACTAAATATATATTTTTCCAAAAATCTATGTTTATATCCAACTTTATTTTTAGAAAAACCATGACTTCTTGGACTTATATATTATACAGGATTTTTATGTTTATGGCCTTTAAATAAGTTTTCTTGTAAGAACTTTATAAACATTTATTTTTCTGAGTGTTTAAATTTTACAAAAATTTTACCATAGTCTCCTCTAGATTTAGGAGGTTTCCCATGTTTTAAAACATGTGTTTAAGCTTTCAAAACTCATCAATGTATTCATCACAACTTCAACAAGTATAACATATACATATATATGCATTTTTAGGTTATGATGAACTTGAAAGTATACCAAAACATGTAGTCTTTTAACTTTGTGTTTAAGATGTTCATACATCATTAAAATGAGTTTGCTTACTAATATTTACTAACTTTGTTAAAAATCATTTTTAACAACTTGTTTACATATATTTTTAGAAAACATCGCAAATCACTTTAATCACATTTACAAGTTCATCCATTATGTTAAAACATGTTCATCAAGACTTTTATCATTTTTAACCACTTGATCATCCAACATTTTAAGAACATGATACATCATTTTATCCACTTTAAAGATTCCATTTATTATATATAACAAGTTCATCAATTCTTTGATCATGGATCTTCTAAGATCCATGTGTATACTAGTTAGATTTATGCTTCTAGCAAGTATACATATGATGGATATCATCCATAGCAGAAAATAAACATTTACATCTTCATTACATCTTCATTATATGTTCATTTTCTTTAGATCAAGTTGTTTGTTCATGTGTTCATCTTTTAAAGGTGATACTTTTAGATGATGTAATTTATGTATGAACAATATACTAGTAACAAGACATCAAATGAAAGATTAGGAGGCTCACTACTAGCTCTTGTGGCTAGGGAAGTGGCAAGATGAAGTAGTTGAAGAAGATGATGCAAAGTTGGTGGATAAAAGCTTCCTAGAGAGGTCCTTGAACTTCTAAGACTTGAACCTTCCTTAGTTAGGCTTGAGACACCTTAGAGTATGCTTGGAATGGCTTGCAAGTGGTTTGAAAATGGAGGTGGTGTGATGGTTAATGTGGCCGTGGATATGGAGGAAAGAAAGGAGAAGAAGGTGAAGTGTTGTTAGGATAAGGTTTAGGTGATAAACATGTCTCTTTAGGTCTAACAACCACACAAGACCCTTCATGTAATAACATAAGACCTCCAATATGTTGATGATTAGGGGGACAAGAATGTTTGGAGTCAAGGGGGCCCACCAAACGGCCATGGATGAAGATTAGGGCCATGGTTTGCTTAGTTAAGTTAGTTAGGTTTTATAGTTAAGATTTAACCAAGTTAAGTTAGGGTGTTCAGGATTTTAGGAGTTTTGATGTATTTTGAAATGCAAGATGCCATACACTAGTTTAATATTGTTAAACAATGTTAACTAGTTTATATTTTATGTCTAGTCTGTGTTCGGTTGCTTAACGGGTACTAGATTCGTTAACGGGTCCTTAAACGGAGGTTTAAGTAACTTGTAGGGATTTTCAAGCAAAACAATGTGTTTAATGATTTTAACTAGTTGTATGATGTTAAAATATTGTTAACTACTTCATATGATGTGCCAGATTGTGTCCGGGTGTTCGTTTCGTTGTCGGTTCGTTAAAACGTTAACTTTCAAGACTTGTGATATGATATGTTTTGGTTCCAACTTGATACTTCAATATCTTTTAAGCAGTGCATGATGTTTAACACTATTTCTGCATACTACATAAGCTTGTGTATGCTGAATTTTGCTGAATTGCTGTTTAGTGTGAATTTCGGATGGTTTTCAGTGCATGTATAGTTTCCGGAAAGTGTTAGCATTAATCATTGTTTTCCCACATGGGGTTTAATATACAGTTTACATTGGACTCCCATCTAAGTCCTAAATCTGCTGTTTAATTGCGTACTGACACTGTGTTGTCACAGCTAGTTTACTAGTTGTTTCTGATGCACTATTTTAAACTGTTTTTGAATGGTACCCACTAAACAAATAACATGCATCATGTAATGTATTCAGTGAGCTTTCTAGGTGTATGCCATGTAATCCTTGCAGTTTAGATGTTCAAAACACATAATTGTATCATAATTCACTGTTTAAGTGTACAGAATTACCCAAAAGTGACATTTGTCACATACTCCCCCTGTTAAAAAGAATTTCGTCCCGAAATTTAAGCTGAGTCATCCGTTGCAGGAGTCTTCTCAAACAGGTGAGGGTATTTGGCTTTGATTTGATCCTCACGTTCCCATGTATACTCGGGTCCGTTCCTTGAGTTCCAACGAATCTAGACTAACTTGATACGACTTCTCCTTGATACGGTCTCGGATTTGAAATATCTTATCGGTAGTCTCTTGGACTAAATCAGGACCAATTAATTGTTTGTCGCCAACTTCCGCCCAACATAGCGGAGAACGACACTTTCGACCATAAAGAGCTTCGAACGATGCGGCTTGTATGCTTGTGTGGTAACTATTGTTATAGGAGAACTCCACCAAAGGTAGGTGAGTATCCCAATTTTTGCCTAGATCCATCACACATGCACGAAGCATGTCTTCAAGCGTTTGGATGGTCCGTTCACTCTGGCGGTTGGTTTGTGGATGGAAGGTCGTGCTTAGATCTAGTCGAGATCCAAAGGCCTTTTGAAAAGATTGCTAAATTCTTGACACAAAACGATCGTCTCAGTCTGAGATGATAGAAATAGGCACTCCATGACGAGCCACTATTTCTCTAAGATATAGCTCGGCTAATTTCTCTGTGCTGTCTTTCTTGCGAATTTGCAGAAAATGTGAGGACTTTATCAATCTATCCACTATTACCCAAATCATGTCATGTCCTCTTGAGGTTCTGGGTAATTTTGTAATAAAGTCCATGGATATTTGCTCCTATTTCCATACGAGAATCTCGGGTTGTTGTAACAATCCCGAAGGTTTCTGATACTCGGCCTTAACTTTTGCGCAAGTTAAACATTTACTAACATAAGTTGCGATGTCGCTCTTGAGTTTATGCCACCAATAATATTCCTTCAAATCTTGGTACATTTTATTTGATCCGGGATGGATTGAGTACTTAGATTTGTGTGCTTCGTCCAATACTACTTCCCAAAGACCGCCATAAAGTTGTACCCAAATTCATCCCATAAGGTATAAAGTTCCATCTACATTTAGCACTAATTGTTTCTCCATACCTCAGAGAAGATCTGCTTGAATATGTTCTTCCTTGAGTGCCTCTACTTGCGCATCATGAATCTGAGTGGTGGTTCGTTTGAATTGTCATCTCTAGCGCTCGAACCCTTAAGGTTTTAACTCGTTCCTTACGGCTCACGGCATCTGCTACAACGTTTGCCTTGCCCGGATGGTACTTGATCTCGCAATCGTAGTCGTTCAATAGTTCAACCCAACATCGTTGGTGCATATTTAATTCTTTCTGATTAAATATATGTTGAAGACTTTTGTGATCCGTGAATATAGTTTACTGAGTACCATATAAGTAATTTCGACATATCTTCAAAGCGAATACTACTGCACCTACTTCAAGGTCGTGCGTGGTGTAATTCTTCTCATGCACCTTTAGTTGGCGTGATGCATGTAAGGTGACTTTTTCCAGTTGCATAAGCACACGACCTAATCCTTGATGCGAAGCATCGCAGTATACCATGAAGTCATTGGTACCTTTAGGGAGTGAAAGAATTGGTGCATCACATAATTTATCTTTTAGGAGCTGAAACGCCTCTTCTTGGTTTTCTTCCAATCGAACTTCTTGTCTTTCTGTGTGAGTGAGGTTAGCGGTTGAGCAACTTTGGAAAAGTTCTCAATAAATCTCCGATAGTAGCCCGCTAGCCCAAAAAATTGTCGAACCTTGGTTGGTGTTTTGGGTGCTTCCCAATTCTTGAGTGCTTTAATCTTCGATGGGTCTACATGAATACCTTTCTGGTTTACTACATGCTCGAGAAATTGCACTTCCTGAATCCAAACTGACATTTAGAAAACTTTGGGTGTAAAGTTTCTCTTTCTTCAGTAGCTCCAAAATGGCTATCAAATGTTGCTCGTGCTCGTCCTTCGATCGTGAATATATTAATATATCGTCAATAAATACTATCACAAATTTGTCGAGGTACGGCTTGCACACTCGATTCATTAAATCCATGAAAACTGCCAGTGCGTTTGTTAAGCCAAAAGGCATAATGAGAAACTCGTAGTGACAATAACGAGTTCTAAATGCCGTCTTTGGTATGCTCTTTTCTTGTATCCGCAACTGGTGATATCTAGACCTTAAGTCTATCTTGGAATAGAAACTCGATCCTTGCAACTGGTCGAACAAGTCATCAATTCTCGGTAGTGGGTACCGATTCTTAATAGTGAGCTTATTCAACTCTCGGTAATCTATACACATCCTGAATGTTCCGTCCTTTTTCTTCACAAATAAAACTGGAGTCCCCGAGGCGAAAAACTTGGTCGAATGAATCCCTTATCCAACAGCTCTTGAAGTTGTGTGGATAACTCTTGCATCTCTGAAGATGCTAGACGATATGGGGACTTGGCTATGGGTGCAGCTCCAGGCATCAAGTCGGTGAAACTCGACTTGTCGTCGTGGTTATAATCCCGGAAAGTCCTCAGGGAAGACTTCAGGGTATTCCTTAACCACAAGAATATCTTCAAGCTTGGGCTACTCGGTCTTCTTGTCAACCACATGTGCTAGGAAGGCTACGCAACCTTTCTGTAGACACTTTTGAGCTTTCATACAATTAATAATCTGCAAGGGTGTGTCGCGTTTTTCTCCATGAATAACAATGATCTCCTCATTCAGTAGCGGTATGCGAATAATCTTCTCATGACACACGACTTCGGCCCGGTTATCGGACAACCAATCCATACCGGCTACTATGTCGAAGCTACCTAGTTGTACATGTAAGAGATAGATTTTGAACTTTTGCTGACCTAACTCCAACGAACATCCTTTAATGATCTCCTTTGACTCAACTAATTTACCATTTGCCAGCTCTATAGAATAGGGGACATCTAGCTTAATTGATTCTATACCCAATATATCTTTAAATTCCATGGAAACAAAGCTAAAATCAGCGCAGGTATCAAATAATATGGATGCAAAATGAGTTGATAGGGAACGTACCAGTGACCACGTTAGGGTCACGACGTGCATCCTTTGCCCAGATCACAAAAGCTCTCCCGCTAGCTTGATTCCCCTTGGGACAATCTTTCTTACAGTGATCCTTACTTCCACATCCATAGCATCCCGTTTCACGCCCAACTCCATTCCCATTTCCATTTCCCACCCATTTCCTCCCCTTCCTGCCGTCGCCCAACATGTCTCAGTACGGTGGCCAACCTTGTCACAGTTGTCACACTTAGAAATCCGACAAGCATCCAAATGATGATACTTGTGCTTGTCGCATTTAGGATAGGGGCCTTCATACTTCTTTGGACCAGCGGTGGTCGTAGCTACAAAAGCTCTTGTGTTCCTCGGCTGATTAGCCACTCTCCTCTTGTTACCACTGTTGTTGGAATGGTAGGCGTGATTGTTGTTGTTGTAGTTCACCTGTGTACCTTTCTTGAAGTGTATATATTTCCTTTTTCCATCATTTGCTGATTCAATGTGAGATTCCTTCTTTTCTGCCCCTTTACAAACAATTTCTTCATTCTCCCAGAACTCGGTTTCCAGCTTCTGCAGTTCAGCCCTTGAACAATATTTTTCTGTCATTCTTTCCTTCAAACTCTCCCAAGTTATCCCATAAGCAACGTCATCACCCAGAGTTTACACTTGTAGGTTCCACCACGTAAGTGCTTCATCAATGAACATACCAGTAATAAAAGTGACTTGCTGGTCTGGGGAACATCTACTCATTCGGAGCGTGGAGTCTATTTTCTCCGTCTATCGCACAAAGGCCACGGCACCACCGGTGCCATCGTAATTTAGCGGCCTGCAGTCCAAGAACTGCTTGTTGGTGCACCTTAAGATGTTTATAAACAAATTATGAATGGGAAAATAATGAAACACAAGAATAGATTAAAAAGAATTATTTTAGTTGTAACAACAACTGAATATTACCATTCGTATGGTTCCCACCCGAGGAACCGCCAGATCCACCAGTTCCACCATTTCCACCTGTTCCGCCTGCTCCACCAGTCCCGCAATTATTGATTTCGTTTCAGGTGGCCTTGTATTGGGCTAGAGCCTGAGATATTTCTTTGTTCCAACAAAGCATTCAATTCGGCCTCATTCCTAGGCATTTGTTATGGTTGGTTTACATTCCGAGTGCGAGGGGTTCTTCGTCTTGGTGGCATGATCTTTTAAGATAATATGTAGTAAAGATTAGACGTTTATTAACTACATATTCTATCAGTTGATTATAATTTATAAATTATATATATATATATAGTGGAGAGTTCAAAGATGAGAAGAAAAATTTTGTAAGAATAAAAAGAATAACTTTGAAACCAATAGAAATTCTCCATTTACTTCATTTAATGTGTGTATTTAATATTATGAAAAAGGGCATATATGTAAATTATAATTGTCATTAATTAGCTAATTAATTAAACTTGTAACTCATTTTTTTCATATACTCTTACAAGATAAAAATAATTTTGGTGTAGGACAATTGTCCGACATGTGTAGGATAAATTTTTTAAATGTGTAGGGTAAATTTACATGTGTGTATGGTAAATTCCGGTAAATGTAAGACATATGTATGATAAATTTTGAAATTTGAAGAATAAAATGTTTTTGCTTTATTCAATGAGATATAACATAATTAATGAGAGGAGTTATAAACTATTTAATGTTTTACCATTATGCCCTTTCTTCTTTTTTTTCTCACATTAAATTTATTTTCAAATGAACCTTCCTTATATATATATATATATATATATGCAAGTAATCAAGTAAGCAAGCAATTAAATAACACATTGTAATTATATATATAAATGACCCGTCGAATAAATAAGTCGGCTCCGCGCAATACACCATACATAGAAATCAATATAATGCATCATAATGAAGACATCAAGTTTTTATATATAATAAGACAACTGTTACATAATCGTTTGCAAAGGAAACAATATTGGACTTGGGTTACATCACCCGGTCATACAAGTTTAATACATATAAAAAGCAAAATCTTCCTTCACTTGTGATCTTCATTCTTCCAGTTGTCTTCAAAACTTGATGGGTAGTCTTCACCAAAAACGGGTATTAGTCTCCAGTCCAAAAGTACCTGCAAATAAAAACCTAAGGTGCTGGGGGGATGGTGGTGGGTAGGGGAGACTAGGCTGTGCAGATGGATAACCTCCTGTTCGAGCTCATGGACTCGGCAGAGTAGGACGCCTATTTGCTGCTCGAGTATCAGGATACGAGCAGCGTGACCATCTGATGGCATGGGAGGTGGTGGAGGCATGGCACTCACCTGCCTCTCCATATCGCAGACCCTATGACGTAGGATCTATATCTGTTGCTCTAGAGAGCGAACCTAGCTATCCGTGGAGTACGAAGTATAGTGGCAGGGATGGTAGGGGTCGAACATGGGCATCATATGTGGTGGTGAGTATGGAGTAGGGCTAGTCGGCACACGAGATGGACCTGCCTCATGGTGTGGTAATGGTGGTATATGTGATGGTCCAGAGGGGTGGGTGTGATGGGAACGAAAAGCCTCCTCATAGGGAATCGTTCTAATCCAGGCGGAATCGCCTATAGGTCTAGCAAGGTGAGGTGTATCCCCAGAGGATGTGGTAGGGGTGCGGACAGATGTATGTGTGGGTACAGGAGTGGGTGTCGGGGTAGTAACGAGTATCGTGTCAAAGCTGCTATCAGTAGCATCCCCTGAAGCCCGGCTCGGCGGATAGTGGCAGAAGATGCACGGTCGCTCTCATCTGATGATGAGATGGCCGCGACGAAAACTACAGGTGAGGATACCTCCAGAATGGCTATGTCAATCACCTCTCCATCACCGAGGTCCTCATCTAAGTGATCAGCGTGAAATACCGGGACCTCGTCCTCATCGTTAGATATGTCGATAATAAGGGGCCATACACCAAGGGGAATCACGTCGATAGGTAGAACCTCTACTAGATGTTCACCCTCAGGGTGACCTATGATGATCTGCTCGTGATGCTGGGGAGGTAGGGCGAAGATCGTCCACTAGAGGGACGTCGTCATCTGCTACGAAGTCTGGATCCTCCTCAGGCTCCGACTCGCTATCTGAAGAAATGTAATGCACGATGGGTCCAACCTCATCGTCCGAGACGATCCATCAGGTCATGGGTCGTCATAAATACCGCTTTCCGTTGATGACATCGTAACCTGGAAAAAGGGTTTGTACGACATGTATAATTAATTGTTATTTAGTATATATATATTATATATATATATACCCAAAATGTAGGCATCATTTATTGTCCATTTTAAGTTGTACTATTTGTTTTGGGAGAATCAACTTAATGTTCTGTGTCTATCCTTCGTATACTAAGTCTCATAACGTCCTTGCATTATTGTAAAATGATTTTATGTAGTGGTCTTCTGAAATAGTTATGCAATGAAAATCTTTTGTTGGTGTAAAAATGGTTTTCATGAGAGGATCCTAGTGATTGTAGATTAGACTCGAGAAGGAATCCTGGTTCACTACAATCGAAGCTCTGATACGAATCTGTCACACCCGCTCATAGGCGGAAGCGCGCGGTGTGATCTGATTGATTCTCATTGCATACAACATAAGTGAATATACTAAATGAATAAAACAAACTCCAAATGCCATTACTATTATAGTTTCAAAATGCAACATAGGTTGAATATTCAACTTACAAACCATGAAATGAAATTAAATTGTCAAAGTGTCACATAACCGAAATGCAAGTTTTTAAATACTAAGGTTTTGACCTTATATCACCGCAAGGAGGCGGGATATATTGGGCAAATCCTTCAAAAGATGGCAATGGAGACTTGGTGATTGCAATAAAAACGTTTTTAAGCTGTAAAGTGATTGCAATATAAACAAAACACAAACATATCATCCAGTTGTCAATTTACCATCATACCACATAACACATCCCTCACATTAACTCTCCTCTCGGCGACCAAAAATGTACTAATAAGATTATGCTAGATCACTCAATGCTAGTGTGTGATTGTGTGACAACAAACTTGGATAATAATCATGTTTCATTAACAAACTACCTAACATGCTTACAAATCAAAAGGACTTTCGGGTTGTAACGAGGTTATGTGTAAGGGTGAGAATTGGTGGAATATATATGCATTCAGCTCATTGAATCGACCCGGTTTTATTATTACAAATAAACAGAAACAACCATTACTACTTACACAACTTCACTATCTTTTTCCTCCTCTTTTTTCATTTTTTTCCTTTCTTTCAAACTTACAATGAACAAAGAACACATACACATCAACATCAAACACCACATACTAAAGCTCCTAAACCGGGTCGATCAATTGGTAGAATTTTTGTAAGATATAAGCTTGGGTTACATATGAATGGTATTAAGCTCAATTTTGGCTACTAATGACTAAACCCCCGTCCCTCTCACTACCAAGCTCATATATTTAGCTTACGAGGTCCAACCCCCCAAACCCACACTCTCACACATTCAGACAAGGTTAACTAAATATCCTTATCATCTTCACAAGCATGTTACACCTAGGTTTCGACAAGCATATCATACACAAGTTCTATTAACTCAAATCACACACTGCCACTCAAACCAAAAAATTAATTTCTAGAAAGCATCCATGTGGCCCAAAAACTCACCATGAAAGGATAAAAAGGATACCGATGTGTCATGTGGAGTAAGGTTAAATATTCAAATTTGACAATTGTTTTGCTTGGTTTAAAAATTGTCAATCTAAAAATTTTCCCCATCCCCACACTTGCGATACATTGACCCCAATGTATGGTTTTGAAGGAAACGATCACTAAAGCTACTTCAACCTCGCCTTCAGCTCAACTCTCAAATCCCAAATTTCTTTTTGCTATTTATATGAACACATATAACACCACCAGTACTACCACAACCCATAACATGAATATCAACCACAATACGCCACCCTTCCACCCAACCATAAACAAAAAAAATAATGTTTACAATAATATACAAGAAAAGAAAATACCACCTGACATACTCAAGGTTATTCAAATGAACCATTGCTTTCCCGTTTCTCTCCATATTCCATCCAATTTCTAGGAAAGTTTGCAGTTTCACGCCGACTGGGATCAAATTCAGCCTCATCACCCCATCTAATCTCACCATCGGGTGGTTTTCCTCTCGCTGACGGTCAAACTTTACGTATCTTTGGTGAAACCACCTCGAAAGGACTCAAACTGATATCATGCCTCCAAGCTCGAAGATACCTTTGCAAAGACTACATCTCATTTTTAGCTCACATCGTCAAAAAGGAAGGCAAGGAAAAGAAGCTCGAAGACATTCCAATTGTTAAAGAATTTCCTCAAGTTTTTCCCGACGACGTTTTAGTACTTCCTCCTGTGTGAGAAGTCAAATTGCGAATCGAACTTGTACCTGGTGCTACACCAGTTGCAAAATCTCCATATCGGTATGCAAGAGTTAGCTAGTCGGTTGCAAGAGTTAACTGACGAAGGATTTATACGTCCTAGCTCATCACCGAGGGGAGCGTCGTTCTATTCGTAAAGAAGAAAGATGGAACCTTCCGAATGTGTATCGACTATAGAGAGCTCAACAAGCTAACTATCAAAAACCGCTATCCTTTACCTCGTATCGATTATCTTCTAGATCAACTTTAGGGTGCCACCTGTTTTTCAAAGATCGATCTTCGTTCTGGTTATCACCAACTTAGAGTACGTGAAGAAGACATTCCAAAGACTGCTTTTCGAACTCGATATGGACACTATGAATTCATGGTTATGCCTTTTGGTTTGACCAATGCTCCTGCTGTGTTCATGGATTTGATGAATATGGTGTGTAAACCCTACCTCGATCGTTTTGTCATAGTCTTCACTGATGATATTCTTATTTATTCTAAGACCAAATCCGACCATGAACAACATCTTTGACTCATCCTAACACTTTTGAGAACTGAAAAGCTTTATGCTAAGTTCTCGAAATGTGAGTTTTGGTTGAAAGAGGTACAATTTCTTGGTCATGTCGTCAATGACAAAGGGATTCATGTTGACCCTGCAAAGATCAAAGCAGTGCAAGAATGGCAAGCGCCACGCACTCCTACCGAAGTTAGGTCATTTCTTGGTCTAGCTGGTTATTATTGATTTTATCACAAATTTTTCTCGTATCGCCGTACCACTTACAGCCTTGACTCACAAGGGCAAACCCTTCATTTAGGGGCCCAAGCAAGAAGAGGCTTTCCAAACTTTGAAGCAAAAACTTTGTGATGCACCTATCCTTACTCTTCCTGATGGTTGCGAAGACTTTGTGGTTTATTATGACGCGTCAGGGCAAGGACTAGGTTGTGTTCTAATGAAGAGGAAAGGTGATAGCCTATGCCTCAAGGCAACTCTACATGAAAAGAACTATACCACTCATGACCTAGAACTTGGAGAAGTCATGTTCGCTCTAAAGATATGAAGACACTATCTCTATGGTACTAGGTGTGAAATTTACATTGACCACAAGAGCCTTCAACATATCTTCAATAAAAAAAAGTTGAATATGAGGCAATGGCGATGGGTCGAACTCTTAAATGATTACGATTGTGAAATCCGTTATCCTCCTGGTAAAGCTAATGTCGTGGCTGATGCCCTTAGTTGAAAAGAGTATGCGAACTCCATCCATCTTCTGTGTTCTCAAATTGTAACCGACCTCCAAAACCGAATTCGAGCAGCTCAACATATTTCTGTCACGGAAAATGATGTGCGAGATGAATTGTCTTGTGGAGCTGAACTTAAGATAGAAACCAAGTCCGATGGTATCCTTTACTATCTAAATCGTATTTGGATACCTGATTGCGACAATCTTCGTGTTTTCCTTATGAATGAGGCTCACAAAACACGATACTCTATACATCCAAGTGCTGATAAGATGTATCAAGACCTACGATACTCATACTGGTGGCCTGGCATGAAGAAAGATATCGCCATTTTTGACTCCAAGTGCCTTACATGTTCTAAGGTTAAAGCTGAGCACCAACGACCTTCAGGATTACTCGTCCAACCTGAAATACCTGTTTGGAAGTGGGAAAACATAACCAGTGGGTATGACACAATCTGGGAAAACATACCTGTTTGAAATACCGGGTTACCTCGCACCGCCAGTGGGTATGACATAATCTGGGTTATCATTGATCGTCTCACTAAATCAGCTCATTTTATTCCAATTCGCGAAGATTACAAGAATAAAAAGTTAGCTCGTATCTATATTGATGAAATTGTAAGCCGTCATGGTGTGCCCTTAAGTATCATTTCAGATCGAGACAACCGTTTTACTTCACGAACATCGCGAGCCGTACAATCAGCATTGGGTACACGATTAGATCTCAGCACTGCCTTTCACCCTCAAACTGATGGTCAATCTGAGCGCACCATACAAACTCTTGAAGACATGTTGCGAGCATGTGTCATAGACTTCAAGGGCAATTGGGAAACTCATCTACCGTTGGTTGAATTTTCGTACAACAATAGTTATCATTCAAGCATCAGCATGGCCCCTTTTGAAGCCTTATATGGTCGTAAGTGCCGATCTCTTGTATGTTGGCATGAAATCGGTGAAGCGCAAATCACTGGACCCGAGTTGATTCAAGAAACGACAGATAAAATTCTTCAGATCCGCGATAATCTTCTAGCAGCACGAAGTCATCAAAAGAGTTACGCTGATAAATGATGAAAGCCACTGGAGTTTTGTGTTGGTGATAAAGTACTTTTGAATGTATCACCGTGGAAGGGAGTGGTTCGTTTTGGTAAAAAAGGCAAGCTAGCACCATGCTATGTGGGACCATTCAAAATACTCGAAAGCGTGGGTCCGGTAGCTTACAAGCTTGACTTGCTAGAAGAACTCAACAGGATTCATCCCACGTTCCATGTATCAATCTTAAAAAGTGTCTCACCGACGAAAATCTCCATATAACGTTAGAAGATATTTAGATCGATGAATCAATGCATTTTGTTGAAAGACCCGTGAAATCAATGCATACCTGTAATATTCATGTAAAATGAGTTCCAAAACCCGCTCCTTTTGAGAATCAAGTATTTATTAAAAGATTCGTTACGCATTTATTTATTAGTGTTACTTATTTTTTTTGTTATTTATGGTTAATAAATAAATAACATAATTAAAATAATAATCAATAAAAGAATAAATAAAATAATTAAACCTTAAAATAATAAAAAAATAAAATAAAATAAATAAAAGGGGTAACCGGGTTTCGAACCCAGGTCCCCATCTAACTCACACACTGTCTACACCGCTACACCACACACACTTATTGTTTAAACTTGGCAACAAATAAGATTTATAATGAAATCCGGAAACAACCTGCAAGTTCATGTCTGTAACCGCCGAAACTGAGTCAAGATCATCATTGAAATTAGCGATTTTCTTTGCAAATGACTGAATGTAACCGAGGATTAACATCAGTTATAACTCAAATTCAAAACCATTTAAATCGAAAAGGTTTTACATTGAAATCATTGACCCATGATTTGGGTCTTGAAACCGAATTCGATCATTGATTTGCTATTCTATATATACCCACTAAATCACCACTCAAACCTTGCTCACTCTTCCAAATCGCCACTCTGATCTCTCTGATCAAATTCTTTGTCGTCGGAGTTCGTCTGCACCGCCGGAAAACATCACCGGAAAACCGAGACTTGTCTGCTAGTAGGTATAACTCTCTTAATCTTTTTGATATCTTCTATATAATGTGTTGCAATCATAAAACAGTTAATCAAAACTGTTATACTTGATTAACAGTCGGGAACATGTTCTAGGTAATTCATATGAAGAAGATGAAGTTTGGTCAATGTATTAATATATTTAAAAACGGGTTTATAATTGGGTTAAACACACAGTCCAGTGGTGGACTGTGTGCAAACACAACACATACGTTCTGGTTTCGAGTCTTATGCATGTCCGGTTTCCTGAAATAAATTCATTTTTTTAAAACTTAATTAGATCGCCTTTCAAGAAGTTTATAAATATAATATAATTTCAGATAATACTAGGATAGACACCCAGCCCAGTTGGTAGGGCTGGGTGCAAAACACAACGAAGGTCGCGGGTTCGAGACTTGGGTTAGACAGCGGTTCAATGACTTTTAAAATCTTTTTAATAAATAAATTTCTGAATCAACTTAACCAGTTATATATATATATATATTATATAATATATAATTAGAGTTATTTCGGGTTAGACACGTAGCTTAGTTGGTAGAGCTGCATGCACGTATACGGGAGGTCATCGAGTTCGAACCTCACACGCTGCCAAAATTAAACATGAATAAACCGGTTAGACCTGACAAGGTCCTTAAATTTTTATTTATATTTTTATTTATTATTGTTATTATTTAAAAATCAATTAAAATACTTAAAAATAAGGTTTTTAAAGTTTAAAAATTGTATTAATACCACAAAAATAAACCTAAAAATCTAATAAAAAGCATTAAGTAAATTTATTAATTTGAAATAAAAATTTATTTATTCATCGAATTATTACGTTATTATTTAGGTTAGTTTCTCTGTGGTTAAATCCAAATTCGTGCGCGTTCGTCGTTAATCCAAGGAAACGCACCCATTGTGAGTGAATCCTTACAAATCCCCTTTTTAATTCATGTTTGGGTGTATCGTGTGTCGTTTACATATTTTAATTATCCAAACACTCGTGCTAACACCCTTATATGATCTCATGTGTACGTCATTTTTGTTGTTGTTATATGTTGTTCAATTTTATCATTTCAGTGCAATCATAAGGCCCATCAGTTCCTCGTTGGATACGAGTTGAGCATCGCGTGCCTCGTTAGATCGGCTCCGTTTGATTCAGCCTTGATCTCACAGTTTATCATTTGTCATGCTCATGTGTACATTGTTGATGCTATGTGGTTTGTGGTTAGATTATATGCACATGTGCTCATATTTGGTCCATGCACACTTTTATTAACTTAACCAATATAACTAATTCGTTTAAATGTTAAATTTGGATTAACTCGCCAACTTTTGTTGATCCCAAACTTTTATTTTACACATGATACAGGTGGACAGGTTGAGGAGAGGAACACTTAGTATTGGCTTTAGAATATGAATAAAACATGTTTTGTTTAGAACAATTTTTCTTGTGTTTGTATGTTTCTATGTGTTTTGATATTCTCTTTTAAATTTACAATAATAAATATGAAACTTAATTATAGTAAATGTCATGAGCTTTGATGATAACCCAATCATGCCCGACTTCTATTTCCGCTACGGATCAGGGTGTTCAGTGTTTTGTTCCGATTATATGTATTTTCGATGCATGATGCCCACTGAGATGCGTTTTCGGTGTATGATGTCAGCTGAGGTATATTTCGGTGCATGATGTCAGCTGCAATGTATTCTCGGTGCATGATGTCAATATATATATATTTCGTCAAATATTATATATATATATTTTATATATATGTATATATATATATGTTATCCTTGCATCTCAAGTGTCGCATTTACGGGCCTAGCCCGTTAGCCTCCGTGCCTCGCACGAGTAAGATGTATATGTTTCATAACTTCTCATGGTCGGGTTCCACCCGTTTGCCTCGACGATACCATCGTCGGACCATATATAATTCTTCTTAATTATATATATATTTTTAGTATCGACGAAATACGATATAGCTTATATGCATGTAAAAATACATATATTTTGTCACTTGTTCGGTTTTGAAAATAAAACTTACCAAGCTTCGATATGTTATATATTTTAGTTCGTAATCTGTATATAGTCCGATCGTCCATAAGTCCATATTTTCCTCCATGGTATGATTATGATATATTTATAAACTCTTGTAATTCTTTGTTTGCCACTTATTATGTATTTGTTGGTTTGTATTATTTTCAAGTTCCTAACTTTATATATAAAATATATATATATATATATATATATATATAATACAAACAATATACACATAACTTGTGATTCTTATCATCACTAAATATATATTTTTCCAAAAATCTATATTTATATCCAACTTTATTTTTAGAAAAACCATGACTTCTTGGACTTATATATTATACAGGATTTTTATGTTTATGGCCTTTAAATAAGTTTTCTTGTAAGAACTTTATAAACATATATTTTTTTGAGTGTTTAAATTTTATAAAAATTTTACCATAGTCTCCTCTAGATTTAGGAGGTTTCCCATGTTTTAAAACATGTGTTTAAGCTTTCAAAACTCATCAATGTATTCATCACAACTTCAACAAGTATAACATATACATATATATGCATTTTTAGGTTATGATGAACTTGAAAGTATACCAAAACATGTAGTCTTTTAACTTTGTGTTTAAGATGTTCATACATCATTAAAATGAGTTTGGTTCTAATATTTACTAACTTTGTTAAAAATCATTTTAATAACTTGTTTACATATATTTTTAGAAAACATCACAAATCACTTTAATCACATTTACAAGTTCATCCATTATGTTAAAACATGTTCATCAAGACTTTTATCATTTTTAACCACTTGATCATCCAACATTTTAAGAACATGATACATAAATTTTATCCACTTTAAAGATGTCCATTTATTATATATAACAAGTTCATCAATTCTTTGATCATGGATCTTCTAAGATCTATGTGTATACTAGTTAGATTTATGCTTCTAGCAAGTATACATATGATGGATATCATCCATAGCAGAAAAGTAAACATTTACATCTTCATTACATCTTCATTGTATGTCATTTTCTTTAGATCAAGTTGTTTGTTCATGTGTTCATCTTTTAAAGGTGATACTTTTAGATGATGTAATTTATGTATGAACAATATACTAGTAACAAGACATCAAATGAAAGATTAGGAGGCTCACTACTAGCTCTTGTGGCTAGGGAAGTGGCAAGATGAAGTAGTTGAAGAAGATGATGCAAAGTTGGTGGATAAAAGCTTCCTAGAGAGGTCCTTGAACTTCTAAACTTGAACCTTCCTAGTTAGGCTTGAGACACCTTAGAGTATGCTTGGAATGGCTTGCAAGTGGTTTGAAAATGGAGGTGGTGTGATGGTTAATGTGGCCGTGGAATATGGAGGAAAGAAAGGGAGAGAAGGTGAAGTGTTGTTAGGATAAGGTTTAGGTGATAAACATGTCTCTTTATGTCTAACAACCACACAAGACCCTTCATGTAATAACATAAGACTTCCAACATGTTGATGATTAGGGGGACAAGAATGTTTGGAGTCAAGGGGGCCCCACCAAACGGCCATGGATGAAGATTAGGGCCATGGTTTGCTTAGTTAAGTTAGTTAGGTTTTTAGTTAAGATTTAACCAAGTTAAGTTAGGGTGTTCAAGATTTTAGGAGTTTTGATGTATTTTGAAATGCAAGATGCCATACACTAGTTTAATATTGTTAGACAATGTTAACTAGTTTTATTTTATGTCTAGTTTGTGTTCGGTTGCTTAACGGGTACTAGATTCGTTAACGGGTCCTTAAACGGAGGTTTAAGTAACTTGTAGGGATTTTCAAGCAAAACAATGTGTTTAATGATTTTAACTAGTTGTATGATGTTAAAATATTGTTAACTACTTCATATGATGTGCCAGATTGTGTCCGGGTGTTCGTTTCGTTGTCGGTTCGTTAAAACGTTAACTTTCAAGACTTGTGATATGATATGTTTTGGTGCCAACTTGATACTTCAATATCTTTTAAGCAGTGCATGATGTTTAACACTATTTCTGCATACTACATAAGCTTGTGTATGCTGAATTTTGCTGAATTGCTGTTTAGTGTGAATTTCGATGGTTTTCAGTGCATGTATAGTTTCCGGAAAGTGTTAGCATTAATCATTGTTTTCCCACATGGGGTTTAATATACAGTTTACATTGGACTCCCATCTAAGTCCTAAATCTGCTGTTTAACTGCGTACTGACACTGTGTTGTCACATCTAGTCTACTAGTTGTTTCTGATGCACTATTTTAAACTGTTTTTGAATGGTACCCACTAAACAAATAACATGCATCATGTAATGTATTCAGTGAGCTTTCTAGGTGTATGCCATGTAATCCTTGCAGTTTAGATGTTCAAAACACATAATTGTATCATAATTCACTGTTTAAGTGTACAGAATTACCCAAAAGTGACATTTGTCACATACTCCCCCTATTAAAAAGAATTTCGTCCCGAAATTTAAGCTGAGTCATCCGTTGCAGGAGTCTTCTCAAACAGGTGAGGGTATTTGGCTTTGATTTGATCCTCACGTTCCCATGTATACTCGGGTCCGTTCCTTGAGTTCCAACGAACCTTGACTAACTTG
The DNA here is from genome assembly GCA_947069175.1 of Scalesia atractyloides. Taxonomy (NCBI): domain Eukaryota; kingdom Viridiplantae; phylum Streptophyta; class Magnoliopsida; order Asterales; family Asteraceae; genus Scalesia; species Scalesia atractyloides. The sequence goes on along the minus strand of CAMTDV010000022.1, from coordinate 75,737,787 downwards.
ATACGACTTCTCCTTGATACGGTCTCGGATTTGAAATATCTTATCGGTAGTCTCTTGGACTAAATCAGGACCAATTAATTGTTTGTCGCCAACTTCTGCCCAACATAGCGGAGAACGACACTTTCGACCATAAAGAGCTTCGAACGATGCGGCTTGTATGCTTGTGTGGTAACTATTGTTATAGGAGAACTCCACCAAAGGTAGGTGAGTATCCCAATTTTTGCCTAGATCCATCACACATGCATGAAGCATGTCTTCAAGCATTTGGATGGTCCGTTCACTCTGGCGGTTGGTTTGTGGATGGAAGGTCGTGCTTAGATCTAGTCGAGATCCAAAGGCCTTTTGAAAAGATTGCTAAATTCTTGACACAAAACGATCGTCTCAGTCTGAGATGATAGAAATAGGCACTCCATGACGAGCCACTATTTCTCTAAGATATAGCTCGGCTAATTTCTCTGTGCTGTCTTTCTTGCGAATTTGCAGAAAATGTGAGGACTTTGTCAATCTATCCACTATTACCCAAATCATGTCATGTCCTCTCGAGGTTCTGGGTAATTTTGTAATAAAGTCCATGGATATTTGCTCCTATTTCCATACGAGAATCTCGGGTTGTTGTATAACAATCCCGAAGGTTTCTGATACTCGGCCTTAACTTTTGCGCAAGTTAAACATTTACTGACATAAGTTGCGATGTCGCTCTCGAGTTTATGCCACCAATAATATTCCTTCAAATCTTGGTACATTTTATTTGATCCGGGATGGATTGAGTACTTAGACTTGTGTGCTTCGTCCAATACTACTTCCCGAAGACCGCCACAAAGTTATACCCAAATTCATCCCATAAGGTATAAAGTTCCATCTACAGTTAGCACTAATTGTTTCTCTATACCTCAGAGAAGATCTGCTTTAATATGTTCTTCCTTGAGTGCCTCTACTTGCGCGTCATGAATCTGAGTCGTAAGGTTCGTTTGAATTGTCATCTCTAGCGCTCGAACCCCTTTAAGGTTTTAACTCGTTCCTTACGGCTCAGGGCATCTGTTACAACGTTTGCCTTGCCCGGATGGTACTTGATCTCGCAATCGTAGTCGTTCAACAGTTCAACCCAACGTCGTTGGCGCATATTTAATTCTTTCTGATTAAATATATGTTGAAGACTTTTGTGATCCGTGAATATAGTTTACTGAGTACCATATAAGTAATTTCGACATATCTTCAAAGCGAATACCACTACACCTATTTCAAGGTCGTGCGTGGTGTAATTCTTCTCATGCACCTTTAGTTGGCGTGAGCATGTACGATGACTTTTTCCAGTTGCATAAGCACACGACCTAATCCTTGATGCGAAGCATCGTAGTATACCATGAAGTCATCGGTACCTTTAGGGAGTGAAAGAATTGGTGCATCACATAATTTATCTTTTAGGAGCTGAAACGCCTCTTCTTGGTTTTCTTCCAATCGAACTTCTTGTCTTTCTGTGTGAGTGGGTTAGCGGTTGAGAAACTTTGGAAAAGTTCTCAATAAATCTCCGATAGTAGCCCGCTAGCCCAAAAAATTGTCGAACTTGGTTGGTGTTTTGGGTGCTTCCTAATTCTTGAGTGCTTTAATCTTCGATGGGTCTACATGAATACCTTTCTGGTTTACTACATGCTCGAGAAATTGCACTTCCTGAATCCAAACTGACATTTAGAAAACTTTGGGTGTAAAGTTTCTCTTACTTCAGTAGCTCCAAAATGGCTATCAAATGTTGCTCGTGCTCGTCCTTCGATCGTGAATATATTAATATATCGTTAATAAATACTATCACAAATTTGTCGAGGTACGGCTTGCACACTCGATTCATTAAATCCATGAAAACTGCCAGTGCGTTTGTTAAGCCAAAAGGCATAATGAGAAACTCGTAGTGACAATAACGAGTTCTAAATGCCGTCTTTGGTATGCTCTTTTCTTGTATCCGCAACTGGTGATATCTAGACCTTAAGTCTATCTTGGAATAGAAACTTGATCCTTGCAACTGGTCGAACAAGTCATCAATTCTCGGTAGCGGGTACCGATTCTTAATAGTGAGCTTATTCAACTCTCGGTAATCTATACACATCCTGAATGTTCCATCCTTTTTCTTCACAAATAAAACTGGAGCTCCCCGAGGCGAACAACTTGGTCGAATGAATCCCTTATCCAACAGCTCTTGAAGTTGTGTGGATAACTTTGCATCTCTGAAGATGCTAGACGATATGGGGACTTGGCTATGGGTGCAGCTCCGGCATCAAGTCGATGTGAAACTCGACTTGTCGTCGTGGTTGTAATCCCGGAAAGTCCTCAGGGAAGACTTCAGGGTATTCCTTAACCACAAGAATATCTTCAAGCTTGGGCTACTCGGTCTTCTTGTCAACCACATGTGCTAGGAAGGCTACGCAACCTTTCTGTAGACACTTTTGAGCTTTCATACAATTAATAATCTGCAAGGGTGTGTCGCGTTTTTCTCCATGAATAACAATGATCTCCTTATTCGGTAGCGGTATGCGAATAATCTTCTCATGACACACGACTTCGGCTCGGTTATCGGACAACCAATCCATACTGACTACTATGTCGAAGCTACCTAGTTGTACATGTAAGAGATCGATTTTGAACTTTTGCTGACCCAGCTCTAACGAACATACTTTAATAATCTCCTTTGACTCAACTAATTTACCATTTGCCAGCTCTATAGAATAGGGGACATCTAGCTTACTTGATTCTATACCCAATATATTTTAAATTCCATAGAAACAAAGCTAAAATCGGCACAGGTATCAAATAATATGGATGCAAAATGAGTTGATAGGGAACGTACCAGTGACCACGTTAGGGTCTCGACGTGCATCCTTTGCCCAGATCACAAAAGCTCTCCCGCTAGCTTGATTCCCCTTCGGACAATCTTTCTTCCAATGATCCTTACTTCCACATCCATAGCATCCCGTTTCATGCCCAACTCCATTCCCATTTCCATTTCCTCCCCTTCCTGCCGTCGCCCAACATGTCTCAGTACGGTGGCCAACCTTGCCACAGTTGTCACACTTAGAAATCCGACAAGCATCCAAATAATGATACTTGCGCTTGTCGCATTTAGGATAGGGGCCTTCATACTTCTTTGGACCAGTGGTGGTCGTAGCTACAAAAGCTCTTGTTTCCCTCGGCTGATTAGCACTCTCCTCTTGTTACCACTGTTGTTGGAATGGTAGGCGTGATTGTTGTTGTTGTAGTTCACCTGTGTACCTTTCTTGAAGTGTGTATATTCCCTTTTTCCATCATTTGCTGATTCAATGTGAGATTCTTTCTTTTTTGCCCCTTTACAAACAATTTCTTCATTCTCACAACATCTTCTGTGAGACTAACAAGCCAGTGTCACAGCAGAAGTAATGGTAGTAGGGCTTGATGCGGTCACCATGCTACGAATTTCGGGTACTAAACCCTGGATATAGCGCTCGATGCGCTTGAACTCTGGTGTTACAAGGTACGGTATTACGCGAGACAGATCATGGAATCTCTGGGGTAACCCACAATGTCAGCTCCATTCATGGTTAAGTTCCAGAACTGGTTTCCAGCTTCTGCAGTTCAGCCCTTGAACAATATTTTTCTCTCATTTTTCCTTCAAACTCTCCCAAGTTATCCCATAAGCAACGTCATCACCCAGAGTTTGCACTTGTAGGTTCCACCACGTAAGTGCTTCATTATTGAACAGACCAGTAAAAGTGACTTGTTGGTCTGGGGAACATCTACTCATTCGGAGCGTGGAGTCTATTTTCTCCGTCTAGCGCACAAAGGCGACGGCACCACCTGGTGCCATCGTAATTTAGCGGCCTGCAGTCCAAGGACTGCTTGTTGGTGCACCTTAAGATGTTTATAAACAAATTATGAATGGATAAATAATGAAACACAAGAATAGATTAAAAAGAATTATTTTAGTTGTAACAACAACTGAATATTACCATTCGTATGGTTCCCACCCGAGGAACCGCCCTCTCCCTAGCTTCCAGATCCACCAGTCCACCATTTCCACCTGTTCCGTCTGCTCCACCAGTCTCGGAATTATTGCTTTCATTTCAGGTGGCCTTGTATTGGGCTAGAGCCTGAGATATTCTTTGTTCCAACAAAGCGTTCAATTCGGCCTCATTCCTAGGCATTTGTTATGGTTGGTTTATATTCCGAGTGCGAGGGTTCTTCGTCTTGGTGGCATGATCTTTTAAGATAATATGTGGTAAAGATTAGACGTTTATTAACTACATATTCTATCAGTTGATTATATTTATAAATATTTATACATACATACATACATACATACATACATACATACATACATACATACATACATACATACATACATATATATATAATAATATATATATATATATATATATATAGTGGAGAGTTGAAATGAGAAGAAAAATTTTGTAAGAACAAAAAGAATAACTTTGAAACCAATAGAAATTCTCCATTTACTTCATTTAATGTGTGTATTTAATATTATGAAAAAGGGCATATATGTAAATTTATAATTTTCATTAATTAGCTAATTAATTAAACTTTTAACTCATTTTTTTCATATACTCTTTCAAGATAAAAATAATTTATGGTGTATGACAATTGTCAGACATGTGTAGGATAAATTTTAGTATGTGTAGGATAAATTTTTAAATGTGTAGGGTAAATTTACATGTGTGTATGGTGAATTCCGGTAAATGTAAGACATATGTAGGATAAATTTTGAAATTTGAAGAATAAAATGTTTTCGCTTTATTAATGAGATATAACATAATTAATGAGAGGAGTTATAAACTATTTAATGTTTTACCATTATGCCCTTTCTTCTTTTTCTTCTCACATTAAATTTACTTTCAAATGAACCTTCCCTATATATATATATATGCAAGTAATCAAGTAAGCACGCAATTAAATAACACATTGTAATTTATATATATAAATGACCCGTCGAATAAATAACTCGGCTCCGCGCAATACACCATGTATAGAAATCAATATAATGCATCATAATGAAGACATCAAATAAAACGGGTATCAGTCTCCCGTCCAAAAGTACCTGCAAATAAAAACCTAAGGTGCTGGGGGGATGGTGGTAGGTAGGGGTGACTAGGCTGTGCAGATGGAAAACCTCCTTCTCGAGCTCATGGACTCGGCGGAGTAGGACGCCTATTTGCTGCTCGAGCATCAGGATACGAGCAGCGTGACCATCTATGGCATGGGAGGTGATGGAGGCATGGCACTCGCCTGCCTCTCCATATCGCAGACCCTATCACGTAGGATCTATATCTGTTGCTCTAGAGAGCGAACCCAGCTATCCGTGGAGTACGGAGTATAGTGGCAGGGATGGTAGGGGTCGAACATGGGCATCATATGTGGTGGTGAGTATGGAGTAGGGCTAGTCGGCACACGAGATGGACCTGCCTCATGGTGTGGTAATGGTGGTATATGTGATGGTCCAGAGGGGTGGGTGTGATGGGAACGAAAAGCCTCCTCATAGGGAATCATTCTAATCCAGGCGGAATCGCCTACAGGTCTAGCAAGGTGAGGTGTATCCCCAGAGGATGTGGTAGGTGTGCGGACAGATGTATGTGTGGGTACAGGAGTGGGTGTCGGGGTAGTAACGAGTATCGTGTCAAAGCTGCTATCAGTAGCATCCCCCGAAGCCCGGCTCGGCGGATAGTAGCAGAAGATACACGATCGCTCTCATCTGATGATGAGATGGCCGCGACGAAAACTACAGGTGAGGATACCTCCAGAATGGCTATGTCAATCACCTCTCCATCACCGAGGTCCTCATCTAAGTGATCAGCGTGAAATACCGGGACCTCGTCCTCATCGTTAGATATGTCGATAATAAGGGGCCATACACCAAGGGGAATCACGTCGATAGGTAGAACCTCTACTAGATGTTCACCCTCAGGGTGACCTATGATGATCTGCTCGTGATGCTGGGGAGGTAGGGCGAAGATCGTCCACTAGAGGGACGTCGTCATCTGCTATGAAGTCTGGATCCTCCTCAGGCTCCGACTCGCTATCTGAAGAAATGTAATGCACGATGGGTCCAACCTCATCGTCCGAGACGATCCATCAGGTCATGGTCGTCATAAATACCGCTTTCCGTTGATGACATCGTAACCTGGAAAAAGGGTTTGTACGACATGTATAATTAATTGTTATTTAGTATATATATATATATATATACACAAAATGTTGGCATCATTTATTGTCCATTTTAAGTTGTACTATTTGTTTTGGGGGAATCAACTTAATGTTCTGTGTCTATCCTTCGTATACTAAGTCTCATAACGTCCTTGCATTATTTTGTAAAATGATTTTATGTAGTGGGTCTTCTGAAATAGTTATGCAATGAAAATCTTTTGTTGGTGTAAAAATGGTTTTCATGAGAGGATCCTAGTGATTGTAGATTAGACTCGAGAAGGAATCCTGGTTCACTACAATCGAAGCTCTGATACGAATCTGTCACACCCGCTCATAGGCGGAAGCGCGCGGTGTGATCAGATTGATTCTCATTGCATACAACATAAGTGAATATACTAAATGAATAAACAAACTCCAAATGCCATTACTATTATAGTTTCAAAATGCAACATAGGTTGAGTATTCAGTTTACAAACCATGAAATAAGATTAAATTGTCAAAGTGTTACATAACCGAAATGTAAGTTTTTAAATACTAAAGTTTTGACCCTTATATCGCCGCAAGGAGGCGGGATATATTGGGCAAATCCTTCTAAAGATGGCAATGGAGATTTGGTGATTGCAATAAAAACTTTTTTAAGCTTTAAAGTGATTGCAATATAAACAAAACACAAACATATCATCCAGTTGTCAATTTACCATCATACCACATAACACATCCCTCACATTAACTCTCCTCTCGGCGACCAAAAATGTACTAACAAGATTATGCTAGATCACTCAATGCTAGTGTGTGATTGTGCGACAATAAGCTTGGATAATAATCATGTTTCCATTAACAAACTGCCTAACATGCTTACAAATCAAAAGGACTTTCGGGTTGTAACGAGGTTATGTGTAAGGGTGAGAATTGGTGGAATATATATGCATTCAGCTCATTGAATCGACCCGGTTTTATTACTACAAATAAACAGAAACAACCATTACTACTTACACAACTTCACTATCTTTTTCCTTCTCTTTTTTCATTTTTTTTCTTTCTTTCAAACTTACAATGAACAAAGAACACATACACATCAACATCAAACACCACATACTAAAGCTCCTAAACCGGGTCGATCAATTGGTAGAATTTTGTAAGATATAAGCTTGGGTTACATATGAATGGTATTAAGCTCAATTTTGGCTACTAATGACTAAACCCCATCCCTCTCACTACCTAGCTCATATATTTAGCTTACGAGGTCCAACCACCCAAACCCACACTCTCACACATTTAGACGAGGTTACCTAAATATCCTTATCATCTTCACAAGCATGTTACACCTAGGTTTCGACAAGCATTATTACACAAGTTCTATTAACTCAAATCACACATTGCCACTCAAACAAAAAAATTAATTTCTAGAAAGCATCCACGTGGCCCAAAAACTCACCATGAAAGGATAAAAAGGATACCAATGTGTCATGTGGAGTAAGGTTAAATATTTAAATTTGACAATTGTTTTGCTTGGTTTAAAAATTGTCAAAATCTAAAAAAATTTCCCCATCCCCACACTTGCGACACATTGACCCCAATGTATGGTTTTGAAGGAAACGATCACTAAAGCTACTTCAACCTCGCCTTCAGCTCAACTCTCAAATCCAAATTTCTTTTTGCTATTTATATGAACAACATATAACACCACCAGTACTACCACAACCCATAACATGAATATCAACCACAATACGCCACCCTTCCACCCAACCATAAACAAAACAAAATAATGATTACAATAATATACAAGAAAAGAAAACACCACCTGACGTACTCAAGGTGGTTCAAATGAACCATTGCTTTCCCGTTTCTCTCCATATTCCATCCAATTTCTTGGAAAGTTTGCAGTTTCACGCCAATTGGGATCAAATTCAGCCTCATCACCCCATCTAATCTCACCATCGGGTGGTTTTCCTTTGCCCGCTTTCCTGCTCACACTAGCCTTCTTCCTTGCCTGATTTTCACCGTTCTTCAACTCAAACCTATACAACTCAACACCAGCCTGATTTTCACCGTTCTTCAACTCAAACCTATACAACTCAACACCAGGTGCAATTGACCTGACTGTGCTAATACTTGAAACATGCTCGTTAGTAGCAACTGTGTGACTCAACTCATTAACAAGATCGTAATGAATGGTTTTTAAAAACAAATTAAAGTACAACTTACAATTCTCGTAGCTCATGGTGACCATTCCGTTTCTGCAATCATTTGAGCATTTGCCGTATACATGAATGGACGACCCAACACTACCTGCGACTGCTCATAAGTCTTCGATGGTGCATAGTCGATCACCATAAAATCCACCGAGTAGTAAAACTTGCCCAATTGTATCACTACGTCTTTCACAACCCCTCGGGGTTGCTTCCAACCCGCATCCGTGAACACCGCCATACTATCAATCTCGTGTAACGGACGCAAGTCATACTGGTCGTACATGCTACCTGGGAGAACGTTCATCCTTGCTCCGTAATCCAACAATGCTTTGTGTATCTTGAACTTCCCAACTTGAATTGGGATAACTGTTCCCCTGCATCACTTCCACCTCTCTTGACACTTGTTTCATTCACACCTGCAATCACATGAACAACAAAAGCAGTTAAACATTTATCAGTTTTAGGAACGAAACCTACCCCGCTGATCGATATGTTCCTTTTGTTCTTCGGGTTAGTTTGCGTATCACTGGGAAGTTTCCCATTCTGTTGCTTCAATGCTGCTACCTCACTAGCCAGCTGCCTCATCTGTGTGGTCAGTGATTGGATGGCTTTGTCCCGAATCTCATCCTTTTGTGCCCGAACGTCATCCAATTGATTCCTCCTTTGCATATCTTGTTGCATCATCCAGAGCATATCATAACTTCATTCCTACTTGATGAAGTTTGACCCTGATTGTGTTGCTGGTGTGGAATGAAATTTCTTTGAGCTCCTTGGAATTTTGGATTGGCTTGATTCCCCGAGTTCCCATAACAAAAATTGGGATGGTTCCTTAACTCGGGGTGGTATGTGTTCGAGTTCATGTTAAAATTATGACCACACCCTAGAATAGCATTTACCTCTTCCACTCGACCTTCAACCACATCCACCAAAACACATCCGCCGCATGACCCAATTCATTACAATTAGTACAAACATCATATACCTGATTTGTTACTTGTATCCCTCCATCATCTACCGCATATACTTGAGGTCTTGTAATCACATGCCTTGCCCTTCTTGAAGATGGTGCTTTTCTTTTAGACATGACCGCCATTTGCTCCAAAAATGCCCAATCATCTTGTTCAAAATTTGTACCAAAAGTACCATTAGTGATGAACATCAAGTCATGTAACACCCTGTAAAATCGTGTCAATAATATAGTGACACGTGTTGTATTTTTAAATATAGTCTATTAAAGACCAATAAGGGCTAAAGGCATCAACATGCTCAAACTAAGCCTCTGAGTGACGGTCCGATGTCAACATGCATAAATAACAACCTCTGAGTGACTGATATGTCAACATGCTTAAATAATTAGCCTCTGAGTGACTGATATGTCAACATGCTTAAAATTTGGCCTCTAGGTGACTGATATGTCAAATGCCCAGCCTCTGAGTGACATCGGAATCAACATGCTTATAATAAGCCTCTGAGTGATCCTTTACGTAGTCCTAACTCTTATATGTCCCGTTTATTGGACGAGAGTGATTAAACCCATTATTATATGAAAGTTGGATAATGGAGGGATTAAAAGTTTCAACATGTTAATTATTAACTCTGAGTGACCATTTAACGAACCGAGAGCTCGACAATGTCCGGGCATAATCCCGGGTATGCCAAGTATTGGCTGCGGAGGGCTAATTGTGCCAAAACGGTGTTATAGAAGGCTTTGTAAGCTTTAATAAGTTAAGGTGCTAAAAGTGACAAAGTTTGAAAGTGGCCATGGGGCGGTCGCGGGCCGCGAGAGACATGCCCTGTGTCTCTCGCGGGGCGCGAGAGCAGGTCTGCTACAGAAAGTTTGGCTTAGTCCCCAAACTAAGCTCCAAAACCTTTGAATCGAAACCATGGTTTCTCCAAACTGCTATGCCACTTTTGGGACACTTGTAAGCTTCTTCTTACACCCCTAAACACCTGGCTTCACCTCCTTTGAGCTCTCCAACTATAAATAGGTGTTCAAGTGCTTCATTTCAACTTGTACCTTTCTTGTTCATACTCTTCTCCCTACTCTGGAAGTTCCTAGCTGAAAGGAGTATCCAACTTAGTTCTCTTGCATTCTAGGAACCTGTTGTAAGTGTTCCTTGCTCTTGCATTTTCGTTTATAGGCTTTTATAGCCAAAAGTCAAGCGTTTTACGAAAAACGCTTTGACTTTCGGTTAAGGCCTCTATGGTCCAGCCACTGTTCAAAATGAACATGGCTAAGTGATCGTTAAAGGGCACCTCCTGAAGATCACATTTGCTAGACCAATTGACGGGTCAAAGTTATGATATTAAAAAGTCAAACATGCCATTTTTAAAAAAAATCATAAATTGATCTTATATATGTTATGAAACCTATTTTGACACTTAAACAAGTTGGTAATAATTATTAGAACATGTAAGAGCATGTTCGGCTCGTCAATTTCAGTTCTAGGGTCGGTTCGCAACCGAAAGTCGCGAAGTTTAACTTCTGCTTTGACTTTCGATTCTGACCGATTTAGATTAGTTACCTACTGATCGAAAGTTGCATTATGATCATAATATAATGTAGCATAACCCTCTGAGGTTATATTACATGATCATAATCAGAATCCAAGTTTATGCGGAAAGTTCCATAATTATGTCATCTTTGACCAAAATGTCCTTTTTGCATAAAACAAGGTTTTAAATAATAATGAACGTAAAAATGAGTTTTTACTGATGTAATATCGTAAGTAGGATTATTTGGGATATTAAACTAAGTTATAAACTGAGTTTTCAAGCAAGTCCTTAAACTATGTCGATGAATGACGGTTTTAGCCCTTGTGGCTTATAAAATGGTTTTAATAAACTCTTTTCAAGGTAAATCATTTACCTACTGATATGTTATATTAAATAACATATTTTAAACATTCTAATCTAACCTTAACATCAGTTTTAGTAAACATCGCTTAAAAACTTCATTTTACGACATAAGCGCCGTTTCGGCGCATAGTATGGTTTTAAACCAAATTAATTTACCAAGACTTGTTACCTACTGATTTTGAAACTTATTTAAACATATTTACAGTAGGTACATGTTATAACTCAGAATCCCAAATAATTTATAAACTATGTGTAAAATGACCAAAATGCCCCTTCGGTGCATAGTTTGGTCATAAAAGATAAATTACACGTACAATTGATATTCTACTGATATTATATCATAAATAAAATATTTTTCTAGAATACTCATGATCATAAACTTAAAATATATTCAAGTTCCTTTATACGGTATATAATTACCGAAACTCCCTTGTAAGGCATAATTTCGTTTTAAAACCTTAACGAGCATACAAGTTGATATCCTACTGATATCTTAACATATTTAAAATATAAGGGCATATAGAACTTGTCCATGACTTATCCGGTTACCCGATATCGCTTATATGCGCACAGTTACGTATATGTAACTATTTTTACGGAATTCAACCGAAACGGGTTTAACCTTATCTCGGTTTCTGTACTGGGCCATGTATGTATTGACTAACATGTGAATCTGATACAAGGTTGCAAGATGAACTTTCCCAAGTTAATAAAAGATTTTGTGCCGTTTTGCACTAAAAATCATTTTAATGTTTTCAAAATGAGTCAGTTGGGTGTATTTACCAGCGTAAGCTGACGTATCGTCCAAAGACTAATCTGCAGGTACAATACGAAATAGGCTGGAAGCTGCTCGGTAGTGAATAAGAGGATCTTGCAAATCCTTAGATCTGCCCTAAAGTCTGTTTTATATTCTTTCTTGTACATTTTATGATCCGCTTGCGGATCTTCTATTACGAACCTGTATATTATTTTGTATTTTCGAACACGGTTTGTAATAGTAATTTTACTCCAAGACTTCCGCTGTACCATGTTTAATTGACAATGATGTTATCAACTTACGTCACGATACTCCCCACCCGGGCGCACCGGTGTATGGATTTCGGGTTTGAAATCCGGGGTGTGACAAGTCACGAGCATCTTCCGAACTCAACCCCTCGTGAAAAGCATTCAACAACTCCCAAAGTGCAATACCATGATGAGGACAATTTTTAACATCATGTTAAACCTTTCAAATGCTTCATGGAACATCTCACCCGGTTGTTGTTGAAAGCTTCTCAAGCTTCGCCTAGCTTCATTGGTCTTTTGGGCCCTGAAAAATTCTTCTAAAAATCTCTGTTGCATATCAGACCATGTATAGATTGATGCGGAAGGTAGAGTATGAAACCACCTCTTTGCCTTATCTTCCAACGAGAATTGAAAAAGTACTAATTTAACATCATTCGATAAAAAGCCTTGCCCTCCAATAGTGTTGCAAATGGAATCATATGTTTCCAAATGGAAGTACGTTTCCTCCATTGCTAGCCCCTTGTACTTCGGCAAACTTTGTAATGCGATCGTTCTAACCTCAAATGTCCTTCCATCAGGGTGATGGGGTATCACCACCGGAGAAGGGTTATTAGTGATGACCGGCCTGAAATGTGCTTCCATCCCCCTTACTACCTCTCGATGATGTCTACGTAGGGCACCCAATGGTACTCTTGGTCGACCCGCTTGACCTTGCCTTAGCCCTTGAGGTGCAAATTGTTGTTGGTATTGAGGTTGTTGCATCGATCTTGGAAATTGAGGTTGTTGATGTTGAAGTTGTTGTAGAGGCATTGGTCGTTGAAACGATGGTCCTTGAGGATGAATTTGTTGTGCCACCGTAGGTTGCCTTTGTTGATAACCCATTCCTCCTTGAGGTACAAAATTACCTCCATCTCCCCTATAATAATAACCTTCTTCTTCGTAACCTCCAAATCCTTCTTCATACCCGTCATCAAACCCATCTCCTCCTACATCCTAAGATTGTACAAACTGAGAGGAAGGATAATGGGAACCCGGTTGGGTTGGTGGTTGAAATGTAAGGGAGGTATGAACATATGGTTGAACTTGGTGGAAGTTGACTTGGTAATGGTTGTTGGGTGGAGGATGATTGACCGGAAGTCGGGAAAAAGGATGAGAATGGTGGAACCATTGATGTGGTATTAGTGGGTTGATTTCATGTGTTGAAGTAGGTTGGGTGGTAGGAATTGGTGAAGGTGTGGATGGTGATGTTTGGTTTGTATTGGTAGGTAATTGATCCATGGTGTTAATTGGTGAAATTGGTGCTGTAGGTGTTGTTGGTGAACCACTAATTTTGTTTGGTTTGTATTGGTAGCTAATTTTGATATCTCAAAAGACCCTTACAAACCGAGTTAAAATGGGCAGTTTCATTGTTCTTGTTGCTGACCACCGTAAGCTACGGTGGTCACCATAAGCTACGGTGGTCAAAATTTTCTTACGGCCCGAAGAGACTGGCTTACGGTGCATAAAAGGATCAGACACCACCGTAAGCTACGGTGCCCACCGTAGCTTACGGTGGACAACATATTTTCCATTTTTGTTCTTTTATCAACTCTCCAAGTCTTCATCTTCATTTAGCCAAGTGCAAGCTCCCATCGAAGCACGTTAAAATCGCTTCTTTGTGTTCTTCGGTACCTACAAAGCCATATACACCGTAGTTATCAAATCCTAATAATTAACCCAATTAAGTGCGGAATATTGATCGTTTTAAAGTACTTGAGGGTTGTCCAATGGACCACCAGTCAGGTTCCACCCATTTGCCTCGACGATACCATCGTCGGATATGTTCCATATATAATTCTTCTTAATTTTTTATAATTCCAAGATCGATGTGTTAGTTAAAATATTATATTTTAACTTGTATTATTTGTATGCACCATTTTATATATCTTTTATGATTACAATCGGTTTGTTAAAAATAATCTATTTTTAACATGTATTAATATATAATTAGTGCATAGGTTTCATGGTTTACATTACCAAGTGTTGTATTTGTTAAGTATTATACTAATGCATCTTCTCATTGTATTGTGAGTATTTGTGTACTTAAAGTTGTATCCTCATGATTGTGTACAATACTTGTATAATGGTATTCCCACCAAGGGTTAGGGGTATATGTTGGCATGTATTTGTACATATAGGAATACGTATTTTTCTTGTATCTATTACGCACACTTGTGTATACTTAAAATACATAATTTTAAGATATATCCAAATTAGTATGTGTATATTATGCTTGGTAAGTATATGTAACCCAAAATAATATATATTTTTAGGATTAGTTCTAGAAAAATATATATTTTTAGTTTCCACCATTTTTAGAAGGTTGATGAAATATATATTTTTATACACATCAAAAATAATATATTTTTAGTATCGACTATCGACGAAATACGATATAGTTTATATACTTGTAAAAATATATATATTTTGTCACTTGTTCGGTTTTGAAAATAATACTTACCAAGCTTCGATATGTTATATATTTTAGTCCGTAATCTGTATATAGTCCGATCGTCCGATAAGTCCATATTTTCCTCAAGGATATGGTTATGGATATATTTATATACTCTTGTAATTCTTTGTTTGCCACTTATTATGTATTTGTTGGTGTGTATTATTTTCAAGTTCCTAACTTTATATAGATCTCTAATAAAACAATATACACATAACTTGTGATTCTTATAATCACTAAATATATGTTTTTCCAAAAATATATATTGATATCAATTTTTTTAGAAACACCATGACTTTTTGGACTTATATTTTATACAAAAACATGGGGATTTTTATGTTTATGGCCTTTAAATAAGTTTTCTTGTAAGAACTTTATAAACATATATTTTTCTAAGTGTTTAAATTTTATAAAAATTTTGCCATAGTCTCCCCTAGATTTAGGTAGTTTCCCATGTTTTAAAACATGTGTCTAAGCTTTCAAAACTCATCAATTTATTCACCACAACTTCAACAAGTATAACATATACATATATATGCATTTTTAGGTTATGTTAAACTTAAAAGTTTACCAAAACATGTAGTCTTTTAACTTTGAGTTTAAGATGTTCATACATCTTTAAAAATGAGTTAGGTTACTAATATTTACTAACTTTGTTAAAAATCATTTTTAACAACTTGTTTACATATATTTTTAGAAAACATCACAAATCACTTTAATCACATTTACAATTTCATCCATTATGTTAAAACATGTTCATCAAGGCTTTTGTCATTTTTAACCACTTGATCATCCAACATTTTAAGAACATGATACATCATTTTATCCACATTAAAGATTCCATTTATTGTATATTACAAGTTCATCAATTCTTTGATCATGGATCCTCTAAGATCCATGAGTATACTTGTTAGATTTATACTTCTAGCAAGTATACATATGATGGATATCATCCATAGCACAAAATAAACAATTACATCTTCATATATGTTCATAATCTTTAGATCAAGTTGCTTGTTCATGTGTTCATCTTTTAAAGGTGATACTTTTAGATAGTGTAACTTATGTATTAACAATATATTAGTAACAAGACATCAAATGAAAGATTAGGAGGCTCACTACTAGCTCTTGTGGCTAGGGAAGTGGCAAGATGAACTAGTTGAAGAAGATGATGCAAAGTTGGTGAATAAAAGCTTCCTAGAGAGGTCCTTGAACTTCTAATACTTGAACCTTCCTTAGTTAGGTTTGAGACACCTTAGAGTATGCTTGGAATGGCTTGTAAGTGGTTTGAAAATGGAGGTGGTGTGATGGTTAATGTGGCCGTGGATATGGAGGAAAGAAAGGAGAAGAATGTGAAGTGTTGTTAGGATAAGGTTTAGGTGATAAACATGTCTCTTTATGTCTAACTTCCACACAAGACCCTTCATGTAATAACATAAGACTTCCAAATCTTGATGATTAAGGGGACAAGAATGTTTGGAGTCAAGGGGGCCCACCAAATGGCCATGGATGAAGATTAGGGCCATGGTTTGCTTAGTTAAGTTGGTTAGGTGTCCTAGTTAAGATTTAACCAAGTTAAGTTAAGGTGTTTATGGTTTTAGGGGTTTTCATGCATTTTAAGATGCAAGATGCCATACACTGGTTTAATATTGTTAAACAATGTTAACTATTTTATATTTTATGTCTAGTTCGTGTTCGGTTGATTAACGGGTGCTAGATTCGTTAACGGGCCCTTAAACGGAGGTTTAAGTAACATGTAGGGATTTTGAAGCAAAACAATGTGTTTAATGATTTTAACTAGTTGTATGATGTTAAAATATTGTTAACTAGTTCATATGATGTGTCAGATTGTGTCCGGGTGTTAGTTTCGTTGTCGGTTAGTTAAAACGTTAACTTTCAAGACTTATGTGATATGATATGTTTTGGTGCCAACTTGATACTTTCAATATCTTTTAAGTAGTTCATGATGTTTAACACTATTTCTGCATACTACATAAGCTTGTGTATTCTGAATTTTGCTGAATATTGCTGAATTGCTGTTTCGTGTATATTTCGGACAGTTTTTAGTGCATGTATAGTTTCCGGAAAGTTTTAGCATTAATCCTTGTTTTCCCACATGGGGTTTGATATACAGCTTACACTAGAGTCCCATCTAAGTCCTAAATCTGCTGTTTAACTGCGTACTGACACTGTGCTGTCACAGCTAGTTTACTAGTTGTTTCCGATGCACTATTTTAAACTGTTTTTGAATGGTACCCATTAAACAAATAATATGCATCATGTAATGTATTCAGTGAGCTTTCTAGGTGTATGCCATGCAATCCTTGCAGTTTAGACGTTCAAAACACATAATTGTATCATATAATTCATTGTTTAAGTGTACGGAATTACCCGAAAGTGACAGTTGTCACAGATAATTCCATTCTCACTGTCTATTTCATCAACTTCAAGATGTTGAGCTAATAGTGCCACGAAGCTCTTGATTATCATATTATTTCCTTCTTCAATGTGGTTCGTATGTCCTATCACATAGTTAATAGGAAGTAATATCATTCAGAACAACAATAAAATAACATATAACCTAAAACCCATAACATAGCCTTAATATGTGACAACTATAACTTTCGGATAATTCTATACATTTAAACAACCAATTATATGGTACAATTATGTTTTTTGAAAAACTAAACACCGTGAATTGCATGGCATACATCTAGAAAGCTCACTGAATACATTACATGATGCTTATTTGTTTAGTGGTTACCATTCAAAAACAATTTAAAACAGTGCGTCGGAAACAACAAGTAGACTAGCTGTGGCAGCATAGTGTCATTACGCAGTGAAACAGCAGATTTAGGTCTTAGATGAGAGTCCAACACAAACTGTATATTAAACCCCATGTGGGAAAGCAAGGATTAATGCTAACCTTTTCCGGAAACAATACATGCATTGAAAACTCTCCGAAATATACACTAAACAACAATTCAACAAAATTCAGCATACACAAGCTTATGTAATATACGGAAATAGTGTTAAACATCATACACTGCTTAAAAGATATTGAAAGTATCAAGTTGGCACCAAAACATATCATATCACATAAGTCTTGAAAGTTAATGTTTTTACAAACCGACAACGAAACGAGCACCCGAACACAATCTGACACATTATATGAACTAGTTAACAATATTTTAACATCATACTAGTTAAAATCATTAAACACATTGTTTTACTTGAAAATCCCTAAAACCTCTACAAGTTACTTAAACCTCCGTTTAGGGACCCGTTAATGAATCCAACACCCGTTAAGCAACTGAACACGAACTAGACATAAAATATAAACTAGTTAACATTGTTTAACAATATTAAACTAGTGTATGGCACCATATACCTTAAAATGCATCAAAAACACCTAATGCATCAAAACCCCTAACTAAGCCCCTAATTTCCTAACTAAATACTTAACTAAACAAACTAACCAAGTTAATTATCATCATCATCATCTTGGATGGCCATGTGGGGGCCCACAAGCCACCCACATCCTTGTCCCCCTTGTTCCAACATGTTGGAAGTAAGATGCTCTTACATGAAGGGTCTTATATTGGTTAGTGGACATAAAACAAGACCTTGCATCCATCATAACCACACTTAACCTTATCTCAAAAATTTCAAACACATCTTCTTCCCTAAACCTCCATATCCATGGCCACATATACCCACATATCACCTCCATCTTCAAGTTATTTCCAAGCCAATCCAAGAATATCCAAGGGTGTCTCAAGGCTACTCAAGAAGGTGCTAAGGATTGGAAGTTCAAGGACCTCTCTAGGAAGCTTTTATCCACCAACTTTGCCTCATCTTCTTCAACTAGTTCATCTTGCCACTTCCCTAGCCACAAGAGCTAGTAGTGAGCCTCCTAACCTTCCATTTGATGTCATGTTACTAATATATTGTTAATACATAAGTTACACCATCTAAAAGTATCACCTTTAAAAGATGGACACATGAACAAGCAACTTGATCTAAAGATATGAACACCTATGAAGATGTAAATGTTTATTTTGTGCTATGGACGATATCCATCATATTTATACTTGCTAGAAGTATAAATCTATCAAGTATACACATGAATCTTAAAAGATCCATGATCAAAGAAATGATGAAATTGTTATACATAATAAATGGACTCTTTAAAGTGAATAAAATGATTTATCGTGTTCTTAAAATGTTGTATGTTCAAGTGGTTAAAATGACAAAAGTGTTGATGAACATGTTTTAACATAATGGATGAACTTGTAAAAGTGGTAAAATTATTTGTGATGTTTTTAAGAATATATGTAAACAAGTTGCTAAAAAGTATTTTTAACAAAGTTAGTAAATATTAGTAACTAAACTCATTTTTTGAAGATGGATGAACATCTTAAAACCAAAGTTAAAAGAGTACGTGTTTTGGTAAACTTTCAAGTTCATCATAACCTAAAAATGCATATATTATACATGTTGAGAATTATTGGGAATAAATTGATGAGTTTTGAAAGCTTAAACACATGTTTTAAAACATGGGAAATCTCGTAAATCTAGGGGAGACTATGGCAAAATGTTTATAAAATTTAAACACATAGAAAAATATATGTTTGTAAAGTTCTTACAAGCAAACTTGTTTAAAGGCCATAAACATAAAATATGTGTTTCATAAAACTCTTAAAAATATATTGTTTTGGTGGAAACTAAAAATATATATTTTTCTAGAACTAATCTTAAAAATATATATTATTTTGGGATACATACACTTACCAAGCATAATATACATATACTAATTTGGATATATCTTAAAATTATATATTTTAAGTATACACAAAAGTGGGGGTAATAAATACAAGAAAAATACGTATTCCAATACGTACAAATACATGTCAACATATACCCCTAACACTTGGTGAGAATACCATTATACAAGTATTATACACAATCATGAGGATACAACTTTAAGTACACAAATACTCACAATACAAGTATACCTATACTTGAGAAGATGCATAAGTATAATACTTAACAAACACAACACTTGGTCATGTAAACCATGAAACCTATGCACATGAATAATTACATATCAAGACATGTTAAAAATAGATTATTTTTAACAAACCCATCATAATCATAAAAGATATATAAAATGGTGCATACAAATAATACAAGTTAAAATATAATATTTTAACTAACACATTGATTTGGGAATTATATATAATTAAGGAAGAATTATATATGGAACATATCCGACATAGTATCGTCGAGGCAAACGGGTGGAACCCAACTATGAGAAGTCATGAAACATATACATCTTACTCGTGCGAGGCACGAAGGCTAACGGGCTAGGCCCGTGCATGCAACACTTGAGATGCAAGGATATATATATTTGACGAAATATATATATTGACATCATGCACCGAAGATACATTGCAGCTGACATCATACACCGAAATATACCTCAGCTGGCATCATACACCGAAAACGCATCTTAGTGGGCATCATACATCGAAAATACATCTAATCGGAACAAAACACTGAACAAGTCTTAACAAATACTTACAGCAAGAAACATGAACATGAACCATTACAAGACTGAAGTGTCTAACAAAACCTAACACGTTTGTAGGTTATGATACGAACCTAGGGAAAAGTATTTGAGTTAAACAGTGAGAGCAGAAAGCAATCTAGTGAGTTCATGCCCCCTTTTCATCTTAAATGTTTTACAGTTTACAACTATAAGGGGGAAATACATGTCTATGGTATGATAGCTAGGGAATGAAATAACTAGATCATGTGTGAATAGGGTGAACTTAAACACCATTAATCTTGTTTAAGACCACGGTACAAAGGTTAGATCTAGCGGGTGTTGGCAAGCTCAACTCTTGGTCATGGACCCACACGGAAGAGTGCATTTGTCGTCCCAGTCGAGGTTAATCGACAGAAATCGTCTAGGTTTGGATGCTTCCTATGTCGACACACATATTAATGTCCTTGCAAAACATTAATGATCATGATTTCATTGACGTATTACATACCGGGTTTTGATACAAATACTTCATACATTTTATGCATTCAACTCATACAGTTATAACACATGAACTCACCAACTTTTGTTGATTTTCAACTTAACATGTTTTTCAGGTAATTAGTGGATCTATGCAAGGAGTTTCAGTCAAGAAAACAAGTACCAAGTCTCCATTACCATCTTTTGAAGGGTTTGCCGAGTATATCCCGCCTCCTTGCGGGGATATTAGGGTTAAAGCCTTACTATTTTAAAAACTTGCATTTTGGTTTGTAACACTTTGGCAACTTAATCTCATTTCATGGTTTAAAACGATATACTTAATCCATGTTGCGTTTTGAAACTATATCAGTAATGGCATTTGGAGTTTCTTTTATTGATTTAGTATGTTCACTTATGTTGTATGTAATGAGAATCAATCAGATCACACCGCGCGCTTCCGCTTATGAGTCAGTGTGACAGATTGGTATCAGAGCTTCGATTGTAGTGAACCAGGATTCTTTCTCGAGTCTAGTCTACAATCACTAGGATCCACTCATGAAAACAATTTTTACACGATCAAAAGATTTTCATTGCATAACTATTTTAGAAGATCCACTACATAAACTCATTTTACAAAATAATGCAAGGACATTATGAGACTTAGTATAGGAAGGATAGACACAGAACATTAAGTTGATTCAACCAAAACAAATAGTACAATTAAAATGCACAATATGCGATGCCTACATTTTGTGTATATATATATAATAAATAACAATTAATTATGCATGTCGTACAAACCCTTTTTCAAGGTTACGATGTCATCAGCGGAAAGCGGTCTTTATGACGACCATGACCCAATGGAGATCGTCTCGGACGATGAGATTGGACCCATCATGCATTACATTTCCTCAGAAAGTGAGTCTGAGCCTGAGGGGGACCCCGACTTCATAGCAGATGACGACGTCCCTCTGGTGGACGATGTTCTAGCCTTACCTCCCCATGACCATGAGCAGATCATCATAGGTCACCCTGCTAGACATATAGGCGATTCCGCTTGGATTAGACCGATTCCCTATGAGGAGGCTTTTCGTTCCCATCGCACCCACACCTCTGGACCATCACATATACCACCATCACCATGCCATGAGGCAAGTCGATCTCGTGTGTCGACTAGCCCTACTCCATACCACCACATATGATGCCCATGTCCGACCCCTACCATCCCTGCCACTATACTCCGTACTCCACGGAGAGCTGGGTTTGCTCTCTGGAGCAATGGATAAAGATCCTACGTCAAAGGGTCTGCGATATGGAGAGGCAGGCGAGTGCCATGCCTCCACCACCACCTCCCATGCCATAAGATAGTCATGCTGCTTGTATCCTGATGCCCGAGCAGTAAATAGGCGTCCTACTCTGCCGAGTCCATGAGCTCGCGCAGGAGGTTATCTATCTCCGCAGCCTTGCTACACCCTGACCCGCAGCGGATAAGGTAGTCGGGGCATGATTGGGTTTTCATCAAAGCTCATGACATTTATTATTATAAAGATATAACATTTATTATTCCAAATTTGATTAAAATATTCCAACAACACATAAATCAAACAAACACAGTATTATTCCAAACAAAGGTTGCAAATAATATTTTATTTCTTCTAAGGCCCATGTCCTATGTGATCTGCACTTCAAACCTGTTCACATGTATCATATGTAAAAATAAAGTTTTCGGTCAACATAAGTTGGCGAGTGAATCCCATTTTTATCATTAAGAAAAATGATATATTGTATTTTATAAAAATGTGCATTAACCAAATATGGAAACGTCGTTCATGTAATCTAAATCACAAACCATATCATCAACTAATAATGTACATGTGAGCATGAAAAGTGATATGCTGCGAGATCAAAACTCAACCAAACGGAGCCGATCTAATATATTAGGCAACGCGACGCTCCACCCGTAGGTAACGGGGAACAAATAGGCCTAATGTGAGAGATTGACTGCAATAAGAATATATACACTAAACGGCAACAAATAAAACATTATCACATAGCATCTTAGATCACATGATGGTAATAACATGAGATTTAAATAAGGAGATAACAATAGCGACACATGATACACCCCAAAAATGTGAATGAAAAGGGGAGTTGTACGATTCACTCACAGTGGGTGCGATGAAAGTTTGATGAAGATTACAGACGATTGAGAGGTTGAGATACCAAGTTATGAAATAGCTAACCTAAATATTCACATAATAATTTAGATAAAATGTATACTTTTGGTTGAGTTAAATATTTTTACTTAACCTATGATTTCGAAATCTTGATGATTGCCGGTGATTGCAGCCGTTACAGGGCAGGTCTTTTGAATTCAGTTCAAAGAGTTATTTTGATATAAAAGATTATTTGGTTTGGAATATATCAGATGTTGGGGATGTGGTGTCGTGGTTTGTTATTTGCTTGGTTACGGGTGTGACCCGGGTTCGATACCCTCGGTCTACACCTTTGTATTGTTTTATATATATTTTATTTATTATTATTGTTATTATTATTATCTTTATTATTATTTATTATTTTATATTATTAATATAACGAATCCCTTAAACGATTAACGTAAATGCGTAACATAAACTTGGTTACAAAATGGTGCGGGTTTTAGAACCCGTTTTTTGACAGATGTTACAGTATCCCCTACTTTTAGAAATTTCATCTCGAAATTTATGCGCTAGTAGTTTTGTCTTGAAAAAGTTGAGGGTATTTTTCACGCATTGAGTCTTCACGTTCCCAAGTAAACTCAGGTACTCGTTTTGACTCCCTACGAACCCTAACTATAGGAATTCGACTTCTCCTTAAGCGTTTTTCACCGAAGTCTATGATTTCTAAAGGTCGCTCTACAAAATGCATCGACACGTCAATTTGAATATCTTCTAGCGGTATATGAAGGTTTTCGTCGGCAAGGCAGTTTTCAAGTTAGAAACATGGAACGTTGGATGGATTTTGCTAAGTTCTTCAGGTAAGTCAAGCTTGTAAGCTACAGGTCCAACTCTCTCGAGTATTTTAAAAGGTCCAACATAGCGAGGTGCTAGCTTGCCTTTTTGTGGAAACCTAACAACTCCCTTCCATGGTGACACTTTCAAAAGTACTTGATCGCCAACACAAAACTCGAGCGGCTTTCGTCGTTTGTCTGCGTAACTCTTTTGACGACTCTGAGCTGCTAGAAGATTGTTGCGGATTTGGAGAATCTTATCGTTTTTTCTTGGATTACTTCTGTTCCGGTGATTTGTGCTTCACCGATTTCGTGCCAACATACCGGTGATCGGCACTTACAACCGTACAGTACTTCAAAAGGAGCCATACCGATACTAGAGTGATAGCTGTTATTGTATGAGAATTCGACCAATGGTAGATGAGTATCCCAATTGCCCTTGAAGTCGATAACGCATGATCGTCACATGTCTTCAAGAGTCTGAATTGTGCGCTCAGATTGACCATGAGTTTGGGATGAAAAGCGGTGCTGAAGTCTAATCGAGTGCCTAACGCTGATTGTACGGCTTGCCATGTTCGTGAAGTAAAATGCCCATCTCGATCCTAGATGATGCTCAAATGCACACTGTGTCGACTTACAATTTCATCGATGCAAATACAAGCTAACTTCTCATTTTTGTAATATTCGCGGATCGGAATGAAATGAGCGGATTTAGTAAGACGATCGACAATAACCCAAATCATATCATGCCCACTGGAGGTGTGAGGTACCCCGGTAATAAAATCCATGGTTATATTTTCCCACTTCCAAACGGTTATTTCGGGTCGAACAAGTAAGCCTGAGGGTCTTTGATGCTTGGCTTTAACTTTCGAACAGGTGAGGCATTTGGAGACAAAGACGGTGATATCCTTTTTCATTCCAGGACACCAGTAAAAGTATCATAGATATGGATACATCTTATCAGCCCCCAGATGTATGGAGTATCGTGTTTTGTGGGCCTCGTTCATGAGGAATGTACGAAGATTGTCACGATTAGGTACCCAAATACGATTTAGGTAACATAGAATACCATCGGATTTTGATTCCAACTTAGTTTCAGCTCCACAAGATAACTCGTCTCGCAAATCATTTTCCATGACAGAGGTATGTTGTGCTTCACGAATGCGTCTTTGAAGATCAGTTACTATTTGAGAGCACAAAAGGGGGATAGAGTTAGCATATTCTCTCCGACTAAGAGCATATGCTACAACATTGGCTTTGCCAGGGTGATAACGGATTTCACAAGCGTAATCATTCAGGAGTTCGACCCATCATCGTTGCCTCATGTTTAACTCATTCTGATTGAAGATATGTTGAAGGCTCTTATGGTCAGTGTAAATCTCACACTTTGTGCCATAGAGATAATGTCTCCATATCTTTAGAGAGAACACGACTGCTCCGAGTTCCAGGTCGTGAGTGGTGTAATTCTTCTCATGAACTTTGAGTTGCTTTGAGGCATAGGCTATCACCTTACCCCTTTGCATTAAGACACACCATAGCCCTTGCCTTGATGCGACACAATAAACCACAAAGTCATCACAACCGTCAGGGGAGTGAGAATAGGTGCATCACAAAGTCTCCGTTTTAAAGTTTGGAAAGCCTCCTCTTAATTGGGCCACCAATTGAAGGGCTTGCCCTTATGAGTCAAGGCTGTGAGTGGTAAGGCAATACGAGAGAAATTGGTGATAAAACGTCGATAATAACCCGCTAAGCCGAGGAATGATCTGACTTCGGTAGGAGTGCGTGGAGCCTGCCATTCTTGCACTACTTTGATCTTTGCAGGGTCAACATGAATTCCCTTGTCGTTGACGACGTGACCAAGGAATTGAACTTCTGTAACCAAAATTCACATTTCAAAAACTTAGCGTAAAGCTTTTCAATATTCAAAAGAGTTAGAATTAGTCGAAGATGTCATTCATGATCTGACTTGGTCTTGGAATAAATGAGAATATCATCCATAAATACAATGACGAAACGATCGAGGTAGGGTTTGCACACCCTATTCAATAAATCCATGAAAACGGCTGGAGCATTGGTCAACCTAAAGGGCATGAACATGAATTCGTAGTGACCGTAGCGAGTTCGAAAGGGAGTCTTCGGAATGTCTTCTTCACGTACTCTAAGCTGATGATAGCCAGAATAAAGATCAATTTTCGAGAAACAAGTTACACCCTGAAGTTGATCTAGAAGGTCATCAATGCGAGGTAAAGGATAACAGTTCTTGATGGTCAGCTTGTTGAGTTCTCGATGATCTATGCGCATTCGAAAAGTTCCATCTTTCTTCTTGACGAAAAGAACCGGCGCACCCCAAGGTGATGAGCTAGGGCATATGAACCCTTTTTCAGTCAGCTCTTGCAGCTGACTAGCTAACTATTGCATTTCGGATAGGGCTAACCGATATGGAGATTTTGCAACTAGTATGGCACCAAGTACAAGAGTGATTCCAAATTCGACTTCTCGCGAGGAGGAAGTCCTGAGACATCGTCCGGAAAGACTTGAGGAAAATCTCTAACGATTGGGATATCTTCGAGCTTCTTCTCATTGCCTTATTTCTTAACAATATGAGCTAAGAATGCTATGTAGTCTTTGCGAAGATACTTTCGAGCTTGAAGACACGACATCAATTTGAGTCCTTTGGATGGGGTTTCACCAAACATACGAAGGGTTTGGTCGTCGACGAGTGGAATTCGAATGAATTTTTCATAACATACGACTTCGGCATGGTGTTGACTGAGCCAGTCCATACCAATAATGATGTCAAAGCTTCCCAATTTCATGGGGATGAGATGGATTGGAAAATCATGCTAGCTAAGAGTAAGAGCGCAGTCGCGAATGATAGAATCCAACGTAATAGGTTCGCCGTCTGCTACTTCCACTGTGAATGATTCGGCTAGACTAACGTGAGGTAAACCAATAATAGATTCGAACTCTAGGGACACAAAACTCTTATCCGCACCCGTGTCAAATAGAATAGATGCATAACTATCATTAAGGAGAAACGTACCGTTGACCATGTTGTTATCCGCTCTAGCCTGATTGGCGTTGATGTTAAAAGTTCTTCCTCTTGCTGGTGGATTGGCTTGATTTGCTTAGTTCATAGGATTAGCTTGGGCTTGGGAGTTGATGATGTTCACTAATCGCGGGTAGGTGTTGCGGAAATGAGTTGGATTACAACAATTAAAACAAGCCCTAACGTGTCGCATCATGGGGTAGTTAGGTTGTTAAAAGTATGGGCTGAGCAGGTGGTAACATTAGTGGTTGTTGGTAAGGCACTTGGCCCACCATTTGGTTGTTGGGTTGGGCTTGAGGTTGGTTACGGGCTTGTCTTTGAAGTGAACGACATGTTTGGATTGTATGGCCTACTCGGCCACACCTTGTGCAGTGGGAACATGGGTTCTCAAGGGGGTGATGGTATTGGCATCTATTGCACTTCGGGTGAGGTCCTATGTGTTGCTTCTTGAATGGAGCGGTAGGGGGAGCAACTTGAGTGATTGTATCGGCTGTAATGGGTTGGTTGTATAGAGTTGGCTGATTGGTTTGGGTGACATCAAAATTTTTCCCGTTTCGCTTTCTTTTTCCAGTGAATCGAGAAGAGGATCCGGCTTGGGTTGGGTTGGGGGTTTCGGTCGGTGTTTTGCTACTTGCATCCTTATTCTTCTCGTCCTTGAAATCCCCATTCTTGATGTGGTTGTCAGTGAGCTCAGTGGCAAGCTCCATTGCTGCTTCCAGGGTTGCAGGCACGGTACTCATCACAGAATCCTGAATCTTCGAAGGAAGACCCTGAATGTAGTGCTCAATAAGACGATAGAGAGAAGTGAACAAATTTGGAACCATCTGGTTCAACTCAAGAAACCTCTTGTTGTAGGTTATATGATCTCCTCTTTTTGCTTTAGGAAGTAGAACTCATCTTCCAGCGTCTTGATTTCGCTTCTTGGGCAGAAATGCCTTGTCATGAGTTCTCTAAGTTGTTCCCAAGTTAGCGCTATTATGGCTTTAGCGCCTCTTCTGCCCTTTTCGGCATTCCACCAAGTGTGTGCTACCCCAAATAGACGACCAATAGCATAATGAACCTTTTGGTCATTGGTGCAGTCACAATTGAGAAAAGTACTCTCCATTTCTTCAAACCACCGAAGGAGAGGCAGTGACCCCTTCAGTTCCCTCGTATTTTGGAGGGTCACATGAGTTGAAGTGCTTGTAAGTGCACTTGGTGGTGTTTGCGGGAGAGTTATCAGCATTTTGATTATCGTGATTGATTGGTTAACACGGTTAGCAGCGAGAGCTTGCTGAACTTGGATTACGATATCGGGAATTACAGTGGCCATTTGTTTGGCTATTTGAGCAGCCATGCATTCGCCGGACTTCCCAGATCTCCTACCTCCATGAGAGTGCCTAGAAGACATCTACAGGAAATACATAACGAGAATTATGAGTTTGGCGTATAGGTGTCATGTGTGCCGCATAGGGTTTAGAAATAAAATTAAACATCCATAAAATAAATGAGAAAAAATAAAATCCATTACATCCAAAGAATGTCTTGGGCTTTGCTCATGTTTGGGTCCCCATAGTCCCCCATACTTGGCCTAGGTAGTCATGTGGGCCCCCATGACTACTAGGCTTTGTAGCGTTCACATTGGTTTTGGCCTGTTAACACTCGTACAACCCGAATGAAAATCGTAAAACATGATTGCGAGGTGTAAAGTCGGAAGGTGTCCTGGTGTGGACCCAGTGACAACTCAAAGTGGGGTTGGTTCACACGACATTTGGTGTGGCATGCTTTGGCCTAATAGGTCCTCCGTACTCTCATTGTTAGTCCCCAGGTAGGCAAACTGGTCCGTTACTTTGGATTATACGAATGCTAATCCTAGACAGGACGTTCCGACTACCGGTACTTGTACCCTCCGGTTACTACATGCCCGTCGTAAGAACTCACTTTGATGAGATTTGAAAAAATAAAACATCACAAATTTTCGAAGAGAAAAATAAGAAAAATGCTTATGTATGTGAGAATCGAGATGTGCGTTATGATGGTATAATATGCGTGTATATATATGCATGTTATATTGACAAAATTTATAACACGTTGGATGCAACAAAAAATCAAATAGCAATTAAAGTGCTTGCATGTAATTATGTATGAGAGAAATGTAAAACAAGTAAATGTCATAAGTTTGCATGTAACCAACTTAACATGTAAGCAATTAAATTCCAATTGACTATAGTATAAGCTCTAAGGGTCTAATAACCTATCCTATATCCCTATAGTCACTCGCTCTGATACCAATATGTTACACTCTGACCCGCAGCGGATAAGGTAGTCGAGGCATAATTGGGTTTTCATCAAAGCTCATGGCAATTACTATTATAAAGATTTAATATTTATTATTCCAAATTTGATTAAAATATTCCAACAACACATAAATCAGACAAACACAATATTATTCCAAACAAAGGTTGCAAATAATATTTTATTTCTTCTAAGGCCCATGTCCTATGTGATCCGCACTTTAAACCTGTTGACCTGTATCGTGTGTAAAAATAAAGTTTTTGGGTCAACATAAGTTGGCGAGTGAATACCATTTTTATCATTAAGAAAAATGACATATTGTATTTTATAAAAATGTGCATTAACCAAGGAAACGTCGTGAATGTAATCTAAATCACAAACCATATCATCAACTAATAATGTACATGTGAGCATGAAAAGCGATGTGCTGCGAGATCAATACTCAAATAAACGAGCCAATCTAATATATTAGGAAACGCGACGCTCCACCCGTAGGTAACGGGGAACAAATGGGCCTAATGTGAGAGATTGACTGCAATGAGAATATAAACACTAAATGGCAACAAATAAAACATTATCACATAGCACGTTAGATCACATGATGGTAATAGCATGAGATATATATAACGAGATAACAATAGCGACACATGATACACCCCAAAAATGTGAATGATAAGGGGAGTTGTAAGATTCACTCACAGTGGGTGCGATTAAAGTTTGATGAAGATTGTGCACGATTGAGAGGTTGAGATACCAAGCGATGAAATAGCTAACCTAAATATTCACATAATAATTTAGATAAAATATATTCTTTTGGTTGAATTTAATATTTTTACTCAACTTATTATTCACACATTTTATTAGATAAGTTAGATAAATTTTATTGTGTTTATTACTATATTTTTATTTGCTTAAACTTTTATTTGCAAATGCTATTATTTGGTTATAAAATAATATAGTTTTGGAGAGAACAATTAAAGGTTTTAGTTAATTAAAAAAATGTATATGTTTTTGCCTGAATTAAATCGGACTGAATTGGATAAATTAGTTGGAATTCGCAGCGTGTGGGAGTCGAACCCGCGACCTCTCGTTCATGTACACGCAGCCCGGCTAACTGGGTTGTGTGTCTAACCCGGAATATATTGAGTTTTAATTATATTTATACTCTTATTAGGTCTAACCATATTCTGATTTATTAAAAAGTTTGTATATTATGGGATAGTGCATGTAACCGGTTTCGAACTCACGACCTTTGCTTCACGTGTGCACGCAGTCCGACCAATTGGGCTGTGTGTCTAACCCGTTGAATATAAGATTTTCATTAATCTTATATACTCATTGACTCGTTTCATAGTTGGTTTTTATAAAAAGGTTTATATATTGCAGCGAATCGGAAATACGAACAGAATCGAACGGGAGACCTTGGACTTCATATGCACACAGTCTAACCAACTGGACTGTGTCTCTAACCCGTTTTATATTTGATTTTAAATTCTTTTAAATGCTTACTCCGATTCATCTTCTTCGTGAACAGAACCCAAACTGTTAACCCGATTTGATTGGATTTGTTTGAATAATCTTTACAAATTCTCTATCTGTTTATGTGATATTAATAAAAATAAAAGGAAATGGGTGATGGTTATACCGATCGGAGATGTTTTGATGTTCCGGCAAGATTCCAATAATAGCAAACTTTTCCGGCGAGGTGTTTCTGGTGAACAGAGATTATAGAGAGTTTTGGGTGAGTGTGTGTGCATTCTAAAGAGTTCCCTAGGCCTCTATTTATAGCTGAAGACAGTTGCAGAGATTGAATTTCGGTTCCGAGAGTTTTCAGACAAAAATGGTTATAGGGGAGTTGTTTGCAACCCTAATTGAACGTGCTTTGACTCGATTTGAGTCTAGGTTCAAGACTGGAAACGTCAGTTAATTGCGAAGATTTCGAAATCTTGATGATTGCCGGTGATTGCAGCCGTTACAGGGCAGGTCTTTTGAATTCAGTTCAAAGAGTTATTTTGATATAAAAGATTATTTGGTTTGGAATATATCAGATGTTGGGTATGTGGTGTCGTGGTTTGTTATTTCTTGGTTACGGGTGTGACCCGGGTTCGATACCCGCGGTCTCCACCTTTTATTGTTTTATATATATATTATTATTATTATTATTATTATTATTATTATTATTATTTTTATCTTTATTATTATTATTATTTTATATTATTAATATAACGAATCCCTTAAACCATCAACATAAATGCGTAAGATAAACTTGATTACAAAATGGTGCGGGTTTTAGAACCCGTTTTTCAACGGATGTTACAAGCCTAGTCACCCCTACCCCACCACCATCCCCCAACACCTTAGGTTTTTATTTGCAGGACATTTGGACGGGAGACAGATACCCGTTTTTGGCGAAGACTACCCATCAAGTTTCGAAGACAACTAGAAGAATGAAGATCGCAAGTGAAGGAAGATTTTGCTTTTTATATGTATTAAACTTGTATGACCTGGTGATGTAACCCGAGTACATTATTGTTTCCTTTACAAACGATTATGTAACAAGTTGTCTTATTATATATAAAAACTTGATGTCTTCTTTATGATGCATTATATTGATTTCTATGCATGGTGTATTGCGCGGAGCCGACTTATTTATTCGACGGATCATTTGTATATATAAATTACAATGTGTTATTTAATTGCTTGCTTACTTGCACACATATATATATATATATATGTGTGTGTGTGTGTGTGTGAATATTTATAAATTATAATCAACTGATAAAATATATATATTTAATAAACACCTAATCTTTACTATCATATTATCTTAAAAGATCATGCCACCAAGATGAAGAACCCCTCACACTCGGAATGTAAACCAACCACAACCAATGCCTAGGAATGAGGCCGAATTGGACGCTTTGTTGGAACAAAGAATATCGCAGGCTCCAGACCAATACGAGGCCATCCAAAATGAAAGCAATAATGGCGGGACTGGTGGAGCAGGCGGAACGGGCGGAAATGGTGGAACTGGTGATCTGGAAGCCAGGGACAGGGCGGTTCCTCGGGTGGGAACCATGCGAATGGTAATATTCAGTTGTTGTTACAACTCCAATAATTCTTTTTAATCTATTCTTTAGTTTCATTATTTGCTCATTCATAATTTGTTTATAAACATTTTAAGGTGCACCTACAAGCAGTTCTTAGACAACAGGCCGCTAAATTACGATGGCACCGGTGGTGCCGTGGCCTTTGTGCGCTGGACGCAGAAACAGACTCCACGCTCCGAATGAGTAGATGTTCCCCATACCAGCAAGTCACTTTTAGTACTGGTCTGTTCATTGATGAAGCACTTACGTTGTGGAACCTACAAGTGCAAACTCTAGGTGATAACGTTGCTTATGTGATAGCTTGGGAGAGTTTGAAGGAAAGATTGAGAGAAAAATATTGTTCAAGGGCTGAACTACAGAAGCTGAAACCGAGTTCTGGAACTTAACCATGAATGGAGTTGACATTGTGGGTTACACCCAAAGATTCCATGATCTGTCTCGCGTAATACCGTACCTTGTAACACCGGAGTTCAAGCGCATCAAGAGCTATATCCAGGGTTTAGTACCCAAAATTTGTAGCGTGGTGACTGCATCAAGCCCTGCTACCATTACTTCTGCTGTGACACTGGCTGTTAGTCTCACAGAAGATGCTGTGAAAATGAAGAAATTGTTTGTAAAAGGGGCAGAAAAGAAAGAATCTCACATCGAATCAGCAAATGATGGAAAAAGGAAATATACACACTTCAAGAAAGGTACAACAACAATCACGCCAACCATTCCAACAACAGTGGTAACAAGAGGAGAGTGGCTAATTAGCCGAGGGAAACAAGAGCTATTGTAGCTACGACCAGCGCTGGTCCAAAGAAGTATGAAGGCCCCTATCCTAAATGCGACAAGTGCAAGTATCATCATTTGGGTGCTTGTCGGATTTCTAAGTGTGATAAGTGTGGCAAGCTTGGCCACCGTACTGAGACATGTTGGGCAACGGCAGGAAGGGGAGGAAACGAAAGGTGTGGGAAATGGAAATGGGAATGCGTTGGCGTGAAACGGGATGCTATGGTTGTGGAAGCAAGGATCATTGGAAGAAAGATTGTCCCAAGGGAAACCAAGCTCGTGGGAGAGCTTTCGTGATCGGGGCAAAGGATGCGCGCCGAGACCCTAACGTGGTCACTGGTATGTTTCCTATCAACAATCATTTTGCATCCATATTATTTGATACCGGTGCCGATTTTAGCTTTATTTCCATGGAATATAAAAATATATTGGGCATAGAATCAAGTAAGCTAGATGTCCCCTATTATATAAAGCTGGCAAATGGTAATTTAGTTGAGTTAAAAGAGATCCTTAAAAGGATGTTCGTTGGAGCTGGGTTAGCAAAAGTTCAAAATTGATCTCTTACCTGTACAATTAGGTAGTTTCGACGTAGTAGTCGGTATATATTGGCTGTCCGATAACAGAGCCGAAGTCGTATGTCAAGAGAAGATTATTCACATACCGCTAACGAATGAGGAGATCATTATTATTCATGGATAGAAACGCGACACACCCTTGCGGATCATTAATTGTATGAAAAGGTTGCGTAGCCTTCCTAGCACATGTGGTTGACAAGAAGGCCGAGGAGCCCAAGCTTGAAGATATTCCTGTGGTGAAGCAATTACCCTGAAGACTTCCCTGAGGACTTGCCGGAATTAGCCACACAACGACAAGTCGAGTTTCACATCGACTTGGTACCAAGAGCTGCACCGTAACCAAGTCCCCATATCGTCTAGCACCTTCATAGATGCAGGAGTTATCTATCACACCCCCTCATAGGCGGAAGCGCATAGTGTGATCTGATTGGTTCTCATTGCATACAACATAAGTGAACATACTATATGAATAAAACATTCTCCATATGCCATTTCTGAAATTGTTTCAAAACGCAACATAGGTTAAGTATATTGTTACAGACCATTAAATTGACAAATTGTTAATTAACCAACATACAAGATTTTAAATACTAAGGTTTGACCCTTATATCACCGCAAGTAGGCGGGATATATGACATGAGGTCGTTGTCACACGCAAATTTAATCCCAAAACTGCTATTAGCTAGCGGTAAGTGGGTATCGAACACAAGGAATTGTGGAACAAATGTTATCAAAAGGTTATGCCACTAAAACTACTTACCTAATTTGCAATAATTTTAATTTCAGATTTTCAGTTAATAGATTTGGATTTCAACTACTTAACGATTCAAAAATTAGTTCTTTTAACAGATTAATAAGAGAATGATCATCTTGAGTTTCCGGTTCAAAACGCATGTATTTCGATTTTACTAGAAAGAGTCACATAGATATGACTCGTGTTTAATTAATATTTGTGATAAAAGGGAACAAAGTACTCGGACTGAAATGCGAGGTCGTTACCCGATGACCAATTGATTAATATCCAACCCGTAAACCTTCCCGTGATATCTTGATTGTCAACGACACTAAGAACGTACGAAATAAGCAGTAAGCACAATATCAACCAACAATTTAAAACAATCAATCAACACCATAACCACCATAACATAGCAATTATTCTGGAAAAATGTAAATCGAAACACAATTGTTACCGAACCTTCCAGACAAGATGATCACCGAAATGTTTAGCCACTCATGTTCTCACAATCAAACATACTTCAATTGTCTTGTTTATACAATCGAAAACACCAAAATATTGTTTAGAACTTGTTAGAATCAATGAAAACCACTCAAAATCGCCTCCTATTTGCTCTGCAACTCGTTCCAATGATTGCTAATGATAAAAGACCCTTCAAACCTCTTAAAAATGGCAGTTACACACTTTCCCAGTAGCTTACGGCCGTCATTCTCTGTCTTAGGTGGCCTTTAAGATTGGACTCCACCGTAAAGCCACCTTACGGTGGTCAGCTTGATTTTTTCATTTTTCCCTTCATTCAATCTCTTGAGTCCATCTTCAATTAGGCTCTTGCAAATACTCGATAAAGCACGTTTAAGCCCCCTCATTATGCTCTTCGGTACCTGAAAAGCCAAACACACCGTAGACATGAATTGTAACAAATTAACATTTAAAGCATGGAATATTTATCATTTTAACGCACTAACGGGTTGTCCAAAAGACCACCTGTCACATCCCCACACTAAACATTGCTTACCCCAAGCAACCATTTCACAAAAGTTTTAAACAAGCAAGTGACCATCATATAAACCAAACACAAACAAGTTGCCCCATTATCAACTTTTACCATCATAACACATAACACACCCCTCACTACACTCTTCTCTCGGCGACAAAGTAACACTAGCAAGATTGTGCTAGATCACTCAATGTAAGTATGCAAATGTGCGACAATAAGCTTGGATAAAAATCGAGTCTTTACCTAAAAATTTGTGTAACATGCTCGTGAATCAGAAGGACTTCCGGGTTGTACAAAGCTATGCGTATAGGTGGGAATTGGTGGGAAATATTCATGTAGCTTGCTTAATCGACCCGATTCATTATTACATCAACATAAATAACACACTCAATTTGCACAACTAATCTTCCTTCTTTTTTTTCATTTCTTCTCTTTTTTGTTGTTTTTTTTTACATAACATCCATTGCAGTACACTATTGAAAGAGAACATACTAACATAACAAGAACAACTATCTAAACCGGGTCGATTAAAAGGTAGAATTTTGTAGGTCATAGGTTCGGGTAACAACTGAAAGGCTACAAGCTCAAACTTGGCTACTAATGTCCAAACCCCCGTCCCACTCACTACCAAGCTCATATTTATAACTTATGAGGTCCAACCCCCAAACCCACACTCAACACACATCCAGACGAGGCTACCTAAATGCCCTCATCATATTCACCAGCATGTAAACTCAGGTTTCGACAAGCATATATTACCCAAGTTCTATTAACACACTATACACACCGCCACTCAATCAAATAAAACAATAAATTTCTCAATTACATATATGTGTGGCTCAATCCTCACTAAGAAAGAAATGGAATTGGGATAATTATGTGTCATGCATAATATGGCGTTACTTTCAAACTTTAGCAACTGTTTCGTTCGGTTCACAATTTTTTTTTTCAAAATTCCTAAAA
This sequence comes from Scalesia atractyloides, assembly GCA_947069175.1. Classification (NCBI taxonomy): domain Eukaryota; kingdom Viridiplantae; phylum Streptophyta; class Magnoliopsida; order Asterales; family Asteraceae; genus Scalesia; species Scalesia atractyloides. The sequence goes on along the minus strand of CAMTDV010000022.1, from coordinate 75,701,562 downwards.
ATTTTCCCCCATCCCCACACTTGGGATACATTGTCCCTAATGTATGGTTTTAGAGGAATGATCACTCCATTATCTCCAAAATCACCTTTCGGTCAAAACTCAAATCCCAAGATTTTTTTTGAATATAACTCAACCACAAAAACCAACCCAACAAAACTATCAACCATGTTACACCCCGACCTTCCCAACCATAAACACAAAGCAACAGAATAAAACTACACTACTGTACAAAGGAAGAACAGAACCTGATGAGTAGTAGCACGGCTGAGGAGGTCAGAAGATGAAAGTCATCTCCAAAAGTTCGTTAAATGCAAATGCGCCACTTCCTCCTTCTTCTTGTTGCCCTGAGCTTTGCTGCTACTGCCCGTACCGAGGGTCCACCCACTGAGAATGATGCATCAGCGTGTTGGGTAAGAAACACTGTCGTCATAGGGTGGTAGGGTCGAGTAGTCAACTGGCGGTGGGTCCACAACCACTGGACGCCTTGCATGCCAATCATCATGCATCCTCCGTTGCTGATCATCCAAATACTGGTTATTAATCTCTTGCTCAAAGGCGTAAGCATGTGTATGATTCCAAGATTCTTGTCTATCAAAATTGTGCCTTAATGCACGTTCCATGCTTGCGCCCATATAAGTTTGGTGATCAAAAAACATCCGCTCGGCCCCACTCCAGCTATAAAAAACTAAGGGCCTTTGATTTTCTATGACTTCCTGCATGGTACCTTCATGAGCCCAATTCGGCTCATAGGGAAATCTAGAAAAGTCAAAGAACCCCCGATTGGAATACTACTCGACCCACCTTGCTCAACATTCGATGGGGCAACCTGAGGTTCATCCATATAATCATCATCGCCACTCGGGCCCTCTTCATCACTTTCGGGGTCATCCTCTTCCCCTGGCCGAAGTGGTCGCGCATCAACCTTTATAACCCTCCATCGTTGACCCTCACTTTTCAACTTATGATATCTCTGTACTTCCACCCAGCCCCCAGTTGTCGGATGTCAAATGGCTTAAACTTCTTGTAAGATCCCTTATCATCTGCACCAATCGCCCCATACATCTTCAATAAAGCAGGGATGAGATGATGTCAATGTTTTGCTTTCCACTTTCGTTGTTTAACTCAAATACCTTTCTTTGAATTCGTACCAAAACCTACAAACGCGTTAGGTTTTTGTTAGACCCTTCGGTCTTTGAATGATTTATGCATTTCCTCATAGACGGGTTCCACCGGTTTGCCTAGACGGCTCCATCGTCGGATATATTCCATATTTAATTCTTCTTTAGTATATATATAATTCCATGTTTGATGCGTTATTTAAAATTATATTTTAACTTGTATTATTTGTATGCACCTCTTTATATATATCATTTTGTTTACGATGGGTTGGTTAAAAATAATCTATTTTTAACATGTACTAATACATAATTATTTCATGTGCATGTTACATAGTATACATGACCAACTATTGAAATGATTAAGTATTATACTTATGTATTTCCCCCAAGTACAGGTATACTTGCATTGTGTATATTTGTGTATTCACATTCGTATTCTTATCGTTAAGTATAATACTTGAATAATGGTACTTTCACCAATATCAATAGTATATCTTGACATGTATTTGTAGGTATAGGAATATTATATTTCTTGTATTTATTACTCCCACTTTTTTATATACTTAAGATATATATAATTTTAAGATGTATCCAAGTTAGTAAATGTATATTATGCTTGGTAAGTGTACACATTCCAAAATAATATATATTTTTAAGATGAGTTCTAGAAAATATATATTTTAGTTCCACCAACAATAATATATTTTTAGGAAGTTTATGAGATATATATTTTTATACACTTTGAAAATAATATGCTTTCAGTGTCGGCAAGATACGATATAATTTATATACTTGTAAAAAATATATTTTGCTACTTGTTCGGTTTTGAAAATATACTTACCAAGCTTCGATATATTATATATTTTTAGTCCATACTTCATATGTAGTCCAATCGTCCGAATAGTCCATGTTTGGTTTCCATGTAGGGTTATGGATAGGCATAAATATATTTTGTAAATCTTTGCTTGCCAATTATTGTGTATTTATTTGTATGATTTATTTTTCAAGTTCCTAACTATATACATATGTAATACAAACAATAAACACATAAATTGTCATTCTTATGATCACAATATATGTATTATTCCAAAAATATATATTGATACCCATTTTTATCTTTATAAAAATCATGTCTTCTTCAACTTATATTTTATACAAAAATGGGGATTTTTATATTTATGGTTTTTAAACAAGTTTACTTGTAAGGCTTTATAACCATATATTTTTCTATGTGTTTAATTTTTATAAAAATTTTGGCCATAGTCTCCGCTAGGCTTTTAAAACATGTGTTAAGCTTCAAAACTCATCAATTTATTGCCAATCATTTCAACAAGTATTAGATGTACATATATATGCATTTTTTTAGGTCATGAGTGAACTTGAAAGTTTAATCAAAACATGTAGTCTTTTAGCCTTGTGTTTAGGATGTTCATACATATTTAAAAATGGGTTTAGTTACTAATATTCACTGACTTTGTTCAAAACCATTTTTAACAACTTGTTTCTATATATACTTTTAGAAAACATTACAAGTTACTTTAATCACATTTTCAAGATCATCCATTATGTTAAAACATATTGATCTAGTCTTTTATTCTTTTTAACCATTTAATCATCCAACATTTCATGAACATTACAAATCATTTTATCCACTTTAAAGAGTCCATTTATTATATATACCAAGTTCATCACTTCTTTGATCATGGATATTATAAGATCCATGTGTATACTTGTTAGATCTAAACTTCTAACAAGTGTACATATGATGGATATGATCCATACCACAAAATATACATCTACACCTTTATTACAACTTCAAGATAGCTTTGTTTTCTTTAGATCATGTTACTTGTTTATATGTTCATCTTTTAAAGTTGATACTTTTGCATGGTGTAACTTATATATTATCAAGATACAAGTAACAAGACATTAAATGGAAGATTAGAAGGCTCACTACTAGCTCTTGTGGCTAGGGAAGTGGTAAGATGAACAAGTTGATGAAGATGGTGCAAAGTTGGTGGATAAAAGCTCCCAAGAGAGGTCCTTCCACTTCCAAGACTTGGCACCTTCCTCGCTATGCTTGATACACCTTAGGATCACCTTAGATTACCTTGGAAATGGCTTGAAAATGGAGATGGTAGTGGTGGTGTTGTGGACGTGAGCAAGGAAGAGGATAAGGGAGGTTGAGTGTTTGAATTTTTGAGTTGAAAGTGATAAGAAAATGTTGGGATAAGTTCATGTATATAACAACTTGCAACTCTAGCATCCTTCATGTAAAAGAAATCATCTTCCAACATGTTGTAGATTAGGAGACAAGATTGTAGGTGGCTTGTGGGCCCCCTTTATTGGCCGTCCATGTTGATGATGATGTTAGTTAACTAGGTTAGTTTCCTTAGTTAGGTGTTTAGTTAGGAATTAGGGGCTTAGTTAGGGGGTTTTGATGAATTACGGGTTTTTGATGCATTTTATGATATAACTTGCCATACAGTAGCTTAATATTGTCAAATAATATTAACTAGTTTATATTTCATGTCTAGTTCGTGTCCGGTTGCTTAACGGGTGCTCGGTTCGTTAAAGGGTCCTTAAACGAAGGTTTAAGTAACTAGTAGGGATTTTAGGAATTTTACATCAAAACAATGTGTTCAATGCTTTTGACTAGTTGTATGATGTAAAAATATTGTTAACTAGTTCATATGATGTTTTAGATTGTGTCCGGGTGTTCGTTTCGTTGTCGTTCGTTAAAACGTGAACTTTCAAGACTTATGTGATATGACATGTTTTTGTGCCAACATGATACTTTCAATATCGTTTAAGCAGTGCATGATGTTTAACATTATTTCTGCATGTTACACAAGTTTGTATTTGGTGAATTTTGCTGAATTGATGTTTAGTGTATATTTCGGACAATTTTTAGTGCACGTATAGTTTCCGGAAAGTGTTAGCATAAATCCTTACATTCCCATATGGGGTTTAATATATAGTTTGCGTTGGACTCTCACCCTAAATCTACAGTTTAACTATGCACTGACACTGTGCTACCATAGCTAGTCTAATAGTTGTTTCTGACGCACTGTTTCAAGCAGTTTTTAAATGGTAGCCACTAAACAAATAATATGCATAATGTAGTATATTCAGTGCACTTTCTAGATTGATGCCATGCAATTCACACAGTTTAATTGTTCAAAACACATAATTATATCATATAATTCACTTGTTTAATGTACATGATTATCCCAAAGTGACAGTTGTCACATTATCTGCACAACTTCAAGAGTTGTTGGATATGGGATTCATTCGGCCAAGTTTTTGCCTTGGGGAGCTCCAGTCTTATTTGTGAAGAAAAAGGACAGAATATTCAGGATGTGTATAGATTACCGAGAGTTAAATAAGCTCACTATCAATAATCGGTACCCACTACTGAGAATTGATGACTTGTTTGACCATCTGCAAGGTCTGATATCACCAGTTATAGGTACAAGAAGAGAGCATACCAAAGACGGCGTTTCGAACTCGTCATGGTTACTACGAGTTTCTCGTTATGCCTTTTGGCTTAACAAATGCAGCAGCAGTTTTTATGGATTTGATGAATCGAGTGTGCAAGCCTTACCTCGACAAATTTGTGATAATATTTATTGACGATATATTAATATATTCACGGTCGAAGGAGTAGCACGATCAACATTTGAGAGCCATCTTGGAGCTATTGAAGAAAGAGAAACTTCATGCGAAGTTTTCTAAATATGATTTTTTGATTCGGGAAGTGCAATTTCTCGGGCCTGTAGTAAACCAGAAAGGTATTCATGTAGACCTATCGAATTGAAGCAATCAAGAATTGGGAAGCACCCAAAACACCAACTAAGGTTTGACAATTTTTGGGGCTAGCGAGTTATTATCGTAGATTCATTGAGAACTTTTCCAAAGTTTCTCAACCGCTAACCTCACTCACACAAAAAAACAAGAAGTTCGATTGGGAGATAAAAACAAGAAGAAGCGTTTCACGTCCTAAATGATAAATTATGTGATGCACCGATTGTTTCACTCCCTGAAGGTACCGTGACTTCGTGGTATACTGCGATGCTTCGCATCAAGGATTAGGTTGCGTGCTTATGCAACGGGAAAAAGTCATCACATATGCATCACGCCAACTAAAGGTGAATGAGAAGAATTACACCACGCACGACCTTGAATTAGGCGTAGTGGTATTCGCTTTGAAGATGTGGTGACATTACATATATGGTACTCAGCGTACTATATTCACGGATCACAAAAGTCTTCAACATATATTTAATAAGAAAGAGTTAAATATGCGCCAACGACGTTGGGTTGAACTATTGAACGACTAGGATTGCGAGATCAAGTACCATCCGGGCAAGGCTAACGTTGTAGCAGATGCCCTGAGCCGTAAGGAACGAGTTAAAACCTTAAGGTTCGAGCACCAAATATGACAATTCAAACGAACCTTACTACTCAGATTTATGATGTGCAAGTAGAGGCACTCAAGGAAGAACAAAGTCAAGCGGAACTTCCAAGACTTATGTGATATGATATGTTTTTGTGCCAACATGATACTTTCAATATCTTTTAAGCAGTGCATGATGTTTAACATTATTTATGCATATTACACAAGTTTGTATTTGCTGAATTTTGCTGAATTGCTGTATATTGTATATTTCAGACAGTTTTTCAGTGCACGTATAGTTTCCGAAAAGTGTTAGCACAAATCCTTGCTTTTCCATATGGGGTTTAATATATAGTGCGTTGGACTCTCATCTAAGTCCTAAATCTGCAGTTTAACTTCGACTGACACTGTGCTACCACAGCTAGTCTAATAGTTGTTTCTGATGCACTGTTTCAAGCAGTTTTTAAATGGTAACCACCAAACAAATAATATGCATTATGTAGTATATTCAGTGCACTTTCTAGATTGATGCCATGCAATTCACGCAGTTTAATTGTTCAAAACACATAACTATATCATATAATTCACTTGCTTAATGTACAAAATTATCCCAAAAGTGACAGTTGTCACATACTCCCCCTGTTAAAAAGAATTTCGTCCCGAAATTCAAGCTGAGTCATCTGTTGCTGGAGTCTTCTCAAACAGGTGAGGGTATTTGGCTTTGATTCGATCCTCGCGTTCCCAAGTATACCCGGGTTCGTGTCTTGAGTTCCAACGAACTTTAACTAATTTGATACGACTTCTCCTAGTTTTATGGACTTTCCAGTCCATAACCTCAACAGGTTCTTCGGTAAATTGGAGCTTATCGTCTATATGGATTTCCTATGCAGGGATGATAACGGTTTCTTGCGTTGGGCTCTTCTTGAGATTTGACACATGGAAAGTGTCATTGTCCTAACCTCAATAGGTTCTTCGGTAAATTGGAGCTTATCGTCTATATGGATTTCCTATGCAGGGATGATAACGGTTTCCTGCGTTGGGCTCTTCTTGAGATTTGACACATGGAAAGTGTCATTTATACTACTAAGCTCATCAGATAATTTCAACTTGTAGGCACGGTACCAACCTTTGCTAAAACTTTGAATGGTCCGATGTACCGCGGGTTAAGCTTCCCGGCTTACCAAATCTGGCTACGCCTTTCCAAGGTGAGACTTTCAACAAAACCTTGTCTCCGACCTCGAAAGATAATGGTTTTCTTCTCTTGTCCGCGTATCTCTTTTGTCTGTCACGAGCCGCCTTGATACGGTCTCGGATTTAGAATATCTTATGGGTAGTCTCTTGAGCTAATTCGGGACCAATTAACTGTTTGTCTCCAACTTCCGCCCAACATAGCGGAGAATGACACTTTCGACCATAAAGAGCTTCGAACGGTGCGGCTTGTATGCTTGTGTGGTAACTATTGTTATAGGAAAACAACACCAAAGGTAGGTAAGTATCCCAATTGCCGACCTAGATCCATAACACATACACGAAGCATGTCTTCAAGTGTTTGGATGGTTCGTTCACTCCGGTCGTCGATTTGAGGATGAAAGGCCGTGCTTATATCTAGTCGAGATCCAAATGCCTTTTGAAAAGACTGCCAAATTCTTGATACGAAGTGACCGTCCGGTCTGAATGATAGAAATAGGCACTCCATGACAAGCCACTATTTCCCTAAGATATAGCTCGGCTAGCTTCTCTGTGCTGTCTTTTTCGCGAATCGGTAGAAAATGCGCGGACTTTGTCAATCTATCCACTATTACCCAAATCATGTCGTGGCCTCTTGAGGTTCTAGGTAATTTTGTAATAAAGTCAATGGATATTTGCTCTCATTTCCATATGGGGATCTCGGGTTGTGGTAATAATCCCGAAGGATTCTGATACTCGGCCTTAACTTTTGTGCAATTCAAACATTTACCGACATAAGTTGCAATGTCACTCTTGAGGTTAGGCCACCAATAATATTCCTTCAAATCTTGGTACATTTTATCCGAACCCAACCCAGATGGATTGAATATTTAGACTTGTGTGCCTCGTCCATCACTATTTCCCGAATACCCCAAAAAAATGGAACCCAAATTCGTCCCATAAGGTATAAAGTTCCATCTTCCTTTGGCACTAATTGTTTCTCAATACCTCGGAGAAGTTCTGTTTTAATATTCTCTTCCTTGAGTGCTTCTACTTGCGCGTCATGAATCTGAGTGGTAAGGTTCATTTGAATGGTTATCTCTAACGCTCGAACCCTTAAGGTTTTAACTCGTTCCTTACAGCTCAACGCATCTGCTACGACGTTCGCTTTGCCTGGATGGTACTTGATCTCGCAATCATATTCATTTAACAGTTCAACCAACGTCGTTGACAAATATTTAATTCTTTTTGATTAAATATATGTTGTAGGCTTTTGTGGTCCGTGAATATATGTACACTAAGTACCATATAAATAATGTCGCCATATCTTCAAGGCGAATACCACCGCACCTAACTCAAGGTCGTGCGTGGTGTATTTCTTTTCATGCACTTTTAGTTGTCGTGGTGCACAAGCGATGACTTTTTCACGTTGCAAAAGCACGCAACCTAATCCTTGATGCGAAGCATCACAGTACACCAAGAAATCATCGGTACCTTCAGGGAGTGAAAGGATTGGTGCATCACATGATTTATCTTTTTGTAGTTGAAATGCCTCTTCTTGTTTCTCTCCCCAATCAAACTTCCGGTCTTTCTGCGTGAGTGAGGTTAGTGGTTGAGCAACCTTGGAAAAGTTCTCAATAAATCTCCCATAGTAACCCGCTAAACCCAAAAATTGTCGAACCTCAGTTGACGTCGACAATTCTTGGGTGCTTCCCAATTCTTGATCGCTTCTATCTTTGATGGGTCCACATGAATACTTTCTCGTTCACTACATGCCCGAGAAATTGCACCTCACGAATCCAAACTCACATTTGGAAAATTTGGCGTAATGCTTCTCTTTTTTCAATAGCTCCAAGATGGCTCTCAAATGTTGCTCATGCTCATGCTCGTCCTTCGACCTTGAATATATTGATATATCCTCGATAAATACTATCACAAATTTTTCGAGATAAGGATTGCATACTCGATTCATTAAATCCATAAATACTGCTGGTGCGTTGGTTAAGCCAAACGGCATAACGAGAAACTCGTAGTGACCATAGCGAGTTCTAAACGCCGTCTTCGGTATGCTCTCTTGTTGTATCCGCAACTAGTGATATCCAGACCTCAAGTCTATCTTGGAGTAGAAACTCGATCCTTGCAATTGGTCGAACAAGTCGTCTATTCTCGGTAGTGGGTACCGATTCTTGATAGTGAGCTTATTCAACTCTCGGTAATCTATGCACATCCTGAACGTTCCGTCCTTTTTCTTCACAAATAAGACTGGAGCTCCCTAAGTGGAAAAGCTTGGTCGAATAAATCCTTTATCCAACAACTCTTGAAGTTGTGTGGATAACTCCTGCATTTCTGATGGTGCTAGACGATATGGAGACTTGGCTACGGTGCAGCTCTCGGCACCAAGTCGATGTGAAACTCGACTTGCGGTTGTGGTGGTAATCCCGGCAAGTCCTCAGGGAAAACTTCAGGGTACCATAGGAATATCTTCAAGCTTAGTCTCCTTGGCCTTCTTGTCTCCTCATTCGTAGCGGTACACGGATAATCTTCTCATGACACACGACTTCGGCTTGGTTATCGGACAGCCAATCCATACCGACTACTACGTCGAAGCTACCTAACTGAACTGGTAAGAGGTCGATGTTGAACGTTTGCTGACCCAGCTCCAACGAACATCCTTTAATGATTTCCTTTGACTCAACTAATTTACCGTTTGCTAGCTCTATAGAATAGGGGATATCTAGTTTACTTGCTTCTACGCCCAATATATTTTTAAATTCCATGGAAATAAAGCTAAAATCGGCACCGGTATCAAATAGTATGGATGCAAAATGATTGTTGATATGGAAAGTACCAATGACCACGTTAGGGTCTCTACGTGCATCCTTTGCCCCGATCACAAAAGCTCTCCCACGAGCTTGATTTCCCTTGGGACAATCATTCTTCCAATGGTCTTTGCTTCCACAACTATAGCATCCAGTCTCACACCCAACTACATTCTTATTCCCATTACCCACACCGCTTTCGTTTCCTCCCCTTCCTGTCGTCGCCCAACCTGTCCAGAATGGTGCCACACTTTCCACACTTAAAAACTCGACAAACACCCAAATGGTGATACTTGAACGTGTCGCACTTGGGATAGGGGCCTTCATAATTCTTTGGACCAGTGGTGGTTGTAGTTACGAAAGCTCTTGTTTCTCGTGGCTGATTAGCCACTCTCCTCTTGTTACCATTGTTGTTGCTGAAATGGTTGGCATGGTTTATTGAGGTTGTAGTTCGCATGTGTACCCTTCTTGAAGTGTGAATATTTCCTTTCCCATCACTGATGAATCAGTTGGGTCGCTTCGTCGTTTTCTTTTGCTTTAAACGAATATATCTGGTGCCCTGGTTGATGGCAATAGTAACAGAGCTTACTCAAGGAATTTGTCTTTCATTTTCGTTCTTTTCGTCAATGCAGTGTTGACATGGCAACATGGTTGACGTTGGTTTGATTTCTGTCTTCCTTCCCAACAGTGCTCTGATACCATTATGTTGGGAATCAGACATCATTTGCAGCAGAAGATTGTGAATTGGATGAATCCAAGTTCATGGTGAAACCGAAAGGAATGTGCAGATTTATGATATGAACACAGAAAGTTCAAAGGAAACGAAAGGACTATTCGTATGAATCGAATATGTCTTGATGCCGGAAGTTATTGCCGGGAATCAAGTTTATATACAATGTCATTGTTGGCGGTTAAGATTGGTGGGAATCATACCCGCTTATCTAACTCGCTTATCATCCCTACATAAGTTAACATAAAACCGGAAACGTATATGTTCTAATACTTATACATAATTAACATAATAAAGTTTAAATATCATTCTCTAACAAGGTGAACCTTGTTGCTAAGGATTTATCTTATTTTTGTTCTTCAAAATCTTAGCCAATTTAGTAGCAGAACTTGCCATAGTCTCACCTATCATGGTGAAAACATGCTTCTTTTTTTTGGAGGGATAACGCTTGCTGTTTTCTCCTTTGTCTTCCCTCCTCCCTTTGCAGATTTTTAAGGATTGATAAACTTTTAATTCCTCTTATTCTTAATTAATTTCCTTGAACACTTTCAATTGCCAAGCAAAGTGCACCACCACATGTTGGCTTCAAATGTAAACAACCTTTTTTAAGCACTAACCGCATCCGTCTGGCTCAGTTTAGTTTCTAGGATTACTCATAATTTCTTTCGGTATACTGTAACCTAATTAATTAATAGTATTCAAAATCAATAACCCTAGAAACTTAACTGAGCCAGTGCACCGATAGTCTAATCATTTGTTTTTCTCCTTTGCTCTCCACCATTTTATCTTGGGTTTTGGATTCTTGAGAATAATCAACAACACCAAGTCCCCCTCGGTCACATATCCGGGGTAAGACACTGAGTCCTTGACCACTTCTAATATACCTTCTTTCAAGAATTAAAAGTTCGAAAAGGGTGAGGCCAGAAAGTGATCTGGATGAATCTGTGTGGCTGCCACAAGGTTTGTCTTAGGCCACTCCAACATGAATCGTCACAATGTAGAACCCGATCGATCTTGTTGAGACTAGACCCATTGCTTGACATAAATGTGAACGCAAACTCCACAAACTAGAACCCAATAGACTACTGGAGTAAACGTGATAGAATTACCTCCCATTAGACTTCTCTTTTTCATTTTTATGAAAATATATCTGGATAGATTTATAATGGAATAACAACTTTTAATCCTCTCATCTTTAATTAGTTTCCCTAAACAATTTCTACGGAGCAAAGTGCACCACAACATGTTGGATTCAAACCTACATCTTATTTAATCTTTTAAACATGCGAATATGAAACAAGTATACATTTCCGATGCTATTTCCTATAATGCAAGTTTCTGAAATACTATGTTTGCTCTTTGGAAGTTGTCCGGTTAATTTTGTTTTTGAAAATTTTAAAAGCCGCAGATTAATTAAAATGACAAACGACATGTTACAGTATTATTTTTCACGGGTTTCATCTCTGTCCTATACCCCATTTCATGATTAACATCTATATTTTTGTATGATTTAGTTCTAAAAGAACACAATATGTCTTAAATCATCATAATTCAATTTCAAATGAACATACAATTACAATAAAGCGTTGAAAAAAATACTATTATTACATAAATGTATAACAATATAACACAATTCCAAAGCAACAATGTACAAACAACGAGCATTATGTAAGCCGCATCACAACACACAATTCCAAAGCAACAATATACAAATAACGAGCATTTCCATAAATTAAGGTGAACCTTGTTGCTAAGGATTTATCTTATTTTTATTCTTTAAATTCTTAGCCAATTTAATAGCACAACTTGCAATAGTCTCACCCATCATGGTGGAAACATGCTTCTTTTTTGGAGGGATAATATTTGCTGGTTTCTGCTTTGTCTTCCCTCCTCCCACCATGTTTTTCTTTTTCTGGTAGCTATCTCCTTGTGCTTTGTCTGCCATTGATTTTTTCCAAGCTTTTCCCAATCACCGTGGACTATTGTTGTGTATCAGCAAAATAACCTTAGAAATTCACAATGGATGATATGTTAGGTTATATACAAGTAAAGTTCCCCACATCTCAACATCATCGAACGTACGTATATTTTTCTTTCTTCTTGTTGGGTAATTTACATAGTTTGTTTGCGCTTGCTGAAAGTTATTTAGTATATTTGAAATTTTCAACTTTCAGGTGTCATGAAGTGTTTTGTGTGAACATTTATCTATCAATATCCTAGAAGTTAATCTTAAATTTCATGGTTATTGCATGCAGAATTACAATGTCTGTCTGGAAGGACATAATTAGTATTAAATGACAATCAGGGTGAGCATTAGTGTGGGCTATTATGTGTTACATTAGAGGCTACTTGCTAGTCTAATTAGTTCCCATGTGAATTTTCCTTTTCATTTCTATTTAAATATACAGGGATTGATTTTTTAAGGGTTGCTAAATTTTAATTCCTCTTATTCTTAAATACTTTCCATGAACAGTGTCAATTGCCAAGCCAAGTGCACCGCATCGCATTGGCTTCGAACAAAACTAGTTTTTTAAAGCCCTGTGCACATACGATAACGCATTTTCCTCTTTGTTCTTCTCCTTTGCACTATACCTTTTTATCTTGGCTTTTAGATTCTTGAGAATAATCGACAACACCAAGTCCTCCTCGTTCTCATACTCACATCTCTGGGTAAGATACCAGTCCTTTACCACTTCCCATATACCTTCTTTCAAGAATTAAAAAAATCCAAAAGGGTAAGGCCCGAAATGTACCTGATTACAAGACTAGACTAAAGGGGAGTGAACCAAATGAATCTGAGTGGCTGCCATAAAGTTTGCGTTAGGCCACACAGACATGAATCCGTCAGAAACTAGAACCCTATCATCTTGTTGAGACTACACCTATCGCTGGACATAAATGTGAAACCCAAACTTCCTCACAAACTAGAACCTGATCGATCTTGCTGTGACTACCCATCGCTGGACACAAACTTGATAGAATTAGCTCCAATTGGACTTCTGTTTTACATTTCTATGGAAATATAATTGGCTAAATTTATAATGGAATGATAACTTTTAATCCTCTCATCTTTATTTAGTTTCCACAAACAACTTCTACTCAGCAAAGTGCAACACAACCTGTTGGATCTAAACATCCATCATTTTCTTATTTTTTAAACATGTGAATATGAAACAAGTATACATTTTGAATGCTATTTGTTCTAGTGCAAGATTCCGAAATAACTTCTTGCTCTTAGAAAGTTGTCTGGTGAGTGCCTAAAAATCATTCACGTACTAAACTAGCGATAAGTTGGTCCTAAGATTTTGTTTTTTTAACTCTTTAAACCAAGCAGCTTAATTAACATGACACATGACACGTTGCAATATTATTTTGGCATGAATTTACGGGTTTCATCTTTGTCCTTTACCGCGTTCTGTTGTTAACATCTTTCTTTCTGTAAGACGTGTACAATTTTTTTAAATGCTAAAAGAACATAATATGTCTTAAATCCTCATGGTGTTATTTAGTATTTGTTTTTTTTTTCAAGTTTCAATTGTCATGTAGTGTTGTGTGCGAACACTTACCTGTCAATATCCTGGAACTTAATCATAAATTTCATGGTTGTTGTAAGTTGTATGTAAAATTACAATGGATGTGTGGATGGGCTAAATTAGTATCAAATGGCAATCAGGGTGTGCATGGGTGTGGGCTGTTATGCATTACATTAGTGGTACCTGCTTGTCTAATTAGTTCCTACTGATTTTTCCTTTTCATTTCTTTGTAAATATATTGGAATAGATTTTTAAAGATCGATTTTTAATTCCTATTATTCTTAGTTAATTTGCTCGAACAAATTCAACTGCCAAGCAAAGTGCCCCACCACATGTTGGCTCCAAACATAAATAGTTTTTTTAAGCAGTGATCGCATCCAAAAACACCTTTGGCTAAGTTATGTTTCTAGTGTTACTCGCAATTTCTATATATTGTAACCTACTTATTCAATAGTATTCAAAATTAGTAGCCCTAGAAACTTAACTTAGCCGGTGGGCCCACAGTCCAATAATTTGTTTTTCTCCTTTGCTCTCCACCATTTTATCTTGGCTTTTGGATTTTCTTGAGAATATTCGACAACACCAATTCCACCTTAGTCAGATGATATCGGGTAAGACACCGAGTCCTTGACCACTTCTCATATGCCTTCTTTCAAGAATTAAAAAATCGAAACAGGTGAGGCCAAAGTGATCCGAATGAATCTGTATCGCTGCCACAAGGTTTGTGTTAGGCCACTCCAACATGACTTGTCACAAAGTAGAACCCGGTTTGAGATTAGGCCCATTGCTGGACATAAATGTGAAACCCAAACTCCACACACTAGAACCCGATAGACTACTACTAAACCCATCGCTGGACATAAGCGTGATAGAATTAGCTCCTATTGGACTTCTCTTTGTCATTTCTATGAAAATATGTTTGGATAGATTTATAATGGAATGACAACTTTAATCCTCTCATCTTTAATTAGTTTCCCAAACAATTTCTACTGAGCAAAGTGCACCACAACGTGTTGGATACAAACCTACATCATGATTTTATCTTTTAAACATGTCAACGGATGCTATTTCCACTAATGCAAGATTCCGAAATACAATGTTTGCTCTTTGGAAGTTGTCTGGTGTGTGCCTAAAAATCATTCACAAAACTAGCGACAAATCGGCATTGGAAAATTTTGTTTTGAAAATTTTAAAAGTAACAAATCGGCAGATTAATTAACATGACACACGACATGTTACAATATTATTTTTCATGGGTTTCATCTTTGTCCTCTGACCCGTTTCATGATTAACATCTTTATTTCTGTATGATTTTTTATTTAAATACTAACACAAATACTTGCGCTTGGAAAGACGAATGTTTTGATCAAAAATCAAGCAAAGATAATGTAACCAAATCTAATTTTGTGAGGTAGTGTGCATATTAAATAATTAAATGATCAATAAATGAAATGTAAATGGCAATGATCACAAGGATTTATACAAGGAAAAAGCCATTGATCTTTAGAAGATCACCAACTATATTGATCAAACAAGCTAGAATTCAATACAACTTTGAAGATAATGAACTCAATACAATGGAATCTAGTGTTAGTGTTGTGAACGGTTTGAGTGTTGTGAGAGAGAGTGTGTGTTCGTATGATGTGTTCTGCTTAAAATGAGCCTCATTATCCCCTTATAAAATCGGAAATAACTAGATAACAAACAATCCGAAAAATGTGCAACAATCCCATGTTCTCCATAACGGCTACACTCGAATATACACGTGCCCATTTGGAGCATATCCACCGATATTCCAGCATAGACCAAGTCCACTTCGTGAAGTACCTGCGAATACAAGTTAAAAAATATATGAAACAGTTGTTAGTCAACATAGGTAATAATAAGGATCCTTGATCCTTAGACTTCCTACACCATCCATTAAGGATCAGTGATCTAGAATAAATCTCAGGATACATGATCCATAGTATTGAAATCAATGCCCTAACAATTGCCCTCAAATATGGCACATATGACACATATCAAATCTACCATAATTCTGTTAGAATAGGACTAGCCGTTGCACCAAGTAACTAGCCGTTACTATCTCTATGTCACCAATGGGATTGCCTGCAACAACCATCATGATATATAGGGTGTAGATATGGTTTTGAAAAACCATTTAAGATCAAGAGATTCTTATTTATATCCTCATTCCGGAAACCCAACAGGTATTCTTCTTTTCTCTCTCAATCCTTTATTTTTTATCTTCTCTTCTCCTCAATCTAGTCATGAGCAGATGATTACACAATCCTCCCGGAACAAGAGCCAGGATAACAACGATACACCGCAAAGCCAGAATCTTTTGGTGAACCCTTCCTTAGACTTGTGTAGATTCACCAATCCCAAAGTTTATCGTATATATACTTGTTTCTCTCTGGGGAACAATTTTTCGTCCTTTTGATTCTTCCACCAAAAGCGACTTTGTTTCACCCGCTTGGGTGTGTTCCCTGCTATGTCCACTTTCAGAATGGTTTCACCTATCGATTCCCCAATTTGACCTAGCGTTTCTTCACCCTTACTGGTTTGTGCTACAGTCAAGCAATGCTCATGTTTTGGAGGGAATTGTACACTGTGAAGCAAATCATCAGCAACAAGGGTTTGAGTTTCAATCTTTCTAAACTCTCACACCTGTACTCCCTTGTCTCTCATGGATCCCATGGATCCCATCGGTTCATCAGCCTCTCCCAATCCTCAAGACCACCAAAAATGACACCTCATGGAAAAATGAGTTCTTCTTTGTGAGGAGGGATTCTATTCCTTTAGGGAATGAACTCCCAAAAAAGTGGGTCTTGAAGGGTAGGATATAGGATCCTTAGGTGCAAACTTTAGAGAGTTGTTATTTCTTTTTTTGACTGATTTTGTTTTCTTTATTTGCATGCAGTGAAGAATTTTGCTTCTCTTGCTGATACACAGTGAAAGGAAAGGATTACTGCATTCGGGCTTTGGATTCAACCGTGAGAACGTTAAGGCCAAAGACGAAAGATTTAGAAGAGAACACCTCTGCTTCCTACACAATGTCAAGTAAATACTTGTATACGTTGATACAATGTAGTTATGTATTAAACTATGTTTAAAAGGAAATAGGGTACTTATGGTTTGATAAATAAACATGTGCTCCAAGATCCACTAGCAAGTCGGCTTCCAAATTTGACCTGGGTGATATTAACAACATGATCCCCCCTTCCCCCGCCCTATAAAGAAGGAGCTGGCCAAGGGCCCAAGCCAACCGGAGCCGAAGACTATGAACACTAAAGCAATGGTAGAATCTAAGAGGAAGAAGCCTTCCGAGCCTGAGGATGACAACTTCCAGATTTAACGACAGTTTCGTGAGTTTATCACTAATGTAAGGATCGTTTATCCTCATATTTAGTCTTGTTTGTTGAGAGGATAACTGATCTTGATTTCCATGTCCTGTAATTTGTAGAGGTTTATCCGTCTTAAGATGCTCCAGGATAAAAGCCTTACTGATGTTGAAGAAAACCTGGCCAATCTACGTTCAATCACCGCTGCTAAGGAGGCGAGGCTGAATGGAAAATGTGATGGCTCCAGAGGCTGGTCCAAGTGGGGTCAAGGATGTGAAGGAAGGAGGTGAAATAGGAGGCGCTCGTGCAGCTGAAGGTGATTGATGTATTGATTAATACTTCTAATTATCGTGTATGTTTGTACTAGTTTCGTTAATATTCATTTTGGTTTTATAAGAATATATCCACTTTTAATCCAAATACGTTTTGCAGGTCTTGGTTCGTGGAAGTAGCTGAAAAGAGGAGAAAGCGAGCTGAAATGTTGAAGGAAACCGAGTCGGATCATAATTGGAAGTCGAGAGAATAAACGAATCTAAAAATGGGAAAAACGACTCGGTCGCGGCCCACCACCGCACCCACTTATCACTCTCGCGGGAGGCGAGAGGGGAAAGTTCCCGGAGAAACTCAACCTGGTCGCGGCCCGCGACCGGTTGCCTGATGCCTCTCGCGGCCAGCGAGAGGATCTTTTGGTCAGAGAGTTACGTAAACTCATAAGATTTATGTTGAAAAGATATATTATTTGTTTTACTCTAATTACAATTATTAGAGGAACTTGGGAGCTTCAAGAGGCATATTCTGGAGATAAGTGCTATTTTTCGAAGATCAAGGGTCTGGGTATCGTTGAATTGCACCTAGGAGCATAGAGATCAAAGAAATCCTGGGTTTTATTACCGATTTTCTTAACATTTAGCTTTCTTATTTTCGTTTTAATGAATTCAGTTATTAGTTCTTATTTGATTATGTTTAAACCAATGATTCTTGGCTAGATTTTCTTTTTACTACCTAGGTTTTGATGACTTATTATGAAAGTTTAGATTTTTATTGACTTTATAATGTGTTTATGGGATTTTTGATAAAGTAGTGAACTTTAGTTGTTTGATTTGGTGTATTTGCATGTTTTGGAGATTGTTTCACATAAATCTAGTTGAATGTCTTTCATAGAATAGGTTTATGTTGATTGTCGAGTCTTAACGGGTTCAAGTAATTGTTCTGTAAATTGGCCAATGAACCCTAGAAAGAACTGAATGAAACATATAATTAAATCTATACATTATACTAAACTTAATTATTGAGAAATAATAGGTTATTAACTGAATTAAATAGTTAAATTACTAGGATTAGGTTTGAGAAAAGCCGGTTTTAGTTTACTAGTCATATTCGAGTCGGTTAAACCAAATTAAGAACCTTAATTAGTCTAAGCTTCATATTGAGAGATAGACAACTAATTTAGACATCCCCACTTCAAAAGTCGGTTTTAAGTCATCTTAGTTAAGTTAATATTAGCTTAGTTATAAATTTAGGATTTCTAGAACCCCCCCCCCCCAAAAAAAAAATATAAAATAAATTAAGTGTGTCAATTTAGTTTAAATAGGGTCGTTAACGTAATTAGAGAGTCTTGTGGGTTCGATATCCGAACTTACTTAAGCTTACTATAATTGATCGGTCCACTTGCCGGTTAGTAGTTTAGTCGAGTTTAGGAGTCTCGAGTATTACTTTGAGTCTAGATATAGGCTATTTTCAATTATTTTAATTCAGACTACTTTTAGTACATCAGTGATGCTGCTGAACTGGGCAATGAAGGATAATTTAGACGAGGCCTAAGGCCACTTTTTTAGAATTTGAGGTTTTTATTTGATGGTGTTTTGGTTAAAACAATTTTGATTTATAATTTCTGAACAGTAGCTCTTTAGGTAAAGGATCACTAATCCTTAGAACAATATGGGGTAGAAAAGGTGGATGAGTACTTTTTTTACGGAGGATGAAGCCTCTACACCCCTCGCCTTTACTTTCCTGCACTCTATGAGCAATTAGCAACAAACACCCTGCGTCAGCTGATGTGTTGAATAATACATCTATTTATCATGTCGAGTTTGTATGATTTTCGTTAGTTTAGTTTTGGTTTTGGGTTAGAATGCATATAATTTTGATCCGGTTATGTTTTGCAGGTCTTGGTTGATGGAAAGAACTGAAAAGTGCTGAAAACGAGATAAAATACATAGAAACCGAGTACCAGAACGTAATTGGGGGTTCGAGGGACGAAACGGCACGGAAATCTGGAATTTACACCCTCTAGCTGGCCGCGACAGGTTATGAAGAACCTCTCGTGGGGTGCGAGGGGATGTTAGAGTTTGGATGAAAACTGACATGGTCGCGAGGCATGTCAGATTTAGCTTCACCTCTCGCGGGGCGCGAGAGGCCGTTTTCAACAGTGAAAATCGTAGCTGGGCATTTTTGAGTTGATATGAAAGTATAAATACTTAATAAATCATCCCAACTCAACCCTAGACAAAATTGGAGAGATCATCGTCGAACTCGGAAGCTTTTTCTGCACGATTTTGAAGCATAAGACCCCCAGAATCATTCGGTAGGAGTTGGAAGCATCGAGAGTGAAGATTTACAAGTTTTCTCTTTCCATTTCATCATTGTTTTCTTTGTTTTCCATATCTTGTCAATGAATTATGTGTTAAAGATGATTATTTTGATTTCTATTACTATGATTCTTGGCTAATCGCCCTAAACTGCCAAGGTTAGGATCAAACCTTGCTAAAGTTTGGATTTTTTTCGTTTATTGATGTTGATTTGGATTTTACTAGTAAAGTAAAAGACTTTCGTTCTTTGATTTGGTGTGTATGCGTATTTTTACTTGATTTATGATTGTTTATCTGTTTCACATGAATTCTATTGAATGTCTTTCATATAATGAGTTTGTGTTGATTATCAGGTCTTAGCGGGTTGATGTGCATGAATCAAATATATTTTATAGTTTTAATTTTCCTTCACACAAATTTGGTTTTAAAAATGGTTTTCACCTAATAACGAACCACACACCCAAAAGGGCAAGTGTACCCGTCGGGCGGTAGTATAGTCGATCGGTAAGAACCGGATATCAATCCATGGACGCCGTGTCTCAATACTAAACCTTTGATACTTTTAAGCCTTTTCGATAGATGAGTTGATTTCTTTGTTTCTAAACTATCATGCAAAAATAACAAATTGCTAACTAATCTAAGGAAGAACAATATTTAAAAGAGGTTGCCTAAACTAAGTATCCACTAATAAACATATGACAACAAATAAGAAAGACTAGTGGCAATGCAAGCTCTAAATTCAACTAAGTCCCCAATCAAGGCTTTCTAGTTTTATAAATCTTTGGGAAACTACAATGAAATAACATTCTAATCACCTAAGATTTATTCTTTTAAGTTCACTTGCTAAGTTGATGTTAATCTTTAATGATGAGTTATTTATTTGTCAAAACTCCTAACTCTACAAGATTGGGAAAACTAGCATAAACAACATACTAATCACCCTAACTTGGTTTCAAGCAAGTGACATCTTCGTCATGTTCTTGATATGAATCACAAGCATGGTCATGCTAGATAACAATCTTGGCCTAAATCATCAAACCAGCATAAACACAAACTATAGAATTCATATAAACATTCATATGATCTTTACAAATCTAAATGCAAGAATCTATACACATGTTCAAATCACCATTCTAATCACGTTAGAAATTACCATTCCTAGTTTCATACTATGATACTAACAAGTTAACAAGATTCAACAATCATGATCTCTACATGGGCTTTCCAACACAACATGAAATACTTATGACCAAACATTCAAGAACAAGGACTTTAAACATGAACATAATCTCCTAGAACAAGACTAAATATAACCACGAAGATTAATAAACAACAATCACCACATCTATTTCCATGTTATCACATACTCATTAGCTTCAACAAAGTTTAAGCAACACAAATGTTTAGCCCATAAGGCTCATAACTACCAAATCATTTGCAAAATAACTCAAATTGTTCGTAAGTAACACATAGGCTAACCAATGTTTAAGACAAGATGAAATGGTAAAATGAGTGGATCTTCAAGTGATTCAATCTTCTTCAAGGCTCCTACTTGGCTCTATCAAGCTTCCAAGACCAGATTCTTGAGAGAAAACTTCACAAAAATGCTCCAATTCCCATTCAAATGAGCTTAACACTCGTATTTATGTTGCTGGCGGGTTGGCACGACCATGCCACCTTTTGGCACGGTCGTGCTTGGTAAGTGTCAGAGGCGTTTTTTCGTTTGTCGATAAGTTTGCTACCATTTATGGAAAGATCCCGCTCAAACTTCCTGGAGGTGGCACAACCATGCCAACATATGGCACAATCATGCATAATGATGATGTATCCAGTGATGACTATTTCAACCTCGGGAATGAACTGACAGAGATTGACTTGGGTCAAGCACGGTCATCTGGGGGTTGGCACGGTCGTGCGAGTCTTGGATTTTCCTGGTTTACACTGATAGTTAAGAGTGCTGATGAGAGTGCCGGTTGTCGAAGGCTTAGCATGATCGTGCCGGGGTTGGCATGGTCGTGCGGTATCTGGCAGTTTGCTAGAAAGTTCCATTTTTGCTCAATTTTGCTCCAAAAGCCTCTGTTTCAGCACCGGACCGAAGCCCAGACCTGTAGTTTCACAAACAACTCAAATGAGTACCAAAATCAATGAAAATACAATGAGTTCTTGCATAAACGGGGAATATTTGACTTTTAAAAGATGTATAAATTCTTATACATAACGGGTTCGGGTAATCTTATGGTAAATTGGGCAATAAACCATAGAAACAGTGATCAAGAGTTAATTCGGTTTTAATATTCTAGTAACCTTAGTGCATGAGAAGTGCTAGGTTATTAATAGGTCTAACTGGGTAAATTGCTACGATTAGGTTTTCGAAAAGCGGGTTTTAGTTGCCTTAGCCACATTCTAGTCTATTAAACCAAATCAAGTTCCTTAGTTGCCTTAGACTTCCCGTTGAGAGGTAGTTAGTCATTTTAGGGTACTTGCCTAGAACATAGATAACTAAAAAGGAGTCTAGTTAACCGGTAAAAGTAACAATCCATTAGAGTTCAACAGGTGTCTTCCCGAGAAGGATCGACATATCCCGGTTCTTTATCACATTAGTATTCAATGGAAAGCCATTCGATAGTAAGGGGGATTCCAACCTAGGTAGTTTTCATCACCGCTGAGTTCAATCTTCGTCTCGAGTCGCTTTTTAGCTCGTCTTAGTTAATAATTCTTTAGTTCACTTGCAATTTAGTATTTTCAGTCACCCCCCCCCCCCAAACCAAACAAATAAACAATTAGTCATGTCTGTGTCAGTCTCAGTCTAATAGAGTCATTAGTGTAGTTTATTAAAGTCTCATGGGTTCGATATCTGAACTTACCTTAGCTTTACTAGACTCGATCGGTTCACTTGTCGGTTAGTAGTTTAGTCGAGTTTTAGAGAGTCTAGAGTATTACTTTGAGTTTAGAATATGTTAAATTAGGTTGTTTTAATTAAACTACTTTTAACACATCAAGTTTTGGTGCCGTTGCCGGGGACTCTTTGGCAATTGCGTTGATTACATTATTTGGACGTAATTGACATCATACGTGCTACTTGTCTTGTTTGAGTCGTAGGAGTCTAAATAGCGTTAGTTTTTTCTTATAGTTTGTCGAGTCATTTGTTTTTGGTTTTGAAGTGGATGCCCCATACGCGTTCACAAGGACCTCTGTTTCGAAGCTACCAACGGATAAGTCTTCTTCCCATCCTCTTCTACACTAAAGGTTAGTTCATCTTCGTCCTCATCTTCAGCCCTTTCTGACTCTACCCTTCCATCTAAACCATCGAGCTTTGAGTTCACACCAAAGTCGTCACCTCATAATTCCCCACCACCTTCCCGTCCTCCGAGTCCACCACCTGTTGTCCAAATGGGCAATAATCAAACTGTTTACCAACAAGCAACCACGGTTTCACCGGGGCGAACTCACCCATCACCCTTCCTGCAATGAACAATGACAAATCTTGGCAAATCCCGTCCTACATCATGACCGCTATCACTAACGCGTGCCAATTTCACGGTCGTGACAACGAGGATGCCCCTACCCACATTAACCACCTCACTCGCCTCTGTCACACATTTAACATGGAGGGTGCTTGCAATGATGCTCGCTTTCTTCAAGTCTTTCCTTTCTCCCTAGCAGGTCAGGCCGCCATTTGGCTCAATTCACAGCTAGCAGGTACCTTCACCACTTGGGCCGACCTTCGAGATGCTTTTCTCAAAAAGTACTTCCCACCCACTAAAGCATCTCGCTTTCGCGATCAGATCCATTCGTTTTGGATAGAGCATGACGAACCCTACCACTTAGCATGGGCTCATTTCCAAACCTTAGTGTCTCATTGTTCTCTGCATGGTTTGTCTAACTAGGCACTTGTAGAGAAATTTACAATGGTCTCAACCCTGTAACCTGAGCCCGGTTTGACACTTCTGCTGGAGGCCAACTCATGGGTAAGAAGTCGGTGATTGAATGTAATGACCTCTTTGAGAGCTTCACATATTCTGATATTGACTATAGAGTTACCACCAGGAATTTGATTCCTGTGTTTAGTACTACCTCGGTCGGTCGAGGTTTACACCAAGTTAGCTTGGAAACAACGGTAGCCGTTGCGTTAGAAAGCTTTAAGAGAGAGATGACTAAAGAAATTTAGGAGTTGAAGAAGAAGGTAGATAGGTGGAGGTGTGTAGAGGGGTCACGATACCGTAGATTGTCCCACGCTCACTGATGAGCAAGTAGATTTCATCACAGGTCAAAATCGAGGCCAAACAAACCCGTTTAGTAATAATAACTCCAATTATCTCTAACTGGCGTAATAATAAATAACTTCCGTCTTTCGGTAATCCCCCTAGTTTCTAATCAGGTCAATATCAAAACAAGGGGCAAGGTCACTACTCTAGTGAGGGTTCAGGTCAGCAGGGTCAGTATGGTACTTTAGGATCAGGTCAGCAGGGTCAGTTCAGTAGTGCGGGTTCAAACCAAGAGGGTCAGACTAGGCGTGGGGGTTCAGGTGGTAGTTTGTATAGGATTGAGGAACTTCTTTCTCAATTAGTAGTTAAGGACCAGGTCACTCAGAAGACGTTAGCGGAACATAATCTTCTCTTGAAGAATCAGTATCCACGCTCTTAGATCTTCAGAGGTCCGTTGGTGGTATCGCTAAGTAATTACAAGAACAACCACATGGTCAGTTCTCAGGTAACATTCAAACCAACCCGGCAAACCAACATGCAAAAGCAATCACCACCCGAAGAGGTAGGAGTTTAGGTGAAGTAGTTAGAGAGAGAGTCGATGTAGAGGATGAGGAAGAGGGGAGACGAGGAGATAGAGATTGAGGCTCCTGTAAGGGTGCAAAATAGGCTAGACCCAGAAAGTACCGCACCTATCCGATGTGCCCTAAGTTGAGAGTAGGGTAGAAAAGAGACCGGTAAAGGTTAGGTCGTCACCACACATAGATCGTTCACGCTTACCCTACCTCGCCCACCTTAAGCAACAGAAGTATGCTAAGGAATACGGGAACTTTCTCGACATTTTCACCCAGCTAAAAATTAATCTCCCATTCACTGAGGCCCTTCAGCACATGCCAAAATACGCCAAGTTTTTGAAAGATCTTCTTAAATGCAAGGATAAGTTGGGGGAGCTCTCAAACATTCCATTGACCGGGGGTTGTTCTGCGGTTGTTTTGAATAGATTATCAGAAAAACTCACTGACCCGAGCATCTTCACCATTCCATGTCTCTTTGGTGGTGCAATCACTCCCGCTCACGCATTAGCCAATCTAGGTGCCATCATCAACTTGATGCCATTATCTCTTTATGAAAACTAGGTTTAGAAGAGCTCACTCCCACTCGCATGTCACTGTCCTTGGCCGATAGCTCGGTTAAATACCCTCATGGTATCATTAGAAAACTTGCAGGTTAAGGTCGATAAGTTTGTTTTCCACGTTGACTTCGTCATTCTAGATATGGAGGCCGATGTGAGAGTGCCCATCATTTTAGGTCGTTAAGGCAATCAAAGATGTCCATGACAATAAAATCACACTCCGCGTTGGTGATCCATGTCATTCCGTCTATTTTCTAAACTCATTCATCTCGTGTGTGGATCATTGTCTTGAGTACATTAGTGGAGCCGATTTAGTGAGTGAGAGAATAGTTGATGAGGAGGTTGGAGTTGAAGAGGAAGAGGAAGACCCACTCTGGTTTCCCAAAGCGTTAGAGCTTTGTGAGATTAGGGAGGAGAGTGAGAGTCAACCCGTAGATACTCCGGCCCCTTTAGAGCTTAAGGTCCTTCCATCACACCTAGAGTACGCTTTCCTAGGAGAGAGTTCGAGTTTGCTGTCATCATTTCCTCGAAGTGGACAGAGGAGGTGAAAGTGAGTTGATTTATGTGTTGAAAGAATACAAGGAGGCCATTGCATGGAGGTTGTCCGACTTAAAGGGATAAGCCCCATTTTTTACACTCACCAGATCCTCATGGAGGATGTCTACAAGAAGGTGGTGCAACCTCAAAGACGCCTCAATCCAAACATGCAAGAAGTAGTCAAGAAAGAGGTTTTGAAGTTGTTGGAGGCCGGGTTGATATACCAAATTTCTGATTCTTCTTGGGTAAGTCCAACTCAAGTGTTCCCAAGAAGGGGGGATGACAGTTGTTATGAATGAGAAAAACAAACTCATCCCATCACGTACGGTCATCGGTTGCAGAGTTTGAATCGATTATCGAAGATTAAATGATGCCACCTGGAAAGAGCATTTCTCGTTTCCTTTCATTGACCAAATGCTAAAGCGTCTCGCCGGGCAACAATTCTATTGTTTCCTCGACGGGTTTTCGGGTTACTTCCGGATCCCCATCGCACCGAAGGATCAAGAGAAGACAACCTTTACATGTCCATATGGCACATAAGCGTACCGACGCATCCCATTTGGATTATGTAACGCCCCAGCGACTTCTCAGCGGTGTATGGTTGCCATTTTCGAGGATATGATCGAGAATTCAATGGAGGTTTTCATGGATGACTTTTCAGTTTATGGTAATTAATTTGGTCAGTGTCTTAATCTTGATGGGATGATGAAGAGGTGTGTGGAGACGAAGTTGATGCTTAATTGGGAGAAGTGTCACTTCATGGTGATGGAAAGGATTGTTCTAGGTCATAAGATTTCTCGAGTCGACATAGGGGTGGATAGGGCTAAAATAGAACCATTAGTAGGCTTCCTCCACCAAAAGTGTGAAATCCATCCGTAGCTTTCTTGGTCATGTGGGTTTCTATAGGAGCTTTATTAGGTATTTTTCCAAAATCACCGCCCCATGACCCGACTCCTTGAGAAGGACGTCCTTTTTGTCTTCAACGAGGAGTGTCTTAAGGCATTTGAATTCTTGAAAGAGAAACTCGTGAGTGCCCCCATCCTACTCTCGCTCGATTGGAGCTTGCCTTTTGAGCTCATGAGTGACGCGAGTGATTTCGCAGTCGGTGCGGTTTTAGGGCAAAGACATTAGAATCACTTCCACCCGATCTATTATGCGAGCAAAACCCTCAACAATGCTCAAGAGAACTATACCACCACCGAGAAGGAACTTCTAGTCATAGTGTTCGCATTCAATAAGTTTTTGTTCATACCTCGTGCTATCAAAGATCATCATTTTCACCATCATGTAGTTTTGCGTTATCTCTTCCAAAAGAAGGACACTAAGCCTCGTCTAATACGATGGACTCTCCTACTTTTCGAATTCGACATAGAAATCAAGGATAAGAAGGGAGCGGAGAATGCAGCCGATCATCTCTCACGATTAGAAGATCCGGGTAGAGTAGAGATTCGTGGGAGGCAATAGGTGATAGATTCCCTCATGAATCGGTTGAGTTTGTTGCTACGGAGAAGGAACATATGCCATGGTTCACGGATTTGGCAAATTACCTTGCAAATGGAGTGGTGTTGAAGGGTAAAGACCACTCAACATAAGAAGAAGTTCTTTAGGGACGTTAGGAGGTACATATGGGATGACCCGTTTCTCTTTAGGGTAGGAGGAGATAGAATCCTTAGGAGATGTGTGAGTAGAGAAGAGGGTATAGAGATCCATAGGCATGTTCAGAGGGATTAACGGGAGGTCACCACGGTCCACACGTTACCGCTTAAAAAGTCTATGATTGTGGTTTTTATTGGCCTTTGGTAGTTAAGGATGATTTAAAGTTTGTTAGGACTTGTGATCTTTGCCAACGTACCGACAATATCTCATCCGCCCCAAAATCCAATCCAAATTCTTGAAATCTTTGATGTGAGGGGCATCAACTTCATGGGACCCTTCCCCGTTTCTAATGGGAACCGGTACATCCTCGTGGTGATAGACTATATCTCCAAGTAGGTTGAAGCTCAAGCTTTACTTACAAATGACGCCCAAGTGGTGGTGAGATTCCTTAAAAAGTTGTTCACCTGTTTCGGTACACCTCTAGCCATTATAAGTGACCGTGGCACTCATTTTTACAATACCGTGATGGAGAAGGCATTAGCACGCTACAGAGTCACTCATTGTTTTTCCATCGCGTACCACCCTCAAACTAGCGGTCAAGTTGAGAATGCGAATCGAGGGGTGAAGAGAATCTTAGAGAAGACGGAAGGTAAAAGTAGGAAGGATTGGTCGGAAAAGCTTGATGACGCGTTATGGGTGTTTAGAACCGCTTACAAGACACCCCTGGGGACCACTCCGTTCATGATCGTATATGGCAAAGCTTGCCATCTTCTGGTGGAATTAGAGCACCGAGCACTTTGGGCTCTTAAGACTGTCAATTTAGATCTTACCTAAGCGGCTAGGAAACGCTATTTCCAAATTCACGAGTTGGAAGGGCTTAGAGATGCGACATATGAAAGTTCTTGGAGTATTAAAGAAAAGACGAAGGCGTTGCATGATAGGAACTTGAAGAGGTTGAAAGAGTTTAAGGCTGGCGACAAGGTGCTTTTATATAACTCTAAGTTGAAAATGTTTGCTAGAAAGTTGAATTCGAAGTTCCCGGGCCATACTTGGTGAAGGAAGTGTTTCCGTATGGTACGGTAGAATTGCAAGATGAAGCTGACAGAGGTACTTGGAAAGTGAATGGCCATAGGTTGAAACATTACCTATGAGGGCCTATCAATCCCATTGAGACGGAGGAAACTCCTCTCGTAGTCCCCCCTCATCCACCTTGTAAAGTCTTGAGTAAAAACTCAAGTGTAGAGTTTGTATATCTAGTATTGGTTTTCGTTGCATGTTTTTTCAGGGTTGCTAATGGTTGTTTTTCGTATTTTTTGTTTTGTGTTTTTATGTCGTTGCGTGTTTTGAAGGAATTCATCACCATCACGGAGCCGAAATCAACGAATAATTGGAGCTTCGACTACGTTTCATGTGTCATAAGGGTTTGGAAAATATTGGGGAAGCTTAGGTTAAAAAACTAAATGTTTTTCTAAGGCATAAAAGGCACAAACATAAGAAACTTTCTGAATAAAAAGGGCTCTCACCACCTGCGAGAGACCCCCCCCCCTTCTCCGGTCGCAGCCCGCTAGAGGCAAACTTGACCCGGGCCATTTTTGACACGATCGCGGTACGAGAGAGGCTAGGCCTCATCTATCGTGGCCCACGAGAAAGTAACAGATCATGACAGCAGCTTTTATACCCAATTTTCTACACTTTTTTGCCCTAATTTTTCCTTTCCACTCGACGGCTCCCTTCTAACACCACCATAAACCACCAAAAATCACCCCTATTCACCTTATATTTCCACCACCACTTCACCACATCATCCCACATCTGATTTCCATTATCAATTTCCCACTTTCACCACCTAACAAGCGATTTCAAGGGCTTTGAAGCTTTTCACCTAATTTCTTAGTTCTTATTGTGTAGATCGATTGGTATGTGTTTCCTGCCATTTTTGTACTTTGAGTCCATGTATTTTAGTTTTTAGTTAGTTAGGTTGCATGTTTAGGTGTTGGGTCTTGTTTAGGTCTAGTGTAGGTTTGTTTTGAGTATGTTTGAGGTTGCGGATGGGATGGTTTGGGTAGTAGTTCTGTTTGCAAGTTGCGGATGGGTTGGTTTGGGTTTGAGAAGGTTGGGTTTTGCGGATGGTTCGGTTTGAGAATGGTTAGACATTGAGTTTGGGGATTCATGTTGGTATTTTTGGTATAAAAATGGAATTTTGAACTGATTTTTTAACCCGAATCCACTATGGACATATTAAATTTTGAATTTGGTTGATTTAGGACTCAATGTTGGTTTGTTTAGGCACTTGGGTATTAATTTTGAGATACATGATGGAGAATTTACACATGGGTGTATCGTTTTATTTCCATCAGGCAACTCAGCCTTGACTAAGTGGTACGGATGGAGTTCAGCCGTTCCAGGTATATCAGGCCTCCGAGGAGGAAGAAGATGACTAATTTGGGATCAGTAGCAGTGTTAGGAGCTATATCTTTTTATTTTTCTTTTTATGTTGTTTTCATCTTCTATGGTCTGTACTAGTGTTTTGAATACTTTGACTTGTTGGTAGGGTCGGGTTGGTTGATGATGTTTGTTTGTGTTGATTGTTTGAGGCACTATTATCTATCTTTATGTTATGCATTTTACTATATTTTTGTTTGTTGATAGGTATGGTGTCGTTATTGCCGCTTTCGTTCGCGTGTGAGAATTGGGAATTGTTTACTAATCGTGTTCGGATTGGAGGGCATATGTGGAATTGACTGGCACATTGACAGTCTCGCATATCAGCTAAGTCGTTTCACTTGTATATATTGTATATTTTATTTAGTATTTTTTTAGTATTCAGTCGTGTTTTCATCCTTGCATTAGGGACAATGCAAATTTTAAGTGTGGGGATGGGACATTTGAGTCGTCGTTGTTAGTTTGACTCTAAAAAATTAGAAAAATAAAAAAAAGATGAAAAAAATTGAAAATGTCTATAGTTTTGTAAGTTTGCAAAATAAAGACAGAAAATGCTAGAAAAGTCGGGTTTTTGTTCGGGTTCAAATAATAATAGTATGAGTAAAGTAAGCTTGTGTCTAGCTTGGAATATGTGAGTAGGCCCGATTCGGTTCTAGGTTCCTTTGACATTAATATACCTTAATTTTCGGTTTACTTGTGGGTGCTCATTTAGGAAAAGTAGGTAAGTCGAAACCGCCAATAATAGTATAAGGAATGTCGTTATAAGCTAAAATTGTTAGAATTTTTTATAATAAGAAAAATATATGGAAAATTGAGCTAGATTGAAATAAAAAGATGAGACCTATGTAATCTTCATTGGGGATGGTGACTCTGATTTAGATTGCCTCTAGGTTGAGTTAAATAAAGTTCCAAAAATTACCGACGCTTACGTTGTCTCTCTCGGGGATGGTGACTCTGGTGGAGACAGCCTCTGGGTTACATAAGCAAAGTCTAGTGCTCAAAAGAAAAAGAAAAAATGGAGTGAAAAAAATTCTTTTGATTTTGGTATAAATGGTTAGGAAATGGGTCGAATGATTCATTCCTTGTGTTCTATGAGCTTGAGGCAGGATTAGGTGAAACTGCGGCTTTTGGTGTGAGATCCTAGGTAGACTAACCGAACTTGAACTTAGATTGCATGATAAGGGCTTGGAACCGGGTTTGGGTTTAAGTGTACACATATACTTGCAATCGCGGTTAACCCGAGTTTCAATCTTAATAAGTAATCTTGCTTTTCAACCGAATATTTATCCATCTATGATTTCGTTTGCATAATTCTTTTTCAGGAACGAAAAAAGAGTGAGTGTGGGGATATTTGATATATTGAATAATACATCTATTTATCATGTAGAGTTTGTATGATTTTCGTTAGTTTAGTTTTGGTTTTTAGTTAGAATGCATGTACTTTTGATTCGATTATGTTTTGCAGGTCTTGGTTGATGGAAGCAGCTGAAAAGTGTTGAAAACGAGATAAGATATGTAGAAACCAAGTACCAGGACGTAACTGGAGGTTCGGGGCATGAAAATCCGGAATTTACACCCTCTGGCGGGCCGCGACAGGTTATGAAGACCCTCTCGCGGGGTGCGAGAGGATGTTAGAGTTGGAATGAAAACTGACACAGTCGCGGGACGCAACAGATTTAGCTTTACCTTTCGCAGGGCACGAGAGGCAGTTTTCAACAGTGGGAATCGTAGCTGGGCATTTTTTAGTTGATAGGAAAGTATAAATACTTAATAATTCGCCCCAGCTCAACCCTAGACGAATTTGAGAGATCAAAGTTGAACTCGGAATCCTTTTCTGCACGGTTTAGAAGCATAGGATGCCCCGGAATCATTCGGTAGGAGTTGGAAGCATCGAGAGTGAAGATTTATGGGTTTTGTCTTCCTGTTTCATCATTGTTTTCTTTGTTTTCCATATCTTATCAATGAATTTTGTGTTAAAGATGATGGTTTTGATTTCTATTACTTTGATTCTTGGCTAATCGCCCTAAACTACCTAGGTTAGGATGAAACCTTGCAAAAGTTCATATTTTAATCGTTTATTGATGTTGATGTGGAATTTTCTAGTAAAGTAAAAGACTTTGGTTCTTTGATTTGGTGTGTATGCGTATTTTTATTTGATTTATGATTGTTTATCTGTTTCACATGAATCCTGTTAAATGTCTTTAATATAATGAGTTTGTGTTGATTATCGGATCTTAGCGGGTTCGAGTAATCTTATGGTAAATTGGCCAATAAGCCAAAGAAACAGTGATCAAGAGTTAATTTGGTTTTAATATTCTACTAACCTTAGTGCATCAGAAGTCCTAGGTTATTAATAGGTCTAACTGGGTAAATTGCTTAGATTAGGTTTTGAGAAAATTCAGTTTTAGTTGCCTTGCGACATTCTAGTTTATTAAACCAAATCAAGTTCCTTAGTTGCCTTAGACTTCCCGCTGAGAGGTAGTTAGTCACTTTAGGGCACTTGTCTAGAAAGTAGATAACCGAAAAGGAGTCTAACCGGTAAAGGTAACAATCCTTTAGAGTTCCATATGTGTCTTCCCGAGAAGGGTCGGGGGTCCTGTTCGGTTTCTCTTAGGGTTTAGCATCCATAGATCCTGGTTCCTTATCACATTAGTATTCGATAGTAAGGGGGATTCCAACCTAGGTAGCCTTTCATCGCCGCTTAGTTAAATCTTCGTCTCGAATCTTGTTTTAGTTCGTCTTAGTTAATTACTCTTTAGTTGACTTGCAATTTTAGTATTTTCAGTCACCCCCCCCCCCAAACAAATAAATAATTAGTCATGTCTGTGTCAGTCTCAGTCTAGATAGAGTCATTAGCGTAGTTTATTAGAGTCTTGTGGGTTCGATATCCAGACTTACCTTAACTATACTAGAGTCGATTGATTCACTTGCCTGTTAGTAGTTTAGTTGAGCTTTAGAGAGTCTAGAGTATTACTTTGAGTTTAGAATAGGTTAAATTAGGTTGTTTTTATTAAACTACTTTTAACACATCATCAACCCAAGTGGACGGGCCACATTTTGCTGGTAGAAAGTTGGGTTGATCATTTTGGCTACCTTAGTGGGGTTTTAATAAAATCTGATCGTTTGGCTATATTTGTGTTCCAAGATTTATTTTGATATGTTTGTGACTTTTATATGAATAGAATGTTTGCAAAATAAAATAAAGTTTTCCTTATAAGGGAAGTCGTAAAAAATTTATCAATCATTGATAAAATCTGAGAATATGAGAATTGAGCATACTAGAAAATCCAAGTTAGGATTTTGAATCCGTAGGAATTAGCTTACTATAAACAAACTAGTCAACGTTTAGATAAACTTTAAGGATCCAGGATCCTAAGAAACCAACTTGTGAATCTTCAAAATTCCAAAACCTTTTGCAAATAACTTAGGATCAAGCCACAAACAAATTGGGGACAAGCCCAAATAAACTAGGGACAAGCCCAATGAACTGGGGTCAAGCCCAACCAACTGGGGACTAGCCCAAAATACTGGGGACAAGCCCACTTAATTGACATGAAACGCCAAAACCTTAGCTAACGTGAAAACGTTAGAAACCTTAGCGAACGTGAAAACGTTAGAAACCTTAGCTAACATGAAAACGTTAGAATCCTTAGGATAATGGATGTTTGTTCGTCTACCATTATACTTAAGATGCTATATATGGCCAACAACAATGAAATTGTCAGCCACTAAAGCGTGTACTGGTCCCATTGCCTCAAACCATACTTGGATAAACATGTGCTACTGGCAGGGTGTCAAAACCCAATTCGTGTGAAAGGTGAAAACCTTTAAAAATTAGAAGGTATAAGATACCTTAAATGTAGGAGAGTGGTGGCTAACTCCTTAATCCTCTGTAAATAATGTTAAACATTTCTACAGAAACTCAAACTTGGTGAAATTGGATGTTAAGTATGTAACATCCTTTTCTTATGAGAAACCAAAGTAAAGAAAAACTTAAGATAAGATGTTACCGATGTGAGGATCCTGAATCCTTAAGGATCCTTGATCCTTTTTACATAAAATACTTCTTGAGATGAATAGCATTCCAAGCCCTTGGTAAGAGATCACCTTCCTTGGTTAGTAATCGGTATGCCCCATTTCCTGCCTTTGCTTCTATAAGGTGGGGACCTTCCCATTTAGGTGCCAACTTGCCATCAGCTGAGTTTGTGGTATTCTGAAATGCTTTCCTTAGCACCAAGTCTCCAATATGAAATCGTCTAATCCTGACATTCTTATTGAATGCTCCGGCCATCCTTTGTTGATAACTGGCCCTCCTTATTCTTGCTAAATTTCTAAGCTCATCCACAGTATCCAGATCTTGAGTCAGGTTTTCACTATTTGTTTGAGGATCACAGATGCTTGTTCTGGCTATAGGAACCAACATTTCTGTTGGGACCACTGCCTCGGTTCCAAAAACTAGAGAGAAAGGTGTCTTGCATGTGGCATTCTTTGGAGTT
This sequence comes from Scalesia atractyloides, assembly GCA_947069175.1. Taxonomy (NCBI): domain Eukaryota; kingdom Viridiplantae; phylum Streptophyta; class Magnoliopsida; order Asterales; family Asteraceae; genus Scalesia; species Scalesia atractyloides. The sequence goes on along the minus strand of CAMTDV010000022.1, from coordinate 75,667,459 downwards.
GTCCCATCTACCCAAAGGACATATGGCAGCTCTTCAACCCACTTTCCTTTCTTGGACCCAAGCTTCTTCTTCAAGTTGTTGATGATTTTGTTGCTTGACTCTGCTTGACCATTAGCTTGCGGATGAACTTGTGTGGATGTTATCATCTTGATTCCCCAACTATCACAAAAGTTAGTAGTTCTATTCACAATAAACTGGGATCCATTATCACATATAATTTGAGAAGAAATTCCAAATCTAGTAATAATGTTTCTTTTAATGAAGGATATAACTTTCTTTTCTCTGAATTGAACAAAAGCTTCTGCTTCTATCCATTTGGAGAAGTAATAAGTCATGGATAGCATAAATCTTTTCCTCATGTTGCCTTTGGAAGTTTGCTAACTATATCCATTCCCCATTTCATAATGGACAAGGGGAAATTATTGGATATAAAGGCTCTGATGTTTGATGTAGGATATTGCTAAAGTCTTTGGCAAACATCACACTTCCTTGCTTAATCTACTGCATCCTTCTTCAATGTGGGCCAGTAGTAGCCTATTCTAAGGATCCTTGAAAATAGTGTTTTGCCCCTAGTGTGGTTTCCACAGTCTCCTTCATGAAAATCCTTCAAGACCTCTTGACTATCTGGATCCTCAATGCATCGCAAGTAGGGGCCTATAATAGATCTTTTATACAAGGTGTTATTTAATATAATAAATTGAGATACCTTAACCCTGATGGCTCTGGAATTCTCCCCTGTGGGGAATTTCCCCATTCTGAATGTAGTTCATAATTGGAAGGATCCATGATCCTGAATTCGATTGCACATCACTTGGTACAATTGTAGTATCCTCAACTCTTTCCTGAGCTTCATTTTCCATAATTGCAGGAAAAAGAATGTGGATAATAGGTATCCTCATGTCTTCTGGTATCTTTAAAGATGATCCTAAATTTGCCAACGCATTTGCCCCAAAATTTTCTTCTCTAGGTACCTGCGTTATACTAAAACAATCAAAAGCATTTGCTAGTTTTTTAACAATTTCTAAATATTTGATTAATTTCTCACCCTTCACAACATATCAGCCATTGTAATGGTTAGTAATTAGCAATGAGTGTATGTATACTTGAAGAAATCTGATCTTCATTTGTTTAGCTAATTGCAAACCTTCTGTTAGGGCCTCATATTCTACTTCATTGTTAGTTGTCTAAAACTCACAAGCAATGGACTGGGGTATTATGTCCCTTTGTGGCGATTTTAGTAGTATTCCTAGCCCTGTTCCTTTGACATTCGAGGCTCCGTCAGAGAAGAGTGTCCAAGGATCCTTGGTCTTTTCAAGCTGTTTAACCTCTAATTCAGCTTCCCTTTGTAGATCACTACTGAAATCAGCCACAAAGTTAGCCAAAGATTCAGACTTGATGGTAGTCCTTTGTTTGTATTTTATATCATATGCACTAAGTTTGACTGCCTATTTCGCCATTCTTCATGACATTTCAAGTTTCCTAAGAACATCTTGATAGGAAAATTTGTTTCCACAATAATAGTATGCGATTCAAAATAATGTCTAAGTTTAGTGGAAGCTGTTTTGGTCAAAAATCTGATTAAGGATAATGTAACCAAATCTGATTTTGTGAGGTAGTGTGCTTGTATAATGAACAATTGTACGATCAAATACCAAATGTAAAGGACAATGAACACGATGATTAATTATACGAGGAAAAGGCCATTGATCTTTGTAAGATCTCCAGCATAAAAAACCTCAGATGATGGAAACTACCGATCACCGACTATATTCCACAAAAATGATCCACAATCTAGTACAACGTCGGATGATATCGAGCTTGTTACAATTGAGTTCTAGTGTGAATATTCGAGAGCAGTTTTTTTTTAGAGTAGCAAAAATGTGCAAGTGTGTGTCTTATCTAGCTTTATATCCCCTCATATATTTTCTAAATTAGCTAATAACTAACTAAGCGAAAATGAAGGAAGCCCACACATTCACCCATAACGGCTATGGCCTCACATACACGTGCCTAATTCCCAATATATTCCATAAGATGCTAGCTTGGCCAAGTCCCACTCGTTCATGACCTGCATATAAACATTAGCAACAAAACAGAACAATTGTCAGATAGCATAAATAAAGATAAGGATCATTGATCCTCAGATTTCCTACACTATCTATTAAGGATAAGTGATCCAGGCTAGGTCTCAGGATAAGTGATCCATACTCAATAAAATTTAGCCTCTAATAGATTCCCCCCAAATATGTCAAATAAGATCTAAATCAGATTGGCCATATTTCCGTTGAACGCGGACTAGCCATTGTGCATGTAACTAGCCATTACAACTCCTAACGTCACTGATGGGATATGCTACAACAATCATCACACTATATAGGGAGAAGATAAGATCAAGTATTCATTTAAAGATCAGAAAATCCTCTTTCAAATCTTCATTCCAGAACTAACTCAGGTATCCCTCTTCTCTCATAAATCTTTTTATTTTCTCTGAAATTCTTCATCTCCCCTTCTCTAATTATGGCTAAGATGTCTACCCGATCCTCACCCGACAAGAGCCCGGAGAAGGATAACGAGCCCCAGAGTCAGAACCTGTTATCAAATCCTTCATCGAAGTTGTGCAAGTTCACTAATCCAGAGATTGAGAATCTCTTCCCATGCTTTCCACCTGAAACAGTATTCTGGCCGTTTGATTTTTCCATTAAGAGCGAAGACGTTTCGCCCATTTGGGATTGCTTTCCAGCCCTGCTGTTTCTCATTGGCTACACACATCCTTTCCCTGATCTTACCCAACGGTTCTTCACCCTCATAGGCATCAACTACAGCCAAGCAATGCCCATGCTTTAGAGGGTTTTGTATAGCCTTGCACAGATTCATCATAAAAGAAGGTATTCATTTCAACCTGTCAGAGCTTCCCTATCTTTAAAGCCTTGTCTCCCATGGTTCCTATCGTTTCTTGCTTAAAGCCAAACCTCAACAGCCTTTACCCATTCTCAAATCCACTCAAAATGGTTCCACCTCAAAGAATCAATTGTTCTTCATGCGAAGGGATTCTATTCCCCTAGGGAATAGTTTATCCAAAAAGTGGATCTTGAAGAGTAGGATACAGGATCATTAGATAACTGCTATAGAAGATTAATTTATTTTGCTAACTTGTTTCCCTTTTTTCTCTCGCATGTAGTGACCAATTTTACTTGTCTGACCAAATCACCGGAACTGAAGAAAGGGTTGCTGCATTTTGGTCCCTTGATTCATCAATGAGAACATTCAAGCCGAGAACAAAGGATTTAGAGGCCAGCACTTCCACCTCCTATACAATATCAAGTAAGTGCATTTTTTATATACATAATCCTGTATTGAAAAAGTTGTATATAGTAAGAGACTTATCGTTTTTGTTGATGATATATGTGCGCAAAGATCCACCAGCAAATGGCCACCAATTTTGGCCTAGATGATGTTGATAGCATCATCTCACCATGACCAAGGCTAGATCGAAAAGGAAGAAGCCTATAGAGGCTGAGACGAGCTCCAAGCGAAAAAGTTGATCCATGCCTTCATTGCTGATGTAAGGATCCTTGATCCATTTCAGTTATTGTCATCTTTACTGAAGGAACTATGCACGTTATCCATTGCAGAGATTCGTTCACTTGAAGGCCCATAAGGATAAGTGTTTGGATGAGCTTGAAGATAACCTGGCTGATCTCCAGTCTATAGATGCTGCTAAGTACAAGATGACTTCCAAGCTAGAGAAGGAAAACAAGCTCCTAGAGAAGAAGATATTGGAGGCAGACATGCACGTTGACAAGGCGGAAATGAAGGCAATTGAAGAATCCAAGATCCATGCTGTTCATGCTACCCTTAAGGCTAGGATCAAAAATGTCAAAGAGGCAATGGATCCTGCCTTTGACTGATCTTCATTAGATTTGGCTGGATGGGAGTGGAGACTCCATGAGCTTGGTGATGATGAGGAGCCGGAGCCGGTACAGATGATGGAGGCTGGATCAAGCGGGGCCAAGGAGGTGATCGAGGTTGCTAGAGGTGAAGCAGGAGGTGTTGGTGCAACTGTAGGTGGTGTTGCTGAAGTGGGCAAAGAAGGATAATCTAGACAAGGCCTGAGCCCAGTTTTTAGAATTTGTGGTTTTTTGTTGATGGTGTTTTTGGTTTAAACAATTTATGGTTTGTAATTCTGAACAATAGGTATTTAGGTTAAGGATCACTAATCCTTATGACAATAGGGGGTGGCAAAGGTGGCTGGGTCCTTCTGTTTGTGGAGGATGAAGCGTTTGACGTCCCTTGCTTTTAGTTTCCTGCATCTTGAAGAACAATTAGTATGGACACCCTTTATCAACCCATGTGGATGGGCCACGTTTTGCTGGTGGAAACTTGGGTTGATAATTTTGGTAATCGTATAATGGGGTTTTATTAAAAGTTATAACCTTTTAACTACATCTTGTACTGTATTTTTATTTCTGAAATGTTGTTCTGATATGTTTATGTTTATATTATCTTTACTTTATAAAACTTAGAGAATTTTGGATTGTTAAAAATATATCAATTCTCTATCATAGAAACTCTAGAAAATACGGGATATTATATGATCAATGGTCATATATCCTCAATTGAAAGGTCTAGGGTGTAAACAATGATGCAAATAAACTAAGGATAAAACATACCAGAGAATCCAAGTTAGGATTCTATATCCTTAAGACTTACAATTGTAGAAACAGGCCAAAGAAACCAGTTAAGGTTTAAGGATTCAAGATCCTTAACTACAAACCTTTAAATCTTCAAGAACCTATAAAAGACAACTTAGGACTAGGCCAAATATTCTGGGAAACTAGAGACAAGCCCAAATAAACTAGGGACAATCCCAAAATCCTTGGGGTCTAGCCCGAGCTGGGGACAAGCCCAACGTAAGTGACATGAAAGTGCCAAAAACTTAGTTAACGCGAAAACTTTAAAATCTTTAGGATAATGGATGTATGGTATGTCTATCATTATACTTGAGATCCTACATATAGCCAACAACAATGAAATGTCAACCACTAAGCGTGTACTTATCCCATTGCCTAGAACCATACTTGGATAATCGTGTGCTACTAGCAGGGTCAAAACCCAATTCGTGTGAAGGTGAAAACCTTTAAACCTTAGAAGGTATAAGATACCTTAAACATGGGAGAGAGGTGGCCAACCCCTTAATCCTCTGTGAAAAAATGTCAAACTATCTACAAAAGCTTAATACTTGATAAAAATGGATGTTAAATGTTTAACATCCTTTCCTTATAATTAATAATAAGTATGAAATGAAAGAGAGTGAAAGTAAGATGTTACCGAAATAAGGATCATATATCCTTTGAGGATCCTTGATCCTGGGTCAGAATAGTGGAATCTCTATGGATCCTCGAACCTTCTTACATGAAGTATTTCTTTAGATGAACAACATTCAAAGCTCTTGGTAGAAGATTACCATCCATAATTAACAAATGATATGCCCCCTTTCCAGTTTCTACTTCTATCAAATAGGGACCTTCCCATTTTGGTGCTAATTTACGATCGACTGGATTTGTAATGTTCTTGAATGCTTTCCTTAGCACTAAATCACCAACTTGAAATTTTCTAATCCTTACGTTCTTGTTGTATGCTTCAGCCATTCTTTGTAGATAGCTATCCATCCTTATTCTTCCCAAATCTCTGAGCTCATCCACAATATCCAGGTCTTGAATCAGATTCTCATCATTTGCTTGAGGATCACAGATGCTTCTTCTAACCGTGGGAACCACCATCTCTGTTTGGATCACAACTTCAGTGCCAAAGACTAAAGAGAAGGGAGTCTGTCCTGTAGCATTCTTCGGAGTTGTCCTATCTGCCCAAAGAACGTATGGCAGCTCTTCAACTTACTTTCCTTTCTTGGATCTAAGTTTCTTCTTCAAGTTGTTGATGATTTTTTTGCTTGACTCTGCTTGACCATTAGCTTGCGGATGAACTTGTGTTGTTGTTATCATCTTGATTCCCCAGCTGTTACAAAAGTTAGTAGTTCTACTCCAATAAATTGGTATCCATTATCACAAATAATTTGAGAAGAAATTCCAAATCTAGTAATAATATTTCTTTTAATGAAGGATATGACTTCTTTTTCCCTAACTTGAACAAAAGCTTTTGATTCTATCCATATGGAAAAGTAGTCTATCATGGCTAGCATAAATACTTTCCCTCCTGGTGCTTTTGGAAGTTTGGTAACTAAATCCATTCCCCATTTCATAAATGGCCAAGAGGAAATTATTGGATATAAAAGCTCTGCTGGTTGATGTAGGATGTTGCTAGATCTTTGGCAAGCATCACACTTCCTTGCATAATCTACTACATCCTACTTCATTGTAAGCCAGTAGTAATATGTTCTAAGGATCCTTGAGAATAGCACCCTACCCCTAGTGTGGTTTTCACAATCTCCTTCATGAAATTCCTTCAAGATCTCTTGAATTTATGGATCCTCAATGCATCGCAAATAAGGACCTGCAAGAGATCTTTTATACAGTGTTATTTAATATAATAAATTAAGATACCTTAACACTGAAGGCTTTGAGATTCTCCCAAGTGGGAATATCCCCATTCTGGATGTAGTTCATAATTGGAAGGATCCATGATCCTGAATTTGGCTGCACATCACTGGGTACAATCACAGTATTTTCAGCTATTTCCAATGTTTCATTTTCCTCGATTGCTGAAAAAAGAACATGGATGATAGGTATCCTCACGTCTTCTAGTATCTTTAAGGATGATCCTAGATTTGCCAACACATCTCCCCTAGCGTTTTCTTCTCTAGGTACCTGCGTTATGCTAAAAGAATCAAAAGCATTTGCTAGTTTTTTTTAGTAATTTCCAAACATTTGATTAATTTCTCACCCTTCACAACATATGAGTCACTGTAATGGTTAGTAATTTGCAACAAGTGTATCTATACTTGAAGATACCTTATCCTCATATGTTTACCTAATTGCAAACCTGCTATTAGGGCCTCATATTCTGCTTCATTGTTAGTTGTCTGAAACTCACAAGCAATTGATTGGGGTATTATGTCCCCTTGTGGCGACTTTAGTAGTATGCCTAGTCCAGTTCCTTTGACGTTTAAGGCTCCATCTATGAAGAGTATCCAAGGATCCTTGGTCACCTCAAGTTGTCGAACCTCTAATTCAACTTCCCTTTGTAGATCACCACAAAGTCTGCCAAAGCTTGAGAGTTGGTGGCAGTCCTTGGTTCATATTTTGTCATATGCACTAATTTTGACTGCCCACCTCGCCATTCTTCCTGACATTTCAGGTTTCCTGAGAACATACTTGATAGGAAAATTAGTTTTCACAACAATTGTATGTGTTTCAAAATAATGTCTAAGTTTAGTGGAAGCCATAATTAATGTAATAATTAATTTCTCTAAATGAGAGTATCTGGATTAGGCATCAAGAAGGCTTTTACTTACAAAATACACCGGATGTTGTTGGCCTTTTGGATCTTTAACTAACAATGCACTTACTGCTTTATCTGAAACAGCTAAGTACAAGAATAATGGCTCACCATCCTATGGTTTCATCAGGGCTGGTGCTAAGGATAGATAATCCTTGAGAACCTTGAGTACAGCTTCATGTTTCTCAGTCCACTCAAATTTCTTGTTCTTCCTCAGAATATCATAAAAATCCTTGCACTTCTCCTAGGACTTCGGAATGAATCTATTTAATGTCGTGATCCTTCCTATCAATCTCTGGACATCCTTGTCATTGGCAGAGATTTTATATTCAAGATCGCCTTAATCTACTCTAGGCTTGCTTCATTTCCTCTTGTGGTCACCATGTATCCTAGGAACTTTCCAGCTTTAACACCAAAATGACACTTTGAAAGATTTAGCTTCATGTTGTATTGATCAAGGATGTTGAATGCCACTTCAAATCCCATGAGATAATCCTCTGCACTCTTGGACTTGACAACCATGTCATCTATATATACTTCCATAGTGTCTATAATATGCTCTTTAAAGATCATGTTTACCGGTCCTTGGTAGGTGGTACCTGCATTTCTTAGTCCAAAAGGCATTGCAATATAACAATATATGCCAGTAGGAGTCATGAATGTTGTATCCTCTTGGTCAGATGGTTCCATCTGAATTTGTTGGAATCTAGAGGAAGCATCAATAAAGGTTTGCAATTCATGTCCTGCTGTTGCATCCACCATAGTGTCAATGTGTGGTAATGGGAAAGGATCTTTGGGACATGCCTTATTTAAATCTGTAAAAACAACACATACCCTCCACTTTTCGTTTTTCTTTTGAACTACCACTACATTGGCCAACCATCTTGGATACTTAACTTCTCTAATCATACCAGCCTTTAAGAGTTTGTCTACCTCCACTTAGATGATAAGGTTTCTTTTAGGTGCAAATTTTCTTCTTTTTTGATGAATTGGCCTGAAAGATTTATCAATTCCAAGTTTATGTGTTATACTATCATAGATATACCTATCATATCCTCGTGTTTCTAAGCAAAGGTAGACTTTCTTCTTTTCAGGAAGGATTCTAGATCCTCATCTATACTGTCAAGGATCCCAGATCCAATGTAGATTTTATTTACAGGATCCTGTGGATCCAATATTACATCTTTGATGTCTTGCTCTGCTGCCTCCTGGACACTCCTTGGAGGTTGTTGTGATTGCTACGTTGCCCTTGGTTTTGATGCCAATTTCATTGAAGAGGTGTAACAATTCTTGGCCTCTTGTTGATCACTTTCTATCTTCACTACCCCCCCCCCCCCCGGCATGTTGGTAGTTTTACACATTGGTGGTAGGTTGATGGAACAGCTTTCATTTCGTGAATCCAATGCCTGCCAAGGATAACATTGCAACAAGACAAGAAGTAAATAACACAAAATTTTTGTACAGAGTTTACCCCCTCAATATAGATTAGGCGTTTGTTGTCCCCCAGTGTGTTCTTCGTTTCACCGCTGAATCCTATAAGTACAGATGATTTTGGAATTATTTCTGTTTCCGGGATGTTCATCTTTTTTAGGACATCAAGTTGTATGATATTCACAGAGCTTCCACTGTCAATGAGGATCCTACAAACAAAGTGATTAGCTATAAACAAAGTAATAACTAGGCCATCACGGTGAGGATCCTGAATATCAACACGGTCATCCTCATCAAAGGATATAACTTTCTACTGAGTTAGAGTGGAGGTCCTAATGGGCATGTCTCCATTCTCCAACTTAGTTTCTTTGGCATGCCTATTTGCCGCTGAGAACAAGATTCCACAGATATCTGACCCTTTGGATATAAAGTTTATAATTTGTGCATCGCCGGAGGTGGAGCAGCTTTTTTTGGAACATTATCAGGATCCTTGATCCTTGACTTCTTCCTGCCCAGCAAATCTTTCAAGTGCCCCTTACTAAGGACATAGCCAATTTCTCTCCTTAGAGCTATGCATTCGTCAGTCAAATGTCCAAAGTCTTCATGGTACTTATCCTTGAAGGAGTTAGACTTCTTGTTCTTATTCGGCCACCTAGCTTTTTCACCTGAGTTCTACAAGGCAAGCATCAATTCATTGTTATTAACAGGAAAAGAATATTCAGATATTCGAGGATATTCCTCCTCATCATCAACTTGTTCAACTACATGAACATTTTGATTATCAGGCTTGGAGTACGGCTTGGATGAGTTATTCTTGTAGAAGGATCCTTGCTTCTTGTCGTTGTACTCATGTTTGTTAGAACCAGTAAGCCTGTCTTGTATTCTCTTATCATCCTCTAGTTAGTTGAATCTTAGAGCCCTGTTTCTTACTTTGTCCAAATTCCTTTAAGGGGTCATGAAGGTCATCGTAAAATGGAGAATCCTTATGTAATCCCATTTTAAATGCTTCAACCATAGTTGCAACATCTAGATTCGGGATTTCTAAGAATTCTCTACAAAACTTGGTAACATAATCCCTTAAGGATTCATCATAAGCCTAGGTTATCCTATATAAGTCACAGTTAGCCTTTCAAAAGTTCTACTACATGAATACTGGTTATTAAATAGGTTAACTAAGTGCAAGAATGAAGTAATGGAGTAGGGAGGAAGACTTAGCAGCCATTTGAGAGCTGATCTAGTGAGTGTGGATCTGAAGCCCTTACATAAGCAATCTTCTTTCAACCTTTCAGGAATGGGTTTTCTCTCCATTCTATCCCGGTATTATGCCACGTTATCCTCTAGATCAGTTGTTCCGTTGTACACCTTCATGTTAGGTGTCTAAAATCGTTTTGGAATTTCTGCATCACATATAGGTGGTGCGAAGCGAGACACCTTGTGACTTCCATCCGGATTTTCAGGAATAGGTTTAACTATTCTTGGAAAGGTGGATATCATATCCTTGAGCTTTTGTAGCTCCCTTGCCATGGCCTGACTGATCCCTGCATCCTGCATGAAACCATAATTAATATCCATAAAGGTGTTGTTAATATTGTTACCTCCCATTTGGCTTATTGTCTTGTAGAAGTGTATTGGGGATAAGAGATGTCTGCTGTCACAGTAGGGCTTGAGGAAGCTGTAGTTTGCATTGGGATGAAATCCCTATCATGGACTTCTGGTTGACTCCTTCAGGATCCTTGATGTTGAAAGATGTTGTATCCATGATACATTGGTGCTGAAGGCCTTGATGGATAATCCATGGATCCTTGAACTCGAGCTGAGGATCCTTGATGCTAAAAGTAGGATCCTGAGACTGGTACGTTCCCTTTGATCCCCTAGGTTGGTAGAAGGATCCTTGAGGCTGAGTTGTCTCTAGTGATCCTTGTCGAAGGATAGAGGATCCTTGAGGTTGGAAGTAGGATCCTTGAGGCTGTGTTATTGATAGTGATCCATGCTGAAAGTTGGAGGATCCTTGAAACTGGACACTGGATCCCTTAGAAGGCTAGATTGTTGATGATGGAATAGCAAAATCCAATAACCTAGGCATCAGTGGAGACTGATCTTCTGCTGGTCTCTTCTTCTTCTTGATTGCATCAATTTCGCAAAGGATCGTTTGGTTGGTTTTGTCTTGCTACTCCGTGTAGCCTTTCATCTGCAAAATCAAAGCAGAAACATCATTGTCAGTAGTTGTAAAGGAAGAAACAGTAGAGGTTTTTGATCCTGTGAAGACGGATGATGTCTTCTTCTTAGCATTTTCAGCATTCTTCTGGAATGATGGGGAAAATGGGAGTAAAGGCATAGTGGTTTGAGAAGAGGTAGTCGTCGGCATGGCACTTGAAGTAGCTTTCCCATGAGAGGCCATGAAGTTAATGGAAATGAACGAAAATTCTTAGAATTGAAGCACCATTTGCCCCATGGTAGACGCCAAATTGTTTTGGTCAAAAATCAAGCTAAGGATAATGTAACCAAATCTGATATGGTGAGGAAGTGTGTTTGTATATTAATTAATTGGATGATCAATAAATGAAATGTAAATGGCAATGAACACAAGGATTTATATGAGGAAAAGCCCTTGATATTTAGAAGATCTCTCACATAAAAAACCTCGGGTGATGGAAACTACCGATCACCAACTATATTGAACAACCAAGCAAGAATTCAATACAACTTTGGAAGATAATGAGCTCAATACAATGGAATCTAGTGTTAATGTTGTGAACAGTTTGAGTGTTGCGAGAGAGAGTGTGTGTTCGTATGATGTGTTCTGCCTAAAATGAGCCTCATTATCCCCTTATAAAATGGGAAATAACTAGATAACAAACAATCCAAAAAATGTGCAACTATCCCATGTTCTCTATAACAGCTACACTCGAATATACATGTGCCCATTTGGAGCATATCCACCGATATTCCAGCATAGACCAGGTCCACTTCGTCAAGTACCTGCGAATACAAGTTAAAAAATATAGGAAACAATTGTTAGTCAACATAGGTAATAATAAGGGTCCTTGATCCTCAGACTTCCTACATCATCCATTAAGAATCAGTGATCCAGGATAAATCTTAGGATACATGATCTATAGTATTGAAATCAATGCCCTAACAACGAGTACAAGTTTTTTGAAATGTTTAAAAAAAACTATATGTCTTAAATCATTATAATTCAATTTCAAATGAACATACATTTACATTAATGCATTGAATACGTATAGTTGTTACATCAATGTTAAACAATTATACACTATTACATAGATTGTATAAGTTACATCACAAGAAACAATTCCAAAGCAACAATATACAAACCACCAGCATTTCAATCAATTAAGTGGAACCTTATTGTTAAGGATTTATCTTATTTTTATTCTCCACCCATCATTGTGGAAACATGCTTCTTTTTTGGAGGAGTAACACTTGCTGGTTTCTCCTTTGTCTTCTAAACTCCCTTCGTGTTGTTTTTCTGGTAGCTATCTCCTTGCGCTTTGTCTGTCATTGATTTTCTTTTGCCAAGCTTTTCCCAATCACCATAGACTGTTGTTGTCTATCAAACAAAATGACCTTAGCAATTCACAAAGGATGATATGCTAGCTTATATACAAGTAAAGTTCCCCACATCCTCGAACTTACATATATTTTTCTTTCTTCTTGTTGGGTAATTTACATAGTTTGTTTGCGCTTGCTGTAAGTTATTTAGTACATTTGAAATTTTCAACTTTCAAGTGTCATGAAGTGTTTTATGTGAACATTTATCCATCAATATACTAGAAGTTAATCTTAAATTTCATGGTTATTATATGCAGAATTACAATGTCACATTTATCCATCAAATACTAGAAGTTAATCTTAAATTTCATGGTTGTTGTATGCAGAATTACAATGTCTGCGTGGAAGGATATACTTAATATTAAATGGCAATCAGGGTGAGCATGGATTTGGGCTATTATGTGTTACATTAGAGGCTACTTAGTAGTCTAATTAGTTCCATGTGAATTTTTCGTTTCATTTCTATGCAAATATATAGGGATTGATTTTTTAAGGGTTGACAAATTTTAATTCCTCTTATTCTTAAATAGTTTCCTCCATTAGTTTCAATTTCCAAGCAAAGTGCACCACCACGTATTGGCTTCATACATAAATAGTTTTTTTTTGAAGTCATGAACACATCCGATAACGCCTTTTCCTCTTTGTTCTTCTCCTTTGCTCTACACCTTTTTATCTTGACTTTTAGATTCTTGAGAATAATCGACAACACCAAGTCCTCCTCCTTCTCATACTCACATATCCACGGTAAGATACCAGTCCTTTACCACTTCCCATATACCTTCTTTCAAGAATTAAAAAAATCCAAAAGGGTACGGCCCGAAATCTACCTGATTACAAGACCAGACTAAAGGCGAGTAATCCGAATGAATCAAAGTGGCTGCCATAAAGTTAGCGTTAGGCCACGCCGACATGAATCCGTCACAAACTAGAACCAGATCGATCTTGTTGAGACTACACCTATCGCTGGACATAAATGTGAAACCCAAACTCCATCACAAACTAGAACCTGATTGATTTTGCTGAGACTAGACCCATCGCTGGAAACCAACGTGATAGAATTAGCTCCAATTGGACTTCTTGTTTTTCATTTCTATGGAAATATATTTGGCTAAATTTATAATGGAATGATAACTTTTAATCTTTTCATCTTTATTTAGTTTCCACAAACAACTTCTACTGAGCAAAGTGCACCAAAACCTGTAGGATCTAAACATCCATCATTTTCTTATTTTTAAAACATGTGAATATGAAACAAGTATACATTTTGAATGCTATTGGTTCTAGCGCAAGATTCCCAAATAACTTCTTGCTTTTAGAAAGTTGTCTGGTGTGTGCCTAAAAATCATTCACGTACTAAACTAGCAACAAGATGGTCGTAAGATTTTGTTTTCTTTAACTCTTTAACGTGGCAGCTTAATTTACGTTGCGATAGTATTTTGTCATGAATTTATGGGTTTCATCTTTGTCGTCCTTTACCGCGTTCTGTGGTTAACATCTTTCTTTCTGTATGATGAGTACAAGTTTATTTTAAATGCCCAAATAACATAATGTCTTAAATCCTCATGGTGTTATTTAGCATTTGTTTTTTTCAAGTTTCAGTTGTCATGAAGTGTTGTTGTGTGCGAACATTTACCTATCAATATCCTAGAACTTAATCATAAATTCGTGATTGTTGTAAGTTGTATGTAAAATTACAATGTATGTGTGGATGAGCTAAATTAGTGTCAAATAACAATCAGGATGTGCTTGGGTGTGGGCTGTTATGCATTACATTAGAGGCTACATGCTTGTCTAATTAGTTCTCATTGAATTTTCCTTTTCATTTCTATGTAAATATATTGATATAGATTTTTTAAGGATTGATAAATTTTAATTCCACTTATTCTTAATTAATTTCCTTGAAAATTTTCAATTGCCAAGCAAAGTGCACCACCATATGTTGGCTTCAAACATAAACAACCTTTTTAAGCACTGACCGCATCCGTCTGGCTCAGTTTAGTTTCTAGGATTACTCGTAATTTCTTTGAGTATGCTGTAACCCAATTATTTAATTATATTCAAAATCAATAACCCTAGAAACTTAACTGAGTCAGTGGGTCTAATCATTTGTTTTTCTCCTTTGCTCTCCACCATTTTATCTTGGGTTTTGGATTCTTGAGAATAATCGACAACACCAAGTCCCCCTCGGTCACATATCCGGGGTAAGACACCGAGTCCTTGACCACTTCTCATGTACCTTCTTTCAATAATTAAAAATTCGAAAAGGGTGAGGCCTGAGAGTGTTCTGAGTGAATCTGTGTGGCTGCCACAAGGTTTGTGTTAGGCCACTCCAACATGAAACGTCACAAAGTAGAACCTGATCGATCTTTTTGAGACTAGACTCATTGCTTGACATAAATGTGAAATGCAAACTCCACAAACTAGAACCCAATAGACTACTGGACGTAAACTGATAGAATTACCTCCCATTGGACTTCTTTTTCATTTCTATGAAAATATATCTGGATAGATTTATAATGGAATGACAACTTTTAATCCACTCATCTTTAGTTAGTTTCCTTAAACAATTTCTACAGAACAAAGTGCACCACAACGTGTTGGATCCAAACCTACATCATGATTTTAGCTTTTAAACATCCAAATATGAAACACGTATACATTTCCGATGCTATTTCCTCTAATGCAAGATTCTTAAATACAATGTTTGGTGTGTCCCTAAAATCATTCACTAAACTAGTGGCAAATTGGTCAATGGGAGATTTTGTTTTTGAAAATTTTAAAAGCCGCAGATTAATTAACATGACACACGACATGTTAAAATATTATTTTTCATGGGTTTCATCTCTATCCTATACCCCATTTCATGATTAACATCTATATTTTTGTATGATATAGTTCTTAAAGAACACAATATGTCTTAAATCATCATGATTCAATTTCAAATGAACATACATTTACAATAAAGCGTTGAAAAAATACTATTATTACATTAATGTAAAACAATATACAAACAACAATATACACAATTCCAAAGCAACAATGTACAAACAACGAGCATTATATAAGCTGCATCACAACACACAATTCCAAAGCAACAATATACAAACAATGAGCATTTCCGTAAATTAAGGTGAACCTTATTGCTAAGGATTTATCTTATTTTTATTCTTTAAATTCTTAGCCAATTTAGTAGCACAACTTGCAATAGTCTCACCCATCATCGTGGAAACATGCTTCTTTTTTGGAGGGATAACGCTTGTTGGTTTCTCCTTTGTCTTCCCTCCTCCCTTAGATGATTAACATCTTTATTTCTGTATGATTTAGTTCTTAAATACTAACACAAATACTTGCGCTTGGAAAGACGAGTACAGGTTTTTCTAAGGCTCAAGATATTCACACACCCCTGATGCCTATTTGGATACCTTTGGTGCCCAAAACGGGTCGTCTAGAGCTAGACGGGTCGTCTAAAGCTAGACGGGTGACGGGTGGTCTATTGGACAACCCGAAAGTGCATTAAAACGATCAATGTTCCATGTTTAAATGGGTTAATTGTTATGATATGATGTCTACGGTGTATATGTCTTCACATGTACCGAAGAGCATAAACGAGGGAGTTTAACGTGCTTTGTCGGGGGCTTGAAAGTGGCTAGTTGAAGATGAGGACTTAAGAGATTGAATGAAGAGCAAAATGGGAAATTCTGCTGACCACCGCAGTAAGACCGTTCCTTGGCACTGTAAGAAGATTTTTTTCCCACCGTAAGCTATGGCGGGCATCGTAGCGTAGCTTACGGTGGTGAGCTGCGGGAAAGTTGTAACTGCCAATTTATGCTCGGTTTTGAAGAGCCTTTTTAGATTCCAATCATTGGAGAATGTTTTGCAGAGCTAAGAGGCGATTTCTGGCTGATCTTTGTGTTCCTAAACAATTTCTAAACATAATTTTGGTGTATGTTGATTTCTATGATCAAAACAATTGAAGTATGTTGGATTGCAAGAACATGAGAGGCTAGAACTCCGTGTGATCATCTTAAGTGGAAGGTTTGTTGAATAATTGTGTTTCAATTTCTGATTTCTAGAATAATAATTGTTATTTTGTAGTTGTTATGTTATTTGGATTATTGTTGATTGATATTTTATTCATTGCCTTAGTCGTACGTTCTTGGTGTCTTTGACAATCGAGATATCATGGGGAGGTTTACGGGTTGGATATTAGTCAATTGGTCATCGGGTAACAACCTCGCATTATAAGTAATCCGTGTACTTAGTTCCCTTTTATCACGAGCAGTTAATCAAACACGAGTCATGTCTATGTGACTCTTTTTAGTTGAACTTGAAACACATGCATTAATTTAAACCAGAAACTTGAGATGGTCACTCTCTTTCAATTTGTTAAAAAAAACCAACTTTGATTTGTTATTAGTTAAAATCTAAACCACAAACCAAAAACTCTGAATTTAATTTCTTGCAACTTAGGTAAATTAGTCAAAGTATTACAAATTCTAGATAACGCAATTTCCACAACTCCCTGTATTCGATACTCACTTACCGCTAGCTATTAGCTGTATTTGGATTAAATTTACGTGAGACTACGACAATCACGTCAAATTTTGGCGCCGTTGCCGGGGAGTAGTGCGCAATGTGTGTTATCTTTGATTTAGTTTAGTTTGTTATTTTTCTGGGTTTACGCTGGTTGTGTTAGTGTGTAGGTATTTACAGGTGCATGCATACTAGAGGCTCTAATAGGCTATCACCATTGGCATTTGATCCAGAGATCGAGTGAACTTTACGACGCAATAGGGTTTTGTTACGTGAAAACATGATTAGTGGTTCCCCAACAACACCTACTACACCAATTTCACCACTTAATACCATGGAACAATTACCTACCACCACGAGCTAAACATCACCCATCCACGCCTCCACCAATTCCTACCACCCATCCAACTTCAACACATGAAGTTAACCCATCCAACGCTGCATCGATCGTACCACCATTCTCATCCTTTTTCCCAACATCCGGTCAATCATCATCCACCCAACAACCATTACCAAGTAAAAATTTACCAAGTTCAACCATTATCCATACCTCCTTCACATTTCAACCACCAACCCAACCTGGTTTCCAATATCCTTCCTCACAGTTTGTGCAATCGTCGGGTGTAGGGGAGACGGGTTTGATGATGGTTATGAAGAAGAATTTGGAGGGTATGAAGAAGAGGGTTATTACTATGGGGGTGATGGATGTAACTTAAGAGCTTAAGGGGGAATGGGTTACCCACAAAGCCAACAATTGGAACAAGTACAAGAAATGGTTAGGCAACCTACGAGTGTGCAACAAATTCGTCCTCAAGGGCCACCATTCCAACGACCAATGCCTTTACAACAAGCTCAAGGTGAACATCAACAGCCTCAATTCCAAAGACCAATGCATCAACCCCAATATCAACAACAATTCGCACCTTAAGGGTTAAGACAAGGTCAAGTGGGTCGACCAAGAATACCATTGGGTGCTCCACGACGACATCATCAAGAGGTAGTGCGGGGGATTGAAGCACATTTTCGACCAGTCATTACTAATAATCCTTCTCCGGTGGTGATATCTCATCACCCGGATGGAAGGACATTTGAGTTTAGAATGACTGCATTACAAAGCTTGCCGAATTACAAGGGTCTAGCAACGGAGGAACCCTACTTCCATTTGGAAACATATAACTCCATTTGCAACACTATTGAAGGGCAAGGTTTTTCGACAGATGATGTTAAATTGGTAGTATTTCAATTCTTGTTGGAAGATAAAGCAAATAGGTTGTTTCATACTCTCCCTCCGCATCGATTTATACATGGGCCAAGATGCAACAAAGATTTTTAGAAGAATTTTTCACGGCTCAAAAGACAAATGAAGTTAGGCGGAGCTTACGAAGTTTTCAACAACAATCAGGTGAAATGTTCCATGAAGTGTTTGAAAGGTTTAATATGATGTTAAAGAATTGTCCTCATCTTGGCATTGCACTGTGGGAATTGTTGAATGCTTTTCTCGAGGGGTTGAGCTTGGAAGATGCTCATGATTTGATGTCCATCACTAATGGTACTTTTGGTACAAACTTTGAGCAGGATGATTGGGAATTCTTGGAAGAAATGGCGGGTATATCTAAACGGAAAGCACAATCTTCAAGGAGGGCGAGACATGTTATCACAAGACCCCAAGTGTACGCGGTAGAGGTTGGAGGGGCGCAAGCGACGAATCAGGTATATGATGTTTGTACTAACTATAATAAATTGGGTCATGCAGCGGATGTGTGTTTGGTGGGTGTGGGTGAAGGTCAAGTAGAAGAGGTGAATGTTATTAAGGGGGTGGTCATAATTTCAATATGAACTCCAACACATACCACCCCAGGTTAAGGATTCATCCTAATTTTAGTTATGGGAACCCGGCGAATCAAGCAAATCCAAACTTCCAAGGAGCTCAACGAAATTTCGTTCCATGCCAACAATACAATCAAGGTTAAACTTCATCAAGTGGGAATGAAGTTATGGATATGCTCCGGATGATGCAACAAGATATGCAAAGGAGGAATCAATTGGATAACGCTCGGGCACAAAAGGATGAGATTCGGGACAAAACCATTCAATCATTAACCACACAGATGGGACAGCTGGTTAGTGAGGTAGCAGCATTGATACAACAGAATGGGAAGCTCCTTAGTGGTTCGCAAACTAACCCAAAGAACACAAAGAACATACCGATTAACAGGGTAAGTTTCGTTCCTAAAAATGATAAATGTTTAACTGCTTCTGTTGTTCATGTGAGTGCAGGTGCGAATGAAACAAGTGTCGAGAGAAGTGGAAGTGATGCAGGGGAACTAGTTATCCCGATTCAAGTTGGGAAGTTCAAGATACACCAAGCATTGTTGGATTACAGAGCAAGGACGAACGTTCTTCCGGGTAGCCTGTACGACTAGTACAGCTTTGGTCCGTTACACGAGATTGATAGCATGGTGGTGTTCGTAGATGCGAGTTGGAAGCAACCCCGAGGGGTTGTGAAAGACGTAGTGATACAATTGGGCGAGTTTTACTGCTCGGTGGATTTTATGGTGATCGACTACGCACCATCGAAGACTTACGAGCAGCCGCAGGTAGTGTTGGGTCGTCCATTCTTGTATACGGCAAACGCTCAAATCGATTGCAGAAACGGAATGGTCACCATGAACTACGCGAATCGTAAGTTGTACTTTAATGTGTTTTTAAAAACTATTCATTACGATCTTGTTAATGACTTGAGTCACACAGTTGCTACTAACGAACATGTCTCAAGTGTTAGCACAGTCAGATCAATTGCAAGTGGTGTTGATGTGTATAGGTCTACGTTGAAGAACAGTGAAAATCAGGCAAGGAAGAAGGCGAGTGTGAGCAGGAGAGCGGGCAAAGGAAAACAACCCGATGGTGGGATTACATGGGGTGATGGGGTTGAATTTGACCCCAATTGGCGTGAAACTACAAACTTTCCAAGAAATTGGATGGAATATGAAGAGAAATGGGAAAGAAATTGTTCATTTGAACCACCTTGAGTACATCAGGTGATGTTATTCTTTCCTTGTATATTATTGTAGACATTATTTTGTTTTGTTTATGGTTGGGTGGAAGGGTGGCGTATTGTGGTTGATAGTTATGTTATGGGTTGGTGGTATTTTGGTGGTGTTTTCATGTGTTTTATAAAAAAAAAGAAATTTGGGATTTGAGTTTTGGAGCTAAAGGTGATGTTGAAGTAATTCGAGTGATCGTTTCCCTCAAAACCATACATTGGGGTCAATGTATCCCAAGTGTGGGATAAGGGAATTTTTTGGGATTTTGAAAAATTTTGAACCAAACCAAACAATTGTCAAATTTGAATACTTTACCTTAATCTGCATGACACATTGGTATCCATTTTTATCCCTTTCTTGGTGAGTTTTGAGCCATGTGGATGTGTTATTGAGATTAATTTCTTTATGGTTGAGTGGCGGTACGTGCGTTGTGTTAATAGAACTTGGATAATAGATGCTTGTCAAACCTAAGTGTAGCACGCGTGTGAAGATGATAAGGGCATTTAGGTAGCCTCGTCTGGATGTGTGTTGAGTGTGGGTTTGGGGGTTGGACCTCATAAGATAAATACATGAGCTTGGTAGTGAGAGGGACGGGGTAGTAGCCAAAATTTTGAGCTTTAAACCATTCATTTATAACCCAAGCCTATGTCCTACAAAAATTCTACCTGTTGATCGGCCTGGTTTGGAAGCTTAGTTTGTAGTGTTGATGTTGATGT
Organism: Scalesia atractyloides; assembly: GCA_947069175.1. Taxonomy (NCBI): domain Eukaryota; kingdom Viridiplantae; phylum Streptophyta; class Magnoliopsida; order Asterales; family Asteraceae; genus Scalesia; species Scalesia atractyloides. The sequence continues at coordinate 75,646,707 of CAMTDV010000022.1, read as the reverse complement.
TGTTCTTTGTTTAGTGTTTGTAGTTAAAAAAAAGAAAAAAAAGAAACAAAGATGAAAAAAAAGAAGGAGAAAGTTAGTGAAGTTGTATAAATAATAGTGGCTTTTTTTTGTTTGTTCTAATAAAACTGGGTCGATTCAATGAGCTACATGCATATATATTCCACTAATTCTCACCCTTATACATAGACTCGTTACAACCCGAAATTCCTTTTGATTTGTAAGCATGTTACGCAGTTTGTAGGTGGAGACTTGATTATTATCCAAGCTTATTGTCGCACAATCACACACTAGCATTGAGTGATCTAGCATAATCTTGCTAGTACATTTTTGGTCACCGAGAGGAGAGTTAATGTGAGGGATGTGTTATGTGGTATGATGGTAAATTGACAAGTGGATGATATGTTTGTGTTTGGTTTATGTTGCAATCACTTTTAAGCTCGAAAATGTTTTTAATGTGTTGCTTGGGAAAAGCAACGTTTAAGTGTGGGGATGTGACGGGTGGTCTATTGGACAACCCGAAAGAGTATTAAAATGATCAATGTTCCACGTTTAAATGGATTAATTGTTATGATTTGATGTCTACGGTGTATATTACTTCGCAGGTACCGAAGAGCATAAACGAGGGAGTTTAACGTGCTTTGTCGGGGGCTTGCAAGTGGCTAGTTGAAGATGAGGACTTAAGAGATTGAATGAATGGCAAAATGGGAAATTATGCTGACCACCTAAGCTACGGTGGGCACCGTAGCTTACGGTGGAGTCTAGTTTCAAAACGCACCATAAGACAGTTCCTTGGCACCGTAAGAAGATTTTTGCCCACCGTAAGCTACGGTGGGCACCGTAGCTTACGGTGGTGAGCTGCGGGAAAGTTCTAACTGCCCATTTATACTGAGCCTTTTCATATACCAATCATTGGGGAATGTTTGCAGAGCTAAGAGGTGATTTTTTAGCGATCTTTGTGTTCCTAAGCAATTTCTAAACATAATTTTGGTGTTTGTTGATTTCTATAATCAAAACAATTGAAGTATGTTGGATTGCAAGAACATGAGAGGCTAGAACTCCGTGTGATCATCTTGAGTGGAAGGTTTGTTTAACAATTGTGTTTCAATTTCTGATTTCTAGAATAATAATTGCTATTTTGTAGTTGTTATGGTGTTTGGATTATTGTTAGTAAATTGTTGATTGATATTTTATTCATTGCCTTAGTAGTACGTTCTTGGTGTCGTTGATAATCGAGATATCACGGGGAGGTTTACGGTTTGGATATTAGTCAATTGGTCATCGGTTAACAACCTCGCATTAATAAGTAATCCGAGTACTTAGTTCCCTTTTATCACGAGCAGTTAATCAAACAGGAGTCATGTCTATGTGATTCTTTTAAGTTGAACTTGAAACACATGCGTTAATTTAAACCGGAAACTTGAGATGGTCACTCTCTTTAAATCTGTTAAAAAAACCAACTTTGATTTGTTATTAGTTAAAATCTAAAACCATAAACCAAAAACTCTGAATTTAATTTCTTGCAACTTAGGTAAATTAGTCAAAGTATTACAAATTCTAGATAACGCAATTTCCACAACTCCATGTGTTCGATACCCACTTACCGCTAGCTATTAGCGGTATTTGGATTAAATTTACGTGAGACTACGACAATCACGTCAACAGGTCGTCTAGGCACTGATTTTAAGGAGGCAGCAGGGGATTGTCTGGGCCTAGAATTTAAGGGGTGTAGACGCCCCGTCTAGACCTAAACGACCCGTCTAGGACCTTGGTGTTTTTTCTAGTTGAAAAAAGGGTGTTCTGGTGGGTTAAATTTGTTGTTGTTGGAGGGTGATGTTTTTTTGGTGGTGTAATTTGAGATGTTAAATTTTAAAAAGTTTATTTTTTTCTATAAAAATGACTTACAGTTTTCGATCGTTTAAATATTTCATCATTTTTACATTTTATTTTTAAATAAAATATTATACTATTTAAATTTAATATTGTTTTCAACATCTTATAAAGAATTTAAATATTATATCGTGTAAATATTACTTAACATTCAAATTATGTTGTTTCCACCACTACTAGCCCATGCGTATAAATATCTGTAGCGATCTCCTCGTGCAGGTATAAACCGCTATGAACGGCAAACTCAGCAAGCGTCATCGAACGCCAAACACTGGGCAAACCTAAAAGAAACCTCATGCGGAGGGGAGGAGCCTGTGGCTGTGGAGGCGGCTGGTTGACCCGTGGAGGATGAAATGTGAACGTCGACAAGTCAAACAGACGATGCCACAGTGAATCCACGGGAATGATATAACATAGTCTCAGCATCTCACCAATCGCCTCGATCGCATCCCAGTCGATTGCGGCATGCGATCCGACGTGCATCCGCCTAGGCTTCCCGCAAAAACGGGCGACCTCGGTGTCGGACGGAAACTCTAGATTGGGTGGCCGTGTAGTTGATCCCCGGCGCTGACGGAGCCCGTCGCGCACCATGCGGATGTGGAGCCCCGTGTATCTGATCTTCAATCTCGTCCATAATTGATCTGCAAGAAAATATCGTACACGTACAATAACACTAATAATTAATAATAATAATAATAATAATAATAATAATAATAATAATAATAATAATAATAATAATAATAATAATAATAATAATAATAATAATAATAATCTAACACAAATAACAACAATCAACAATAATAATAAAAATAATAACAATAACAATAATACAAACAATTAAAAATATTAAATAAAAGAAATAAAAAGAAAACAAAAACAGGGTCGTCTATGGGTAGATGCCACGTCCTGTTCAACAAAAAACCCACCTTCTCAAGAACGCACACACCTAAAACCCATAAATTCATCAAATACACATACAACCTACAGTCTAAATGTATAATACATTCAAGAATCATGAAGTATAGGTTAGAATACGTACCAGAGCTGCTTGAATTCGAGAAAATACGGTCAATACATGCTAGATCAAGATTTATACGTATGCCTGTGTGTTTGTGTGTGTGTTTTGCCTTGTGTCGTATGCAGCTCGTCGTCTAGCTTGTCCACTCATATACGATGCATGGATGGGGCGTCTAGATCTAGACGATCCGTCTAAGGGTAATGGTTAATTATCATTTTACCACTGAGTTGCCACCCGTCTAGGCCTAATTCAGGGGTAAAATGGTAATTAACCATTTCCCTTTAAAATTCAAAAAGTTAAACACTTTACATTTTCCTCTCAAAGTGTATGTTGCGTCTAGGGCTAGACGTGACGTTTAGATCTGCGTTATTACCTTTATACCCTGAGTTAGGCCTAGATGGGGTGCTCTTAAGGGGTAAAATGGTCTTTTTGCCAACATCAGACGTCCAATCTAGGTCTATCAGCGGCATATATTCAAAAAAAAAATCTTTTTCTTTTATAAAGAAAATCATATTAATTAAACAAAAATCAATTTAATTATACAAAAATATCATATTAATTAAACAAAAAATCATATTAATTATACAAAAAATCATATTAATTATACAAAAGTTATGTTAATTATACAAAATCGTATTGATTGTACAAAAATCACATTAATTATAAAAAAATCGTATTATGTATAAAAAACTCATTCTTCCGATTCACTGTCGATGTAATTAATACTCGGGTTTGGATTTGGTGGGGGATTCATTATCGATGTATACCATTCTAAACGGGACGTGTACATATATTGCCATTGTTCTGCAGCGGGTCTTCGGTGCGTCAACCAAAGCCCGTTATTGTTGGCATTGGAAATTAGCATGGTTATTGTTAACATGTGCAAGCGTTATCATTCGTGATTCTCGATTAGACGGAGGACTCATTATCGAGAAGAAGGTGGAACAACCATCGATGCTTAACAAGTGAACCACGATACCGTACCTTTGTGCAATAAGAAGCCCTGCGTGGGGGAAGTCCATCAGTGAGTAGGGGGACAATGCTCCACTGAATCCCAAATTAGGCCCTCAAGATACGTGTTAAAATATCCTTCCTCCCATGCTTCAAATATTAGCACCCAGATCAATGCGTTCTGATCCATCTCCTGTAGAAGGTCTTTCAAATGTGCCCCCATAAACGTACCAAGACTGTGTTGCATTGTAACTTTTGTAACAGTCTCCTCCGTATCCATTCGGATAGTGTTGTTGCACGTAAGAATATTCACACCCGTATCCATAATCCGAAAACCCTTGTTGCGCAGGATGACATGGTTCATCAATTGGTATGAGTCATCTACAGGGGATGTTTCATCAACAGGAAGATGCTTGTTCAAATCCAGAAACGGTCTGTTTTGATTTCCTTGTACATTAGACACAACCTCCTCTTGCTCGTTAGAATCGGGAACACCAGTCTCCCCTAACAATGGTATAATCATTTATAACTACTTAAAACAACAAGTAGTTTAAGCTAATAACTGTTACTGGATATGGCTTTAGGCACCCATGACTCGCCAGAATACGTCCAAAGAAATAGTTGTCGTCCCAGTATGATGACATTTCACCACCTTTGAATGATATCAAATGGAGTAATATAAGGCAAAGGAGAAGAAGCAGAGAACTTCGACGAGGTATTGTTTGAATAATGAGAATGCTCTGTATGTCTCTATTTAACAAAGAAATATATGCCCCATCTAGGCCTAGACGCCTCGTGTCACTCTACCTGCTTTACTCACATGCATGCAGACCACCAAACTCAAAATCAACCTTCAAGATGCCTCGTCTAGGCCTAGACGACCCGTCTTGGGTCTGTCATCTACGGGGCTCCGTCTAGGCCTAGATGCCCCATCAGATGCGACTAATTTGACATTGTACAAGGTCAGGAATGTGATCGGAGAAAACAACCCTAGACGCCCCGTCTAGAGCTAGATGACGCTTCTTAAAGGTGTGGAAATAGACAATTAGGTGTGTGAATATGTAGACCCTCTTTTTATATGTTAAAAGAACATCATATGTCTTAAATCATCACAATTCAAGGAACATACATTTACAATAAAGCGTTGAAAACATAATGTTGTTACGTAAATGTAAAGCAATTTATACACTATCACATAGATTATATAAGCTGCATCACAACACACAATTCGAAAGCAACAATATACAAACAACCAGCATTTCAATCAATTAAGATGAACCTTGTTGCTAAGGATTTATCTTATTTTTATTCTTCAAATTCTTAGCCAATTTAGTAGCAGATTTTGCCATAGTCTCACCCATCATCGTGGAAACATGCCTCTTTTTTGGAGGGATAAGGCTTGCTGGTTACTCCTTTGTCTTCCCTCCTTCCTTTGTGTTTTTCTGGTAGCTATCTCAATGCTCTTTGTCTGCCATTGATTTTTTTTATTTTTGCAAAGCTTTTCCCAATCACCGTAGACTATTATTGTGTATCAAACAAAATAGCCTTAGCAATTCACAAAGGATGATATGTTAGGTTATATACAAGTAAAGTTCCCCACATCTCCTTAACCTCGAACTTACATATATTTTTCTTTCTTCTTGTTGGGTAATTTACATAGTTTGTTTGCGCTTGCTGTAAGTTATTTAGTATATTTGAAATTTTCAACTTTCAGGTGTCATGAAGTTTTTTGTGTGAGCATTTATCTATCAATAACCTAGAAGTTAATCTTAGATTTCATGGTTATTGTATGCAGAATTACAATGTCTGCGTGGAAGGACATAATTATTAGTATTAAATGACAATCAGGGTAAGCATGGGTGTGGGCTATTATGTGTGTTAATACACTTTTATGTCTGTCGCTTGTTCTTAGTTACGTCTGTAATTGTACAGTCTTTGTGTACAGTGTCTGTATAGTTTGGTCATGTCGACCAAATCAACATATCTTCCTATCTTGGTTTAGTACGACGATTAGTTTGTCTGTGTAAAACAGTTGCATGTGTGCATACTGTTAAGTCTTGTGTACGTCATGTATGTGACACGATCTCCAAAGAAGAATTCTGTGCGAGTGGGAATACTTCATATGAGAATACATTGCTCGTACGATCCACCTACCATTCGTACGAGTGAGTTAATCTAAACAAGCATCATGCTTGTTTCGTACGAGCTAGTTGATGCTCGTACGAACCAGCATGTTCGTACGAGTATCTATGGAGTATGTTCTTCGTGTCTTTTGGTGTTTCGTATGACCAGCAACATACTTCGTACTGTTGCTAGGTATGGACACTATATAAGCAGACATGCACTTCTCAGTGTAAGGTTAGACCTGGTTGTTGAGACGAGAGAGACTATAGCTATACTAGAGAGAGAGACAAGAGCACAGAGTGTGTAGCATGAGAGTGTATTAACATTGTTTGTATATGTTTGTATCAGTTCTTTTCAGTTAATCAAGATATTGAATCTTGGTTATCTTGTGTTCTTACTTTGTTTTGGCTTTGCATACGTACGAGGATTCCGCACTCGTATTTGTGTTGTATAAACAAGAAGTAAGTTAATCTTGATCCTCCAAGTGGACCTACAAGTGGTATTAGAGCTTTGGCTCTCTTCCTTGTTTTAAGACCAAGCTTATGTTGTGTCTGAGCTAGTTTTTAGGGTTTCTTGAAGTTTTCTTAAACTTTCAGCAGGGAACTTAAGTTTTTGAAAGATAACAAACTTAAAACTTAGTTAAAACTTGTTGTACAGAAAATTTTCATTAAAACCTTGTTAGAACACATGGAAACATGTTAAAATCTGGTTTTTCTTAAAATTTTCGATTGTTCAAGTTGAACACATTTGTAGGAGAAACTCACCGGAAAAACTCACCGGAATATTGTCCTAGGGTTGACCAAATCTCTGACATTCTAGACTTGACTGTTAAAACTGAAAAAGCTGGTATAGAATGTTTGTCTTTTTAACCAAATTTGTGTAGACAACAGACCACTTTCGAAAACCAGTCTCTGCTAGAAATGGAAAAGTTTTCACCAACCAGCCCTGCAAAAAGATTCCTCTGCGAAAAACATTTGGGCGAATAACCCATCCGCACGAAGAACTAGATTGTTCGTACGAAAGACCAGTCATTCGCACGAAGAATCTAGCTCGCACGAAAGACGTAGTTGTTCCACGATGTAGTCCTCCATACGAAACACGTAGTTCGTACGAAGAGCATATCATTCGTACGAAACAGTGGTTCGTACGAAGAACAACTCTGTCTGTTTTTGTGTCTCAGTTTTTCAAACCTTGTGATTTCTCAAACTCTGTGATTTCTCAAATTGTGAATTTTTAAAAGGGACACTGTTATTTTCAAAAATTAAACTTTAAACCTTTTAATTTTCATAATCAAGAAAAAGATAATGAGTACTAATCCGTGGGATTGGAGTAGTAGTTCAAGCACAAATCAAGACTCTTCGCAAAGCTCTGCAACCTCATGGATAAAATCATTGATGCCAAAACATACAGTCATGATTACTGCAAATCAATGGGCGTGTGTCGCAAACCAGAACCAGAGCATTCAGACTCTTCTGATGAGTGAGAGTGAAACCGGGAGTAATAACCGTCCACCTAAACTGAACCATATGAACGATTATCCATCCTGGAAAAGTCATTTACACACATATGTTCTTGGACAAAACACAAAATTATGGACATGTTTTACTACACCCTATAAAGAATCACTCGAAGAAGCAGGTTCAAATCCAACCTCCTTAGCCAATCTAGATGAAGGCGATAAAAAGGCTTACGATCTAGAGAAGAAGGCGTTTGCTATGCTAACACAGGCACTCCATAAAGATATTTACCATCAGTTTGTGTACTATACGACCACGAAAAATCTGTGGGATACCTTGGAAGCAAGAGGAGAGGGTAATGCTGCAACCAGAAAAATTCGGCATGATCTGCTTAAGAAGGAGTTTGAAGGTTTCATGTTCATTGAAAATGAAACTCTGAATGATATGACAACATGCTTCTACCATTTGCTCAGTGAAATGTACTCGTACAAAGTGTTAGCATCTCCACACGAAATCGTGATGCGCTTTGCTAATGCATTACCGCCAAAATGGGGTCAATTTATTGACGTATTAAAATATACAGGTGTTTTGGATTCCATCAGTGTTTAGAATTTGTGCAGCAATTGGAGAACAAAAATGAAGAAGAACTTCGAAAGGCACAAAGAATTAATGTTCCACAAAACCCTGAATGTACTTTGGAGGTATTAACACAGGTATTAGTACAAGTCAGCAACCAAAGCTTCAAACCGCGTTTGTGTCAAACGTGAATCCCTTTCTACCACAACCTGTTCAACATCAGTCGGCAAGCTAAGTACTCAAGCCTATGGAAAAGTTTTGATCTGAAAGCCTTTCTACCATAACCACGAGATCAACACCTCAAGTTCCACAGCAAGCATCTCAACAAGCTTTCTATGGAAACAGCATTCAACCTGCAAGTCCCAATACAGTCAGACTTGACACATCACATCTTTCCAAGGTCAGCGTAGAAGTTGCTCAAGAACATATGGAACTTCTAAATACCATGGTTAGTGCCTATTGTGGATTAGTGGTTGGTCAAATTGGAAACATCAATTTGACTAGTAAAGACTACCGAAAGAGATGAGATGGAGCTAATGGATGTCAAGTGGGCGTTTGCAAGTGTGGTGAGAAGAGCTAAGGATTATATGAGCACAACATGATGAAGCAGTTTGGAAAGCAAGAAAGATACAAAATATGGTTTTGATAAAAATGTTGTTACTTGCTTCAACTGTGGAAGAGAGGTCACTTCAAGTGTGATTGCACGAGACTCAGCAAACAAGGAAATCACAACCCCTTCAGAAATCAATCACAACCATCGAACATAGCTCAAGTTAACAATGATCAAAGGATAGTAGCTGTTAACAACCCAAACAATACCAACCAGTCAGGATCTTCAAACAACACAAACAGAGCTTTGGTAGTTCAAGTAGATGAAGGATGGGATTGATCAGTACAATTGGGAAATGAGAATCACGGAGGAACTGCGTGTTATGCCAAGATCATCAATCAAATCAAAAACGTTCACAGCATTGATAGTTCAGATGATGATGACACTTCAGGGAATAATGGTAGTTCTGATGAAGAATGCTCAAGTTCAGGTGGTTATGGATCTGATTCAGATATCAAAGATGGAAGTGATGTTGAGGTCAGAAAGTTGCTGAAAGAAGCAGAAAGGTTGAAAGGTAAAAAGGCGGGTTTGATGATAAAGGTAGAAGATGCATCAAAGGAAACAGAAAAATTCTTTACAAATAGTGCAGCTTTTCCTCATCATGTTGCCTTCATGGCGAATGTTCCCGGTTCGAAAAGTCAGGTAAATTCCGACTCTCCTAAAGTTTGCAATGACTGTGCTAAATTAAAATCAAAATTGAAACAATTAACATTCATAATCAAAGCTTAGTTGTTGAACTGTCAAAATGCAAAGAGGCGAACTTGGCTTTAACTCGAAACGAAAAAGAATTCAAATCTGTTATAGAGACTCTTAAGAAAAGCGTTTTTGAATTAACAAAGACAGTTTTGAACAAAAAAACAGGAATTAATAATTACATTAATCTCCGTGAAGAAACAAAGAAAGAGTTAGCCATTGCCAAATGCGAACATGATGCGATCAAGCTAAAATTGGAAAGTTATTCTAAATCCCCATATGTGCTTGATCATATCATTGACGTTCAAAAGAAAAAAGGAGATGTTAAATGCATTGGGTATTAGTCGTGTCCACCCCCAATGAAACAACTATACCAAATTGCCTGATGAAGAGGAAATGCCACGCTTTGAACCCTCCGTACCTCTTAATCCTGAAGAATTTGCAGCAGGACTATGGTTCAAGCTAGACAATTCCTCGGTTGAATCAAGAAAGTCCGAGAACCCATCATCAGTTGTTAATCAGAATCCCTATACAGCAGAGGAGGAGGAGGATTCATCAGATGATGAGTCAGAGAAAATTTATCAGGATCAATCTCTTGATGAAGAAAAGGGAATTCAAATGTCTCCTACTCCCAGTGTAAAAACTGTCAAAAATCAAGAGAATGATCCAAAGAAATCTTCCAAGACAAAAGTGTCCACAGATGAAAATGATAATGTGTTGTATACTTTGGTTGGAGATAAGAAAATCTATTCTAACAAAGACTTTCCGATCAAAAATGTAAATCCAACCTAATTGATCAAGTTTTTGAAAAGACAACAATAGACTTTTTGGAAAAGAAAAACCCAATCAAGTCACAACCATTATCAAGTTCAAAAGAAAAACACCAAGAGAAGTGAGCTGAAAAGCCTAAAGTACCACAACCAAAAGTTGAGACAAAAGGGACTCGCTACAAGAAAAAGTTTAAGAAAGTTAAATTTGTAAGTTCTACGAGGTACTGATAAGGCCGAGACTTTTGAAGGCATGTCTAATATTGATTTTGTAAACAAAGTCAAGATTTTAAAATGTAACAATGAAAACAATTACACCCAACATACAAATGGGTGGGATGAAAATAAACCCACTACCTCAAGACCCATAAGTTCAACATCAAGTCATGAAACACGATCTCCTAAATTTGTTGAAAGGAGAACATGTTTCAAATGTGGAGACTTTGGCCACATTATCAAGAATTGTACAAACCCATCAAAGCCTAGATTTGTTGAGAAAGCCTCTCCTGAACCAACTTGCCAACGTCGATCTGTTTCTCAAAAACAAGACAAACGCATTGTTAAAGAACAAGAAGAAAAACAGAGACGTAAACAAGCAAAAGTAATTGAAAAAGCTTTAAAATCGGATTCTTCAGAAAGAAATCCAAGATCTTCAAATTTAATAAAGCCAGAAGTTGTTAAAAATGTAAATAATAGTCATTTGGTAAATTTCAAAAATCTTGGAAACCTAAGACCGGTGATGGTTCAAGATGAGGTTCAAAATTTCCAAATCATCAAGGAATATAAATCACATTTCTTGATGATAAGGGTCGACCCAAGACCACTAAGGCTTGGGTCCCCATCTCAAACTGATCGGGTTTTTGAAATGTGCAGGGTGTTCCAGGAGGAACTGTGAATAATCATTGGATTGTTGACAGTGGAGCATCGAGGCACACGGTAGGCGACTTAAGGCTTCTTTATGATGTGAAAAGCATTCGAGGAGGCTATGTTGCTTTTGCTAGAGACAAAGGCAAATACATCACTGGAGAAGGAATGGTCTCCAATGGTGTTGTTAGTTTTGAAAAGATCAATTATCTTCGACAAATTGATCACAATCTTCTTAGTGTTTCTCAAATCTGCGACAAGAAGTTCACGGTTTATTTTGATGATGCCGGATGTTATGTGCTGAAACTGGTTTCAAGATTCCCAAAGAATGGATCCTCCTGTCAGCTCCAAGAATTAACGACTTGTATATTGTTGACATGAGCCAAGCTATTACCACATCTGCACAAGTCACATGTTTTGTCTCAAAAGCCACCGAAAAGGAATCAATCTTTTGGCACAAACGAATGGGACATATTCATTTGAGAAAATGAACTATTTGGTGAAAAACAATCTTGTTAATGGTGTACCTGTGAAAATTTTTCATCTACAAGACGTCTGTGTATCATGCCAAAAAGGAAAGCAAGCGAGAAAATCTCATCCTGTGAAGAAGATTAACATGGTGAATATGCCTCTGGAACGTCTTCATATGGACCTCTTTGGACCTATGAAACACAATACTACCTTGGTGATTCTTATTGTTTAGTAGTTACTGACGACTACTCAAGATTTTCATGGGTGAATATGTTGGCACACAAGAGTGAAGTTCCTGAAATCCTCAAGCTCCTAACTCTACTTGAAAATTTGTACAATTTGAAGATAAGGAGAATCAGAAGCGACAATGGCACCGAATTTAAGAATTAAGTTATGGATGAGTTATGTTCTTCTAAAGGCATTCTACATGAGTACAGTTCTCGATACACTCCACAACAAAATGGTGTCGCTGAGAGGAAAAATAGAACTCTGATTGAAACAGCAAGAATTATGCTAGTAGAATCAGAACTTCCTGTTCAATTTTGGGGAGAAGTTGTTGCTACTGCATGTTATACGATGAATAGAGTTCTTACGGTGAAGAGGAACAGGAAGACATGTTTCGAATTGTTACATAAAAGGAAATTGAATGTTTCTTTCTTAGAACCTTTTGGAGCTCCATGCACTATGATTGATCCACATGGTAAATTTGGTCCGAAAGCTATCGAAAGTTTCTTTCTTGGATATGCTACTCCTAATTCAGAGTGTGGAATTTGTCAACAAAGAAGATTGAAGAATGGGGTGAAGTCAAGGTTCCAAGATACACTGAATCGGTAAGAGCTCTGGGTGCTCCTTGGATGTTTGACTACGATGGGTTGTTTAACTCCTTTAATCTGCCAACTTTTAATGATGCTTCTGCAGCAGGTCAAATGCTACTGGAAAGTGATACTACAGTTGACTCGTCATTAGTACGAGCAATTATTTTAACCCTCAAGTGTCTACTTTTGTTAACAATCTTGTTCAGCATGAGGAATTCGAAGATGCTGCTGATTACAATATTTCGTTAGAGGTTGATGAGTTCCATGATGCAAATGAAGCTACTTCTGCTCTGATTCCTGGAAATGCTACTGGAAAGTGATACTATAGTTGACTCGTCATTAGTACGACCAATTATTGTTAACCCTCAAGTGTCTACTTTAGTTAACAATCTTGTTCAGCATGAGGAATTCGAAGATGCTGCTGATTACAATATTTTGTTAGAGGATGATGAGTTCCATGATGCAAATGAAGCTACTTCTGCTCTGATTCCTGGAATTTCAGATGTAAGGTCATGCGTCTACATCTTCATAGAATCCAGCAAACGAATTAGCTGTTGATTTGAATATCAACAATTTGGGTATAAATTCTCGAGTTCCTGATGTTCCTGAAACTCGAATTCATAATGCCCATCCTCAGTAGAATATTATAGGAGAAGTCCAAAGTGGTGTGCAGACTCGTAATCAGGTCAGGAATAACCAGAATGCTGGTTTGTATTCGGTTATTAGGGAATCTGGGGAACATAATAATTGGTCTTTCGCCTGCTATGTCTGCCAAGTTGAACCGAAATCTAGGAAGGAGGCTATGAAAGAAGACTCATGAGTTGAAGCAATGCAGGAAGAACTTCAGCAGTTTCAGAAGTTAGACGTGTGGAAATTGGTTGCAGGCCTGACAACTATAAGAAGATTGGTACAAGATGGGTTTACAAATGTAAGAAGGATGACTGAGGTGTTGTTGTGAGAAACAAAGCAAGATTGGTCGTCCAGGGCTTTAATCAGGTAGAAGGCATTGATTACAATGAAGTTTATGCACCGGTAGCTTGTCTTGAGGCCATAAGAATTTCCTTGGCTTATGCGTCTTACAAGAAGTTTAATGTCTACCAAATGGATGTTAAGAGTGCATTTCTTCATGGTGTGGTTGAAGAAGAGGTATATGTTGAGCAACCCCAGGTTTTGAAGATCAAATCCATCCTGACAAGGTTTGGCTTCTCAACAAGGCGCTATATGGTCTTCATCAAGCTCCACGGGCTTGGTATGAAACGTTGTCTTCCTACCTTCTGAAGAATGGTTTTCGATGTGGATTGATCGACTGTACTCTCTTCATCAAGGAACATAATGAGGACTTATTGCTGGTATAAGTATATGTTGATGATATTATTTTTGGGCCAACCAACGAGAAAATGTGCAAAGAATTTGAGCAGGTCATGCAGGAGAAGTTCGAGATGAACGCAATGGGAGAAATGACTTTCTTTTTAGGTCTACAGGTTCAACAATCTAAGAAAGGGATTTTCATCTATCAAGCCAAGTACGTCATGGATATTCTCAAACAATTTCAAATGGAAGACTCAAAGCCCTTGGGAACTCCATTAGCTCAGAATCATGGGATTACTCCTAGCGGTATGGGTGAACATGTGGAACCATCTCTTTATCGTGCTATGATCGGATCTCTCATGTATCTTACTGCTTCAAGACCCGATATAATGTACCCAACATGTCTTCTAGCTCGTACTAGTCCAGTCCGAAGGTTTCTCATTTGATGGCTGTTAAAAGAAACTTTCGTTATTTGAAGGTTCGCCAGAACACTGGTCTATGGTACCCTAAGGATGATAACTTTGATTTGACAGCATTCAGTGATTCTGATCATGGTGGCTCCAAGATCGATGCAAAATCAACATCAACAGGATGTCAGTACTTGGGAAATCGCCTAGTCACGTGGCAGTGCAAAACGCAGACTTGTGTAGCTACGTCAACCTGTGAGGCTGAGTATATTTTGGCTTCTAGTTGCTGCTCTCAGGTACCATGGATTCAACAGCAAATGCGCGACTACAGTTTTGAATTTCTAACTACTCCTATTTTTGTTGATAATGAAGCTGCTTTACAGATCACTCGTAATCTTGTACAACACTCAAAAACCAAACACATTGATATTAAGTATCATTTCATACGAGATTGTTATGAAAGGAAACTTACCAATGTTGTTAAAATCCACACCGATCACCAACGTCCCGACCTGTTTATAAAAGCTTTTGATAAATCTCGTTTTGATTATCTACTTTTGGTCAATGGAATCAAGGTGAAACCCGAGCAATTCATCCTTGGCTAATCATTTTTCGTAAATATTTTCCTCAAAATCTAAAATTACAAAAATATTTTCTATTTTCTCTTAGTTTTATATTTTAGGGGGAGAATATTTCAAGAAAATACAAAAACATGAGAAAATGCAAAAAATACAAAAATATGTCTTTTATTTAATTAAAGTTCTTATTACCTTCTTTATTTAAGGGGGAGAAAAATTTAGAAAAATACAAAAACAATAGTAAAACCAAAAATCAAAAATGAGTTTCTTAGATAGATAAGTGAAGACTATGAAATATGCCAGTGATCTGTCATACAACCATCAATAAGTGATAAACATATCACATCCACCCAAAAATAAGTGATAAAATATCACAGCTTTATGCGGGAGCTAAGTTCGTCTCTAGTCGGTATGATGGTACTAACCTGTTCATGGACTTACTCCTGTGCCCTGCATGCATTTGAAATTCAAGTTCCTCATCAATAAGTGATTTAATCACATAGGGCTTGTTTTAATCAAAATAAGTGAGTATCTCACATAATATACGTCAAAACAAATGATAAGCAGTATACTCACCGGTAAGATTTTCTCTCGTGCATATCTTGATACGGGAATGTGTCGTGAAGTGGTTGAACACCAGCTAGTAAGTATAATTCATACCTTAATCATATCTCCTAATCATGATTACATATGATAAGCTGAGCTTACGTGGACAAATACCGATAATTATAGTAGAATGCTTATTTATTTATTTAATTTGATGTTTTAAACAAAACTCGTTTTTGACAAGATTAAAAGCTGGTATGATTCTCTTACCTTGAAACTCTGAAAAAGATTATCTAGTAAATATATAGTTTACTCTCATCTGTTAACTGGTTATTTTAGTTTAGTTTACTTTGTTGTTTAATAAAGTTCTTTTTGAATTAGCCAAAACTGAAGCTCAAAAGGTTTTCTAGCAAGATACGCCCTAAAAACCATTCGCTTTGTATCATAACTTCATAAAAGTACTTTCTTACAACGGGTAAACTCATCTTACAAGAATGAAATCTGTTTAACAAGCACTTTTCCTAACTTAACTTGTGATTAGTGTAGATCTGTGCAAAGTTCTAAACAGGTCAGCTAAAAACCTAAGGTCCTCGAAAAACTGAAAGTCCAGCTTTGAAAAACCTGGACTCGTACGAATCATATAATTCGTACGATCCATTGTGCTTCGTACGAATGATCTTTGGGTCTTATATGTTTTGGAGCTCTTCGTATGAACTAAGGTTGTTTCGCACGAGTATCTTGATGTGGTATAAAAAGGTGATGAAGTTCTATGGTAGAACCTCACTTTCACCTTGCTCACGTCATCTTTACACCTCTCCTTAAGTTGTTTTTTTTATTTCTTTAAGGTATACTTGACTATGATGGCATACTTTGAAATTGAACAACTTAAACATTATCTGAACATGTGACTTTGACTGACTTGAAAAACAAATTTAAGAAAAGAATCAGTTTTAACCGGAAAACAAGTAACTTCTCTCGAAGATTGTTTGTACGAACTAGATTTATACGAATGAAACATCATTCGCACGAATGACACTTCGTTCGTACGAGTCAGCTATTCGTACGAATGAAACAGTTGTTTGTTTTAATCAAAAGTTCGTAAAATGAGTTGTTCTTCGTACGAATAAATTGTTATTCTTATGAGTCAGTAGTTCTTTGATCAGGGAATATATACATACAAAAAGTTTGGAATAAAACTTTTTGTGTATATTCCCTATTGAATTTGTGTTCTTATCCTAGTTGTTGTATGTGTACAGAATGGAACAAAAAGAACATAAAGAAAACCGGCAACAAAGAGAACTGAAAAGTCAGAAGTGGAAATTATGTCTAAACCGAGACATAACATGGTGGCCTACTTGGATCCGGAAGAAAAATTTGCTGAGTACAACGGTATAATGAAGTTTTTGCATGACTCAAGGATACATTATGCTATCACGCACAAGACTACGGTATACAAGACGTTGATCAAGGAATTTTGGGATTCAGCTAAATTTGTTGAAGTGAATGGGCAGGAACTTATCCGCGGGAAAGTAAATGACTTGAACGTAGATGTCACTGTTGAAACCATTAACTTAGTATTACAGCTTGGTGATGATCCTGAAACTCTATTCTCAGTATCGTTGAAGTGTCAACGTGGATGTTTGCTTAGAATGAAATGTGTTGGAGATTTCCTCGTGGGACAACTAAACAAAGCATGGTTGCCACTCCGATACAAGTTCTTTCTACATGTTTTAATTCAGTGTTTGAGCAACAGACGAAGTGGTTATGACATGGCAAATAACGACTTGGTTGGAATGATGATAGCTTTGGCATTGAACAAACCGTTTAATGTTTCAAAGTATATTTTTGCAAACATCAAGGAAAACTTGAGAAGAACCGGATATGGTGGAAACAAGTTTTGGATGTATCCTCGTTTTCTCCAAATGATCTTGAATGTGCAACATCCGAATCTTCTGAAGAACGACAATGATGTTTTAAAAGTTGAAGTCATGATGGAACATTCGTTGAAGATCTTTAGGGGTGTGGCAGCAAAACGATACAAGGAAAGCAAACCTCCTCGAAAGTTGATCGGTTTTCTGGCAAATGATCAATATATTGCACCAGAAAACGACAAGTGGCGCCATGATGACAGTGATTCAGATAATGAAGAACCAACCTTGAAAATGATGATCGAAGATAAGTTTGGTCATAAAAAGGGAAAGGGTAATGTGATGACGGTGAAAATGTTTGTAATGATGGTGTAAGTGAACCAGTTGCAGAAGTCCAGCCTCCCTTTTACAACGAAGGAGACTGAATCTGCAATAACGAAACCCTCTACAACTTCTGAACCACAACCTTCAAATACCACAGTAGCTGAAATACCTTTGGCTGAAGATACTCTAGTTCGATCACAACCTACTACTTCTTCAGCTCAACAATCCCAGTCTACATCTCATCAACAAAATGCAAAACGAAATAGTCGTTTGTTCTCTGAAATGGAAAGGGATGAGAAAGTGGATTTTCTGTTCTCTCAGTTGCAAGCTGCGATAATCCAGATTAACAAACATTCGGAGTTTATATCTTGAAATCAGAACAGAAATGTCAAACAACAGTTGGAGATAAATTCTTTGAAAGAGACTGTTAGAAAACAAGATTCTGAAATTGCCAAGTTAAGAAAAGAGAATGAGCGACTGAAGACTGCAGATACTGATAGAGCAACTCAGCTACAACATATGAGGGCAGCTGATAACTCTCGAGGGATTGAGCTAAATAGACTGAAAGAACGTAGTGCGGCTGTACAACGATCTGCCGAAACATTAACTACTAAGCATAACGACTTGAAGGAATGGTATCATTCTCGCATGCTACACTGGTTGAAGGCTTCAATGGTATTAAAGACGTGTTCGAAGTGAGCAGAAAGAGGGTGAACATTCTATGGAATGATAGATGCAAAGCACAGGAGATCAAGCGAAAACATGATCAGGTTAGTGAAGACACTGGCAATCCTGATGCTGCAGCCTCATCATCACAATCAAATGTTTCTGCTTCAATTCCAGTTGTAGAGTCTAATGCACAGCCGATCGTAACCGATCCAGTTACCTCCAGTGGTACTCAAGAGGAAACAGGAAAGGTTGGATGTTTCTAGAAAGTTTTGAAGACCTGATGTTCTATCAACGTTGGATAGCAGATCTTCAGGGGGAGTTTGTTGATACTCCAGGCCATTCAGTATGAAGACAAAACAAAGACCGAAGACCAAGCAACAGCCAAGGGGGAGTTTGTTGATACACTTTTATGTCTGTCGCTTGTTCTTAGTTACGTCTGTAATTGGATGGTCTTTGTTTACAGTGTCTGTATAGTTTTATCATGTTGACCAAATCAAGATATCCTCCTATGTTGGTTTAGTACAATGATTAGTTTGTCTGTGTAAAACAGTTGCATGTGTTCATACTATTAAGTCTTGTGTACGTCATGTTTGTGACACGATCTCCAAAGAAGAATTCTGTGCGAGTGGGAATACTTCGTATTAGCAAGACATTGCTCGTACGAGCCACCTACCATTCGTACGAACGAGTTAATCTAAACAAGCATCATGCTTTGTTCGTACGAGCTAGTTGATGCTCGTACGCACCAGCTTGTTCGTACGAGTATCTTTGGAGTATGTCCTTCGTGTCTTTTGATGTTTCGTATGACCAGCAACATACTTCGTACTGTTGCTAGGTATGGACACTATATAAGCAGACATGCACTTCTCAGTGTAAGGTTAGACCTGGTTGTTGAGACGAGAGAGACTAGAGCTATACTAGAGAGAGAGACACAAGAGTACAGAGTGTGTTGCATGAGAGTGTATGAACGTTGTTTGTATATGTTTGTACCAGTTCTCTTTAGTTAATCAAGATATTGAATCTTTGGTTATCATATGTTCTTACTTTGTTTTGGTTTGCATACTTACGAGGATTCCGCACTCGTATTTGTGTTGTATAAACAAGGAAGTAGGTTAATCTTGATCCTCCAAGTGGACCTACAATGTGCTACATTAGAGGCTACTTGCTAGTCTAATTAGTTCCCATGTGAATTTTCCTTTTCATTTCTATTTAAATATATAGGGATTGATTTTTTAAGGGTTGATAAATTTTAATTTCTATTATTCTTAAATACTTTCCTTGAAAAGTTTCAATTGACAAGCAAAGTGCACCACCACGCATTGGCTTCAAACAAAACTAGTTTTTTTAAAGCCGTGAGCACATACGTTAATGCCTTTCCTTATTTCTTCTCCTTTGCTCTACACCTTTTTATCTTGGCTTTTAGATTCTTGAGAATATGCGACAACACCAAGTCCCCCATTCACATACTCACATCTCCGGGGTAAGATACCAGTCCATGACCACTTCCCATACCTTCTTTCAAGAACTAAAAAATCAACTTAAGGCGAGTGATCCGAATGAATCTGTGTGGCTGCTAGAAGGTTTGCTTTAGGCCACACCGACATGAACCAGTCACAAACTTCAACCCGATCGATCTTTTTAAGACTACACCTATCGCTGGACATATATGTGAATCCCAAACTCCGTCACACACTAGAACGTGATCGATCTTGTTGAGACTACTAGACCCCTCGCTGGATATAAACGTGATAGAATTAGCTCTAATTGGACTTCTCTTTTTCATTTTATGGAAATATATTTAGCTAAATTTATAATGGAATGATTAATTTTAATCCTCTCATCTTTATTTAGTTTCCGGAAACAATTTCTACTGAGCAAAATGCACCACAGGCTGTTGGATCTAAACATCAATAATTTTCTTATTTTTTAAACATGTGAATATGAAACAAGTATACATTTTGAATGCTGTTTGTTCTAGCGCAAGATTCAAAAATAACTTCTTGCACTTAGAAAGTTGTCTAGTGAGGGCCTAAAATTCATTCACGTACTAAATGTGACAAACTGATCATAAGATTTTGTTATTTTCTAACTTTACAAATGCAGCAACTTAATTAACATGATACAGGACACGTTGCAATATTATTTTGGCATGATTTAAAGGTTTCATCTCTGTCCTCTACAAATCTACTATTTCATAACAACATTTTAAGTTATTTACTTTAAAAATGTCAGAAAACAAAAACGTTTTAACTTGAAATAAAGGTCCTTGGGGTAAAATATCAGCTCTGTTGGTGCAGCACGGTGCCGTGCCTCACAAGCACGGGGCCGTGTGACATGTCTGTAAATCCAATCTTTAACGGTTTGTCTTTTTTAAACTAGCATGGCAAGCCAGCAAAGCGGTACATCCTCAACAAGCTCTCGAAGCACCCGAATAGGGAGAAGACTCTCTCTTGAAGCCACCCTAGTGCTTTACGTTTGCGCACTAGGAGAGTCCATAGATGAGATGACGGGCGGTGGAGGAGGTCCTCATAGACCGAGTGAACTACCTCACTCTAGCCCTAGAAAGTAGCTTTAGGGAAATCAACAGTCTTCTTCAAACGTTGAACATCTTGGTGCCGGGTGGGATAAAATACCCCCAAACCTCCCATTGACGCCTTCTTTGAGGTTCCGGTAGCTCTCGCTTCTCTCCAACAAGAGGAGATTGATGATGAGCCCTTCATCTTCCTTTCTAGGGAGATTGAGGAGAACCTCAACGATCTTTAAGGAGGCACACCCGAAAAATAGCTCAAAGCCCTCTGAAACAAGTTTCAGGTTTTTGTTAATCTTTCATCCGATCCATCTAGGAAAGAGCTATTTGGTTTAAAAATCCTTAGGTGTATCCACTATTATCTATCTTATGACTTAAAGTTTTCTTGTATTTATCTTACTTTAGTTGTAATGATGAATGAATTAATGGAATGAAACTTGGTGTTTGAAAGCAAAGTGCGAAATAATGTGGAAAATGGCCAAAGGACGTTGAAACAAAACCCATGCACGTAAACAGATGTTTCCTGACGCAAAATCTTTAAAAACGTAAGTGCAGCACGGGGTCGTGTAAGGTAAGCACGCCCCCGTGCCTCAAGTCTACAGGAAACAAATTCGTTTCTAGAACTGTTACACGAGGTCGTGTCTCTTAGACACGCCCATGTGTCTGTCTTCTAGAAAATTTTTGTCACTGGAACTTTTTACACGGGCCGTGCCTACCTGGCACGCCCCTGTAACTGCCTTCTAGAAATTTTCATAAAAGTTATGATACTAGCAAATTTTACACGGGGCCGTGTCCCCCAAACACACCCCCGAATAATTGTTGTTTTTAACCCACATTTAATAAATTCTAACAATTTTGTACACATTGAGGACAATGTATAATTTAAGTCTTGGGGGAACTTGAATTTGTTTATCATAAAATAAGCCTTACACAAAACTCTACTTGGAACTGCTAAAACACCCCAAATATTTTTCAAAATATTTTTTTTAGTTTGTTTCGTTTTGTTTTTAGTTTAAGTTAGAAAACCAAGTTCTAACAATTCAGATTTTTACAAATTACAATCGATAATATTGCCGTGATAAAAAGAACCATATAAGAAAATTTTATATAACGGCATGACAGTCTTTTTAAAATTTAATTGTATATATATATTTTCACACTTTTACCATTTTCCCACAAATTGTGAGTTTTGAGTCTTTACCGAGCATTCAATATCATATCTTTACTATATGCTCACTTTTTATTTCTTGTGTTAATAGCTCGTACGGTTCATACGAATCTAGAACTTGACAATACAATACATTACGGTCCTCACCAACTAATCCAAGTAAGTAAATGGTTGAGTTATTAGGACTATAAACCCTTTTTCTTTTTTATTTTATCTCCTCACCAAAAACAAAATTTCCATTAGTTAACCATTTTGAGCCTAAACCTTTCATATCAAAACCCGTAAAATTTTGCATAAATCACCCATCACCCAAAACCGCTTTTATTTTTACACCCCTTTATTTTAGTAAAATTCGGTTCTTCTAAAATACACAAAAATATGTGACTTAGTTATCTTGTGAATATTTACTTTATTCAAAAAAGAAATCTCTAGTTTCTTCAAATAAAATGAGCAAACTCATTACTTATAAGCCTTTAATTTGTACCTAAGTTACAAACAAATAATTTTTTCAAAAGAAAACCGACATTTTAAGCCTTTAGCCACTTTTCAAATAAAACTACCATACCCCTAACCAAAAACCTATTCTTTAAAGTGCTCTTGATATTTCCAAAGATTATGTTAAAAAGGAGGAGGTTTGATTATTTGTCAAGCATATGGTAGGAGAAAGTTCCAAACCGGCATCGAGCGTTTCACTTATACATCTTCGGCCGAGTGTTGAGTGATCACTTGTGAGTGTGTGAATTTATATATAGATTATGAAATTTTAGAATGCATGTTATGCCTAAAAATATTTATTTTTCTCAAAAAAGGTTCTAAACAAATCATGTCTAATAGGATTTTGAATAAAATAAAAACAACAATAAAAAGAACTTGGATTCCCGACACTCTACAACAAGACCCAAAAACTTCTTCTCTACCAATTCCATTTGGGTGTGTAAGCAAATATTCAAGTCTGGGTATTTGATATGCACCAAATGCAACATATAAATTATATCAAATAAGTATAAAATCAACCCTTTTTAGTACTCATGTTGGAAAAGTGGGGTTTCTTTATATACTTTTGATTTTAGGATTAAAATAGCTTAAACTTACAAAAGGAAAAAAATTAACGGTAAAAACCAGCATAAATACAAAAGAAGGAAAGTTGATACATGATACCGACCCTTGAGCTTCACCCCAAGACCAAAAACAACAATTCAGAAGACAAGCACATGGCCGTGCCATCAAGGCATGGAGCCTTGCCCCACTCAAGATTCCATAAAAAAAGACAAACAGAAGAAGATAATAGATACGGGGTCGTGTCCCTTGGACACGGGCCGTGGTCAACTCCCAAATATGAAAAGCCTGGATAGTACAGCAAGTACAACTGCCACGGGGCCGTGCAAGCATACGGATTGACAAAGCTCAGAATGATTCATGAGTTTCATCTTTATGCGAGCAAAAGCTGATACATTATAATGGGGCAGTGTAAGAATCCTCAAAACTGAGTTAAAGTACTACATCCCAAACTCCCTCTTGATAGCCACACATCTCAAATCCTTAACATAGATCCAGCTGGGTATACTTCCCTTCGATCGATCATCTTCCAATTGCATGTAAGCGACTTATCTTGGAGGAGATTGCGGCTTTAGAATGCGTCTCATATATTCAGCTTGCCATTCTTGGTATCCCCTTTCCTTTTCTTCTAGATCGCGCATATCATTAGGGGTTGTATTAGGGTTTGCCAATCTCTATTGAATATCATGTTCGCTCTGACTCATCATCCTTTTGTCGATCGGATTAAATACACTTCTATCATCGCGAACATATTTCTCTGAATCTAAGTCAGACTGCACAAACTCGATCCCGTCTACGGCAACCAGGTCACTTACATCACTGTCAATCGAAGTTACTTCAGCCTCAGAAACATTAAGGTCGTGTTAGTTTTTCTTAAAAAGAACTAGGCAGATGATATGCACCAAATGCAACATATAAATTATATCAAATAAGGTATAAAATCAATGCTTTTTAGTACTAATGTTGGAAAACGTGTGTTTCTTTGTATACTTTTGATTTTCAGGATTAAAAGACCTTAAATGTACAAAAGGGACAAATTAATGGCAAAAACCAACATAAATACAAAAGAAGAAAAGTTGATACATCATACCGACCCTCCGAGCTTCACCCCAAGACCAAAAACAACAATTCAAAAGACAAGCACAGAGTCGTGCCACCAAGGCATGGGGTCGTGCCCCACTCAAGATTCTAGAAAGAAAAAGAAAAAAAACAGAAGCAGATAAAAGAAAAGGGGCCGTGTCCCATGGACACGGGTCGTGGTCAACTCCCGAATATGCAAATCTTGGATACTACAACAAGTATAATAGCCACGGGGCCGTGCAAGCATACTGACTAACACAACTCATTAACTGAAGACAGAGAATAAGGGGACACGGGGCCATGCCCACCGGGCACGGGGCCGTGTAAACTGTCTGTTTCCAACTATAAATAGGGGTTCTTGGTTTAATTGTAATCCATCCCTTGGAAAACTACTTATCTCACCCCTGCCACCACTCTACCACCGCAATACCACCATCATCCACCACATTCATTCATTATCCATCTTTAGAGTGTGTAGTAGTCTCAGGATCCAAGATTGATTGTAAGATTTTTTGTCAAACAAAGGCCGTGATTGGATAATCTCTTACCTCACTTGGTGAAGACAAGGCATTTATGTATTACTTTTGATTTTCAAGCTTTGCTTAACCTTTTAATTGGGTTCGTATTAATGACTTTAATATCTAGTTTTTATATCGAAAGTGAACTTTACTTTTTCATCTCTTCATATTTTGTTGACTCACTCATTCGTGTCTTTACAGACTATATAAAGCATGTTAACTGCCTGGAAAGGGGGTTAGTAGGGTGGCTTGAGTAAAACTCTTGCCTCGTTCAGTGTATATATCATGCGAGGACTTGACTCAATTATTAGGATTTTCTTTGACGCAGATAGCATCAAATCGGGGAAGTAAGAACGGTTTGAAACCCTTATAACTAAACTACTATTAAAACTTTAAACCGGCCTTGCCGAACTGTATCCCTGCTGACTCAGACCAATATGGTCGAGGGTAGTGTTGCCTTCAAAAGAGGGACATGCCACATTTTGCATAAATAACTTACTTAATTATATGTCAATATTCCGGCCTTGCGAGACTGTATCCCAGCTAACTCAGACCAATATGGCCGAGATTAGTGTTGCCTTCAAAAAAGGGACATGCCACTATAACCAAGATTATCTCTTAATAAACCCAAAGTGTGGATATCATCAAAGGATACAGAAAAGATGAGTCGGAACCAAGTAATTCGATCTTGTCTATTTGTTTCTTTTATTTCTTTATTTTCTTTCCTTATTTTACTTATTAAAAATATATTCTCAAAATTTGGTTAGATTAGATGTTGACGATATTCCGATATTAAAAGCTCTTGTGTCCTTGGACGACCTTGGTATCTTACCATCACTATACTACACCAACGATGGGTGCACTTGCCCTAGCATGTTGTAGAGAGTGATAGTGTTATATCGTGTTTCATAAACTTAAAGCTTGATAAAAGAGTGAAAAGTGCTTAAAATATAATAAAAATCACACACCCTCACGCCACGTCAAGTTTTTGGCGCCGTTGCCAGGAACACGAGGATTTAAAGAAAGTTTAAAATCGGTGGCCTAATCATTTTTATGCTTCTTTAATTTTTTCTTTTAACTTTTTCTTCTATTCTTCAATTTTTCTACTTGCTGCAGATCTAAGCACGAGGCCGTGTCTGATCACACACGGGGCCGTGCCAATCCACAAGTAACAACCTGCCAGATAGAAGCTATAGCACGGGGCCTTGCGACAATCACAGGGGGTCGTGCCCATAAAGCAGTTTCTAGAAAACAGTAACGTTTGATCCCAATGATTGAAACCTCATCTGGAAAATATGGATGCTAATGATTATTTTTTCCCCCGCTACTCTTACGGTGAATGGTGTCAATTAGCTAGAGGAATTCACAACGATTTAGAATGTCCCATTCTAAATCTTAATCCTACTACCTAATAGACCCATCTTTTTCCTGTGACGATCGCCTTAAGATGGGCGGAAGTAAAAACGATAACTATTATCCACCTGAATGCCATCAAACCTCGTCTATAAAAGACATAAGCTCGAAAGAATTATGTCAAATAGAAAATATGATTCTCTAAAAACTTAAAGAAATAGATTCCATTATGAAGGCACGATATTCATCAAGGTACAAAAACGAAGGAGATTCAATGGCGCCACATTCAGGAATAAACAATGCCAAAGCCAACAAGTGTACCCTAGCCCATTGCAAAAATGAAGGAGATAGTCATCCTTGTATCGGCCTCCAAGTGAAGGACTCGTTAACGGCTTGTGAATTTCACACCAACAGTTTATGCCAGAACGAGTCAACTCACACCTTCTTTAACAAGAGACCGGAAAAGGTAAATAAAGGATGGTTTCGCCCTCCTACTTTTAGCTTAGGTTTCTTCTTTCTGAAAACTCTTGCGTTTTCGTATCTCTCACCAGAACCTAAGGTACATTCGACACTTCGGTGTTGTCCCAAACAGTAAGGAACATCCCGATAAAACACCTTTCCTTAAAAATTCCGACAAAACTTCATAAAACCCTTAAAACACCAACCAACCAATATGGCCGAGGGTAGCGTTACCTCCAAAAAAGGGACATGCTATAACCAAGATTATCTTTTAAAAAACCCAAAGTGTGGAAATTATCAAAGGATACATAAATGATGACTCGAAACCAAGTAATTCGATCTTGTCTATTTGTTTCTTTTATTTCTTTAGTTTCCTTCTTTATTTTCCTTATTAAAAATATTTTCTCAAAATTTGGTTAGATTAGATGTTGGCCGGTATTAAAAGCTCTTGTGTCTTTGGACGACCTAGGTATCTTACCATCACTATACTACGCCAACGATGGGTGCACTTGCCCTAGGTGTTGTAGAGAGTGATAGTGTTATATCGTGTTTTATAAAATTAAAGCTTGATAAAAGAGTGAAAAGTGCTTAAAATATAATAAAAATCATACACCCTCACGCCATGTTAAGTTTTTGGCGTCGTTTCCGGGAATACAAGGATTTAAAGAAAGTTTAAAATCGGCGGCTTAATCATTTTTATGCTTCTTTAATTTTTCTTTTTAAGTTTTTATTCTTTTCTTCAATTTTTCTACTTGCTGCAGATCTAAGCACAGGGCCGTGTCTAATCACACATGGGGCCATGCCAATCCCCAAGTAACAAAAAACTATTGTCTGCCAGACAGAAGCTACAAC
This sequence comes from Scalesia atractyloides, assembly GCA_947069175.1. NCBI lineage: Eukaryota > Viridiplantae > Streptophyta > Magnoliopsida > Asterales > Asteraceae > Scalesia > Scalesia atractyloides. The sequence goes on along the minus strand of CAMTDV010000022.1, from coordinate 75,619,761 downwards.
ACGGGGTCATGGGACAATCACATGGGGTCGTGCCCATAAAGCAGTTTCTAGAAAACAGTACCGTTTGATGCCAATGAGTGAAACCTCGTATGACAAATATGGATGTTAATGATTATTTTTACCCTAGCCACTCTTACGATGAATGGTGTCAATTATCTGGAGGAACTCACAATGATTTAGAATGTCCCATTCTAAATCTTAATCCCCACTACCTAATAGACCCATTGTTTTCCTATGACGATCGCCTTAAGATTGGGGGAGTAAAAACGATAACTATTATCCTCATGAATGCCATCAAACCTCGTCTATAAAATACATAAGCTCGGAAGAATTGTGTCAAATAGAAAAGAGGATTCTCCAAAAACTCAAAGAAATAGATTCCATGATGAAGGCACGATATTCATCAAGGAACAAAAACGAAGGAGATTCAATGGTGCCACATTCAGGAATAAACAACGCCAAAGCCAACAAGTGTCCCTAGCCCTTTGTTAAAACGAAGGAAATAGTCGTCCCTGTATCAGCCTAGTAGTGAAGACTCGTTAACGGCTTGTGAATTTCACACCAACTGTTTAGGCCAGAACGAGTTGACTCACACCTTCTTTAACAAGAGACCGGAAAAGGTAAATAAAGGATGGTTTCGCCCTCCTACTTTTAGCTTAGTTTCTTCCTTTCCGACAACGTCTTGCATTTTCGTGTCTTTCACCAGAACCTAAGGTACATTCGACGCTTCGGTGTTGTTCCAAATAGTAAGGAACCTCCTGATAAAACATGGTTCCTTAAAAGTTCTGACGAAACTTCATAAAACCATGAAAACACCAAGTTGTGCTCATCGCACTTGGGGTCATGCCCCATCTACTATCGAAACATGGGGGTGTTTGAAAAACACATGGTCGTGCCTCCCGTATTATTCCAACACGAAGCCATGTCTACCTTGACATGGCCCATGTGTCACTAACAAACAACATTCTCTGACTCGTTACAAGTGACACGGGGCTGTGCTTCCTAGACACGAGGCCATGTCGACGTGCTGTCACTTCATGAGGAGAATGTTTGGATCCATTTCTAAAAGACTAAGATCCTTCCTGATCTCACACACATACCAGAAAAGGTAGGTTCTTAAAAAGGTTTCCTTAAACCTTCCTGTCTTTACCACTTTTAGTCATTTCTCCTTCTTCAACATTCAACAACCTCATTAAAGCTTGAAGCTTGAAGCTTAAAGCTTCAAATCTTCAATTGTTGAGTTAAGAGCATGATTTTTAGCCCAAATTTGTGAAAGTCTACTATTTTCATAACAACATTTTAAGATATTTACGTTCAAAAATGTTAGAAAACAAAAAAGTTTTAACTTAAAATAAAGGTTCTTGGGCTAAAATATCAGTTTGTTGGCGCAGCACGGGGTCGTGCCTCACAGACATGGGACCGTGTGACGTGCCTTTAAATCCAAAATTTAACTGTTTGTCTTGTTAAAACTAGCATGGCAAGCTAGCAAAGCGGTAAATCCTCAACAAGCTCTAGAAGCACCCGAATAGGAAAAAGGCTTTCTCTTGAAGCCACCCTAGTGCGTTACGTTTGCGCACTACGAGATTCCATTGAAGAGATGACGGCAGTGGAGGAGGACCTCATAGACCGAGTGAACTACCTCACTCTAGCCTAGAAAGTAGCTTTAGGGAAATCAACCTTCTTCATCAAAGGTTGAACATCTTGGAGGTGCCCCCGATGGATCCAATCCTACCAAGACGATTGGAACATCGCTCACGAGGTGATTATTCCCACCCGGTGGGATGAAATACCCCTGGAACCTCCCATTGATGCCTTCTTTGAGGTTCTAGTAGCCCCTGCTCTTCTCCCACAAGAGGAGATCGGTGATGAGCCCTTCATCTTCCTTCCAAGGGAGATTGAGGAAATGCTCAACGATCTTTAAGGAGGCACTCCCGGAAAATAGCTCAAAGCCCTCCAAAACAAGTTTTGGGTTTTTGTTAATCTTTCATCCGATACATCTAAGGAAGAGCTATTTGGTTTAAAAATGCTTAGGGGTATCCACTATTATCTATCATTGGACTTAAATCATTCTTTTATTTATATCTTTCTTTTAGTTGTAATGATGGATGAATATGGAATGAAAATTGGTATTTTGAAAGAAAAGTGCAAAATAATGTGGAAAATGGCCAAAGAACGTTGAAACATAACCCCATGCACGTAAACTAATGTCTCCTTATGCAAACTCTTCAAAACAAAACCCCATGTACGTAAACTTGTAAGGTAAGCATGCCCCCGTACCTCAAGTCTGTAGAAAACAAATTCGTTTCTGGAAAGGTTACATGGAGTCGTGTCTCTTAGACACACCTCCGTGTCTGTCTTCTAAAAAGTTTTCAACACTAGCACTTTTTGCACGGGGTCCTGCCTACCTGGCACGCCCCCGTGTCTACCTTCTCGAAATTTTCATAGAAGTTATGATACTAGCACTTTTTACACGGGCTCGTGTCCCCCCACACACACCCCCGTATCCGGTATCTGATTTTTGAAAAATTGTTGTTTTTAACCCACATTTAAACATTTAATCAAATCTAACCAATTTTGCACACATTGAGGACAATGTGTAATTTAAGTGTAGGAGGAACTTGAATTTGTTTATCCTAAAACAAGACTTACACAAAACTCTACTTGGAACCGCTAAAACACCACAAATTTTTTTCAAATATTTTTTTTAGTTTGTTTTGTCTTGTTTTTTGTTTAAGTTAGAAAACCAAGTTCTAAAAATTCAGGTTTTTACAAATTTACAAATGATAGCGCCGTGGTAAAAAGAACTATAAAAGAAAATTTTATAAAAAGGCATGACAATCTTTTTAAAATTTAATTGTATATATTTTTTCACACTTTGCCCTTTTCCCACAAATTGTTAGTTTTGAGTATTTACCGAGCATTAAATATCATATCTTTACTAAATGCTCACTTTTCATTTCTTGTGTGAATAGCTTGTACGGTTCTTACGAATCTAGAACTTGATAATAAAATACATTCCCGGTCCTCACCAACTAATCCAAGTAAGTAAATGATTGAGGCATTAGGACTATAAACCTTATTTATTTTTTATTTTTATCTCCTCATCAAAAACAAAATTTCTCTTAGTTAACCATTTTGAGCCTAAACCTTTCATTTCAAAACCCGCAAAATACATTTTTGCATAAATCACCCGTCACCCAAAACCACATTTAATTTTACACCCCTTTATTTTAATAAAATTCGTTCTTCTTAAATACACAAAAATATGTGACTTAGTTATCTTGTGAATATTTACTTTATTCAAACAAAAAAAATCTCTAGTTTCTTGAAATAAAATAAGCAAACATATTGCTTATAAGCATTTAGTTTGTACCTAACTCACAAACAAATAATTTTTTTCGAAAGAAAACCGACATTTTACGCCTTTAGCCATTTTTTAAATAACACTACCCTACCCCTAACCAAAAACCTATTCTTTAAAGTGCTCTTGATATTTCCAAAGATTATGTTAAAAAGGAGGAGGTTTGATTACTTGTCAAGCATATGGTAGGAGAAAGTTCCAAACCGGCATCGAGCGTTTCACTTATACATCTTCGGCCGAGTGTTGAGTGATCACTTGTGAGGTGTGTGAATTTATATATAGATTAATGAAATTTTAGAATGCATGTTATGCCTAAAAATATTTATTTTTCTCAAAAAAGGTTCTAAACAAATCATGTCGAATAGGATTTTAAATAAAATAAAAACAAGATTAAAAAGAACTTGGATTCCCGACACTCTACAACAAGACCCAAAAACTTCTTCTCTACCAATTCCATTTGGGTGTGTAAGCAAATATTCAAGTCTGGGTATTTGATATGCATCAAATGCAACATATAAATTATATCAAATAAGGTATAAAATCAACCCTTTTTAGTACTCATGTTGGAAAAGTCTGTTTCTTTATATACTTTTGATTTCAGGATTAAAATAGCTTAAACTTACAAAAGGAAAAAATTAACGGTAAAAACCAGCATAAATACAAAAGAAGGAAAGTTGATACATCATACCGACCCTTGAGCTTTACCCCAAGACCAAAAACAACAATTCAGAAGACAAGCACAAGGCCGTGCCATCAAGGCATGGAGCCGTGCCCCACTCAAGATTCCATAAAAAAGACAAACAGAAGAAGATAATAGATACGGGGCCGTGTCCCTTGGACACTGGCCGTGGTCAACTCCCAAATATGCAAATCTTGGATAGTACAGCAAGTACAACTGCCACGGGGCCGTGCAAGCATACGGACTGACAAAGCTCATTAAGTGAAGACAGAGAAGAAGGGGACACGGGGCCATGCCCGCCGGGCACGGGGCTGTGTAAACTGTGTTTTTCCAAATATAAATAGGGGTGCTTGGCCCAATTGCAATCCATCCCTTGGCAAACTACTTCTCTCACACCTACCACCACTCCACCACCGCAATACCACCATCATCCACCACATTCATCCGTTATCCCTCTTTAGAGTGTGTAGTAGTCTCGGGATTCCAAGATTGTTCGTAAGAGATTTTGTCAAACAAAGGCCATGATTGGCTAATCTCTTACATCACTTTGTGAAGACAAGTTATTTATGTATTACTTTTGATTTCCAAGTTTTGGTTAACTTTTTAATTGGTTTTGTATTAGTAACGTTAATATCTAGTTTTTTTATACTGAAATGAACTTTAGTCTATCAACTCTTCATGTTTTGTTGACTTACTTATCCGTGTCTTTACAGACTATATAAAGCACGTTAACTGCCTGGAAGGGGGTTAGAGGGGTGGTTTGGGTAAAGTTATTGCCTCGTTCAGTGTGTAGATCCTGCAAGGACTTGAGTCAAGCTTATTAGGACTTCCTTTGAGGTAGATAGCACCAAATGGGGAAGTAAGAACAACTTGAATCCCTTATAACTAACGTACTATTAAAACTTAAAACCGGCCTTGCGGGACTGTATCCCTGCTAACTCAGACCAATATGGTCGAGGGTAGCATTGCCTCCAAAAGAAGGGCATGCCACATTTTGCATTAATAACTTACTTAATTATCTTTCAATATTCTAGATTTGCGGGACTGCATCCCTGCGACTCAGACCAATATGGTCGAGGGTAGCGTTGCTTCCAAAAGAGGGACAAGCCACTATAACAAAGATAATCTCTTAGAAAACCCAAAGTGCGGAAATCATCAAAGGATACATAAAAGATGAGTCGGAACCAAGTGATTTGATCTTGTCTATTTGTTTCTTTTATTTCTTTAGTTTCCTTCTTTATTTTACTTGTAAAAATCTCTCCCTTTTCCAATGGTTCACCAGTGAAAGGATGTATCTTCAGATCCACAACCTTTGATGATTCTTTATCTCCTTCCAACTCCTCCAGAACCACATCTCGAACATCTTCACAACTACTGCCCGAATCCACAGTGTTGGATGACTCCCCTGAGAAATAATTCCTTTGAGTTTGTCGTTCTTGTGTTTAGTGCGCAGCTCAGCCCTTGGAGTTGTATCAACAGCCACTCATTCAGATTCATCACCAATCGCACTATCAAACCACCAACATATTCATCAATATCAAAGTTCAGTTCTTCTTCACCAATATCTTCCATAGCACCAATCTTATCAGGTTCATCAATCGGTGCAGTCGAGGTGGTGGTTGGATTATACAAAACTATGGCCATAGAACCACCAGCTGACCTAGATGCAGACGTATATGGTATTGAGCCACTAGGGACGTTATCTGGATTACCTGGATCTTCTTTATATTCATCCCTTTTTCCTTAGTACTTCGTGTGGCATGCACCAATCCTCCTAAAGTACACCAACCTTTCCTATAACGCCATCAAAAGTTCTTATTGTAGCCTTGAATCTCGCAAGTATCTTGTCATCATGGCCCTCTTGCCATTTACATAAAGTGGTGTTCTTTTCAGCTAGATCTTGGTTTATCTTCTCAAGATAATCATTCTTGGCCTTCAACTTCTCAATTTCTACTATCTTAGTTGCATCGGCATTGGACAGCCTTTTGATCTCAGCCTACTGTTTCTCAATTGTCACCTTCATGGAATTCATCTCGAGATGATTCTTGATTAATGTATTGTGATTGGCGGTCATGAATTGCCCATGACAAAAAATTGGACCGAGAACTCTTCAAACTGATGAATCAACATAGCAATCTTTTCGTTATCGGTCAACTCTGCACCTCTCTTTCTTCTAGGCTCTTGTGGGAAACCTTGAGCTACTTCTATGAGGTTGGAATTGTTGCTGGCAGAGCTGCTGTTGATGGTGTTTGTTTGGCTTGAACTGGTTTGGCTGGCACAGATGGTTCCAGAGCAACTGGAAGGGCTGTTGTGGATCAGTTTGAAGCATCTTTGTTATTTCAGCTTTGGTAAACATATGTTGCGCGGCTACAGGAGTTTTGGTTGCTTGCACAATAACCGAAACATCGGTTGTAGGTTGTTCTAAACTAGCCTTTTTAACCTTCTTTCCACCGGCTGGCCTTTTAGCCTTCTTCTTCTTTGAATCCGACCCATCATCATCTCCTTTATCACTCTCACTCTCATCCTTCACTGTCTCTTTCGTATCATCATCATCATCATCACCCGCATCATCACCACCTTCTTCAATTGTCATTGCTTTTCCTTTAGCCTTCCTACTCACACCTGCCTCAGCATCCTTTCTCTTTTTTTCTCAATCAATGCATCAAGTCTCACATCTTCATTATCAGAATCACTATCATCATTTCTCCACTTATCATCAGCAGGTGTTCTGTATCTAGTACTTCCAAGAAAACCAATCATCTTTCGAGTCATAGAACCTTCATTATACTTGCTCATCCTTTTCATGATCTTCAAAGTTACGCCATTCATTTCCTCAATCTTTAGAATGTCCTTGTCTTCCTTAACGAGCCCCTCTAATTGTGAATCAATAATCATTAGTAAGAATCTCGCCAGAACTTGTAGCTCTTGTGTGTTGTTTTCTCGATGTTCTTCTTCATGCTTTTGAAAATTATCTGCGAGAAATTGAAATCTTTGTTTAGAGTTAACGCGGTCATCATTGCCAATATACCGCTATTCGTCATATCGTATCCTGCTTTTCCCTTCCCAAGACACTTAATCAACACATGCAAGAAATACTTGTACTACAATGTGCATGGCATCGTTGCTTTGTTTATCTTAGTTGCCAAAACATCTCCATTGCATTTCATCCATAAGAGACATCCCTAAATGCATCTATCAGAAATTGTGTAAGGATTAGACGGCTAGTCTTGAAACTGCAACACGATTCTAATACTTTCTTCTGTCACGTTCACGTCTTTCTCAGCAACTTTTCCTTGAATCACTTCCACATTCTCGACCTTCTCAACTTTTGCTGAATCACCAAAAGCCTTAGTGTGACTTTTGTAGGCCGTATTTTCTTCAATGATGGCAAAACTAATCTTTGACAGCCTCAGAAATTGTAGAATTCCCTCAAAATCAACAAATGGCTAGTTTTCGTCGCCAAGAAACGCCACCATGTTATGTCGGGAATCGGACATAGTTTGCTCCTCGATTTTATCCTTCGGTTCTGACTAACTTCGTGACTGTTTCTGTTTCTATTTAGGTGCCCTAACTGCAAAACACAACTAACGCATAATGAGAAATCGATAAATAATGAGCATTACAGATTGAATGTTTTCTGTTGTTAAGAATGGGAAACTTGGAAACACTGTGGTTCAACACTATGGATCAGGAAACATGTATGTATCGATATACAAGTGTATCGATAAACAAGTGTTTATCAATATACAAGTATATCGATATAACGAATATATCGATACACATGTTCATTGACACATACACAATTTACCAATCTATCGCTATACTACATATCAATACATTGTCCATCGATATACCAGTTATCGATACATGGTATATCGATACACATTGAGATACCCTATGAGGCTGTATTGATACAAGATATATGTCAATGGGATATGTGTTATATCGATATTCGATACAAACTGTGTATCGCTACATAATTGTGTATCGATACAGAGTTTCCATCTATACATAATTCCATCGACACACCAATTGTTCATCTTCCCCAAATTTCAAATTCAGAAATCAAACAACAGACATACACATTCACTTTAGCAGATCAACAATCAACGAACAGTCACTCAAGCATACGCAAATACATGTTCTCAACTCTAAAATCACAGTCAAGAACATAATACAATTCCTAAACCACACTCTAAGTCTGTTCAAAGTCCTTAAAACAATTGATTATGGTTGCGTTTATCTTAAATTTTGTCTATTCATATTTAGAGTTTTCAGTTCGACATGATTCCGAAGATTATTTGCAATGTAGATGTAACATAACGTTTCGATGATGATTTGATGAAATTTTACCTATGATAGTAATTACTGATAAAAAGGTTTCAAAATTCAACAACATCTCGTTTGGAAAAGAGAAGTTAGGGCTTCAATAATTTGGGGGAAATAAGAAAAAGATGTGTAGAGCCTCTATTTATATCCCTCACTATATCGATATAAGGTGTTTGTTGATACACACCGTATATCGATACACATAAACATCGATATCCATCGACACATACACTATTTCGATACAAATCTCATTTTGAAACACAACTTATATCTATACATTTCACACATTGACATACCTTCAGGGCCCATATAAGATACAATTCATTAAGGCCCACACAAAGACCACATCGATATATCGATACAGGTTCCTTATCGATACAAGACCCACATTGTGACAAGGCCCACATCCATATCGATACAAGCCCATATCGATGAAAGCTAATATCGATACAAAGTCTATATCGATATATACCCTATATGGATACAAACTTATATGATGAGCTGGACACTTCAACACACCAATTTTAAAACACCAGTTTCACTGTTCACCCTTTCCAATTTAAACCCTCTAACTTTATAAATTTTCAAAGTGGATTGATCGATTTCACTTTTCAAGATACAAGAATGTTTTCTGTTTTCCAGTTTTGGGTCGGGTAGATTTGAGTTTCAGCATCGGTCCATCAAAATCTTTTTGGTATTTTAAAGTTTTTCAAAAATAAAACATTACTACGTGTTGGATTCAAATATAAATCATTTTTTAACATGTGAATATCAAACAAGTACATGGTTTGGTGCTATTTCATGTAATGCAAGATTCCAAGATACCATATAATTTGTTTCCAAAGCTCTCTTGTATCTGCTATAAAACCGTTAATAAAATAGTGAAATTTGGTCGCTGTAAGATTATGTTTATGAACTTTTAAACCTGTTTAACACTTCGAGCATGACACATTACAATATTATTATTAGCATGAATTATGGATTTCATCATGGTACTCTTCCCCTTTTATGATTAACCTCTCTTTCTTTTGTGATTTTCGTCATAGTAAGTCTTTATATACTTATTCTATGAGTAAATATTTTTTATAATTAAAGATGAGAAAACGTGTTAAACCATAAGAATTCAGTCTCGTAATATTGTATAATAATAATGAAACACTGAAAAACAAACTTTTGCTACTGAAAAAAAAAGAAATATACATTGGACATATATTATTCACAGTTGTTGGTTGATGGGTTTAGATAATTAAGTCTTTGCTAGGAGTACAACTTGTTTTCAACATTAAAAGAATATAAAATGTCTCAAAATTGTAAGAATTTAATTTCATACATATGAACATATCATAAGTAAGAAGAATGGAAACATACTTTTGCTATAGAAACAGGATACAATCAATAAACTCGATTACATACAACACATTGTTATAAATATATATATATATATATATATACACACACACTCATAATTAGCATTTTAATCAATAGGATATTCCCTGGGATTTATCTTTTTTTTATCCTTAACATTGTTAACCATTTTTGTGACGGAACCTGCCACGAACTCACCCATCCTTGTGGAAACATACTTCTTTTTGGCAGGGATAACGGATGCATACTTCTTTTTGGCAGGGATAACGGATGCAGGTTTCGCCTTTGATGTCCCTCCTTCCTTTATGTTTTTATGGTAGCTTTGCTTTTTATCAGCCATTGCTATTTTCTTTTGCAACGTTTTTACCCAATAACCGTAGACTATTCTGTTGCCTCCCATCAAACCAAATAACCTTTGAATTCACAAAGGATGATATGTTAGTCATGTTTATATAGAAGTAGAGTTCCCACATCTCCACAAATGATATACGCGACCTTGCAAATAATTTTCATTGTTGTTGTTTGGTAATTTACATAGTTTGTGTGTTTCTTAGTATTTGATTTTCAAGTTTCAAATATTGATGATTTTTGTGTGAGAGCACTTATCTTTCATTATCCTCCAAATTTATCACAAATTTCATGGTTGATGTAGGCAGAATTCAATTGAACAAAGATGGGTGTGCATGGGTGTGTGCTAATGTGGGTAACATTATGGCTACAAACAACTACTACTAGAAAAGGGCAAATTTTCCTATGTAATTTTCTGATGATATATTTTTGTTTTCGGAAATTCCTACAAATTTTCTAAGAAAAGATTATTTTTTTCAAAATGAAATGGCAAACATGTATGGTTTCTTTCTTTCTTTTATTTTTTTTTTCTATGGTGTGTGTGTGATGGATGTGGGTTAATTTGGGTCACATTAGAGGCCACGTGGTTCAAGAGCACGTCAAACTAGTTTCATGTGAATTTTCTTTTTTATGTCTGTGTGAACATATTGGGATAGATTTATTTAGGAATGATGAATTCTAATTCCTCTCATCTTTAATTAATTACTCCAAACATTTTCTACCGGCAAGCAAGGTAAACTTCTATGTGTTGGATTCAAACATACATCATTTTCTTTATCTTGTTACATATGTGATAATTAAACAAGTATGTAGGTTGGATGCTAGTTCTTGTAATGCAAGATTCCAAGATGTTATATAGTTGGGTGAGGCGTATGCCTCTTAGAAGAGATGTCTTAGATTCAAGCCTGGGTAAGTATGATTAATTAAGGATTATTGATTTAATAGATTAAGAGCAAACGTTATCATTCAAAAACATAATATAATTGGTCTTTAAACTTACCTGGTATGTGCTAAAAATCATTAACTAAACAAGTGAAAAATTGGTCGTTGTAAGATTATGTTTTTGTCAAAGTAAGAAGTATTAAAAATGAATCACCTTTGTTTAAACATAATTGTTTAAAAAATAAAGATGAAATGTATATATAGAATTTAAAAAAATTAATATGTACGTGTTGGGTTTAAACATACATAAATTTTTTTTAATCTTTTTTAAACAAGTGAATATTTAACAAATACATGGTTTGGATGCATTTTCTTGTAATGCGGGACTCCAAAAATACACAATATTGTTTCTCAAAAGTTGGTTTGTGGGTGTCTAAAAATCATTAACAAAAACTAGTGACAAAATTAGTCATTCTATGATTCTGTTTTTGAGTTTTTTAAAACATACAGCTTAATTAACCACTTGACACATGACATGTTACAATTATTTTGACATGATTGAAATATTTCATCTTTGTCCTCTACCCCTTCTGTGGTTAACATCTTTCTTTCTTTAACGTTTTGGTTCGTAACTACTAATACATATACTTGTGCTTGAAAAATGAATACAGTTTTCTAAATGTTAAAAGAAAATAAATGTTCCAAAGCATTATAATTCAATTTAAAATGAACATATGTTAAGTTGATAACTATGAAACAAAAAACAAAAAAAAACCAAACATTTGTTACAGCAATGAAAAAACAACTTATGCACTCCCTTACATAGTTTATAAAGTATAACACGACACACAATTCCAAGGCAATGTTATACAAATAACTAACACTTCAATCAACGCGCATCATGTTGGTAAAAATTTATCTAATCTTTATTCTTTACATTTTTAACCACTTTGCAGACGGAACTTGTCATAAACTCACCCATCCTAGTGGAAACAAGCTTCTTTTTGCAGGGATAGCAGTTGCAGGTTTCGTCTTTGTCATATCTCGTCCATTCTTTATTCTTCTGGTAGCTAACTTGTTGCGCTTTGCAGCCATTGAACTTATCTTTGTTTGCAAAGCTTTCCACAATCTCCGTAGACTAATGCCGTGTATTAAACCAAATATACTTTTAACATTTCACAAATGATGATATGTTAGATTATATACAAGGGAGTTCTCCACATCTCATCAAATGATGTGTGCAAGTCTAGCAATGTCCTCGAACTTCCACCTATTTTTCATTGTTATTGTTGGGTAATTTACATAGTTTGCGATGGATTGGCGAACAAATATCTTAGAACATAATCTTAAATTTCATGGTTGTTGTAGGCATAATTTCAATGTGTGGTGGATGGGAATAACTTGTATGGTGTGGGCTAATATGGGTTACATTAAAGGCTACATGCATGCCCGTCTAATTAGTTCCAGTGTGATTTTTCCTTTTCAATGTAAATATATTTCAATAGATTTTCTAAGGGTTGGTAAATTTTAATTCCCCTTATCCTTAATTAGTTTTCTCTAACAATTGCAAGAGTCAAACAAAGTGCATACTACGTATTGGATTCAAACATCAATCTTTTTTTTTAACATTTGAATATTAAACAGGTACAGGGTTTGGATGCTATTTCTTGACATGCAAGATTCCAAAATGCTATATTGGTCTTCGAAATTTGTCTGGTGTGTGCCCAAAAATTATTAACTAAACTAGTAAAAAAAATAGGTTGTAAGATTTGTCTCTGAATTTTTTTTGAAGACCATGTTTAACACTTGACTGTCTTGACCCATGACACGTTATATTATTACTATTGCTGCATGATTCCCCCTTTCGTAATTAAGCTCTCTCCTTCTTTACGTTTTATGTCTTTAATTCTTTATATACTTAAGCTATAATGAGTAATTCTTTTTATTGTTAATTAAAGATAATAAATTGTTTTAAACCATACAATTTAAAGCTCATATGAATATATGTAACGATGAAACGCCAAAAACAAACTTTTGCTACAGAAAAAAAAAAATACACTATATTGGACAGATATTATCGACAGTGGTTTGTTGATGGGTTCAGATAACTAAGTCTTTGCTAGAAGATTAAAGCACACTAAATTTTTCAACATTAAAAGAAAATAAACCTAGTCTTTGCTAGAAGATAAAAGCACAAAATTTTCAACGTGAAAAGAAGATAAAGTGTCTTAAATCATAAGAATTTAATTTCATATATATAAACATGTCATAACTAAAAACATTGGAAACATCTCTTTGCTGCAGAATTGGGATACGGTTAATAAACTCTCACAATAGATTATAGATACACACATAACTAGATTATAGATACACACATAACTAGCACAATAGATTAATAAGCTACAACACAATAGATTAATAAACTCTCACAATACGATTAATAAGCTACAACACAATAGATTATAGATACACACATAACTAGCACTTTAATCAACAGGATGTTCCTTAGGATTTATCTTTTTTATCCTTCACACTTTTAACCATTTTGGTGATAGAACCTGCCACATACTCACCCATCCTTGTGGATACATGCTTCTTTTTGGCAGGCATAACGGTTGCAGCTTTTGCCTTCGACATCCCTCCTCCCTCGGTGTTTTTCTGGTTGCTTTCTTGTGGCTTGTTGCCTTCCATTTACTATTTTCTTTCGCAAAGCTTTTTCCCAATCACCGCTGATTATTGCTTTGTATCGAACCAAATAATCTTTGCAATTCACAAAGAATAATGCGTTAGTTATGTTTATACATAAGTAAAGTTCCACATCTCCACATATGATATGTGCAAGTCCACCAACGTCCTCGAACTAACACATAATTTTCATTAGTGTTGTTGGGTAATTTACATAGTTTTTGTTCTTCTACGTATTTGATTTTTCAAGTTTAAAATATCTGTGAGTGTTTTGGATTTCATGGTTGTTGCAGGCAGAATTTCAATGTGTGTGAACGAGCATTGCTTACTAGGAGTTATCCGTAAAATAAGATGGCAATCAACCAATTAAGATGTCATTAGCGGCAGGGACGGCCCTTAGAATTCGTTGTACCCTGTTCGAGCTTGAAAAAAAAACGCGCCTTTAGGCCTTAACGAAATTTGGTATCAGGCTCACAAAGATCTAAACCTAATGCAATGGAGTAATAACCTAAACCATAAAAATAGTTTTTTAAGTGGTCCTATGTTGGTGTTTGTATGGGTATACCCTATTAATTTTTTTTTTACATATACATGTCGATTTTTTTAAATAACATGACCTTCAAAAAACCAGTGATCCTCCTGGCCCACTTTTAGAGCCGGCCATGATTAGCGGATACATGGTTGTAGGGCTTCTCTATATAGTTCCAGTTTGCTTTTTTTATTTTTCATTCAATGTAAATATAATGTGATAGATAGTGTTTATGATTCTACTACCAAATGAGTGCACTAGTAAATTTTGGGTCAAAACATAAGTAAATTATTATATGTATAATTGGACAAGTTCTTCTACTAGTTAGCAATAGTTATAATGTCCTTTTATTTTTTTTCTAATTACATGAAGGATACGAACACATGTCTATAAGAAAATATCAACTTTATTGTTTACTCTATTAAACAAAGGTGAAGTTGAGTCCCACTAATGGCTCATTCTCAATATATAACAAAGATATAAATAGCAAGGCTTTTTTATGTACAATTATATATTTATTATCTGCTTATTATTTATTGATTATCTGTTTAAAGCTTGAATCTTACTTATGTCCAAATTTTTTAACCCTTTTCATAATAAAATACGATTTCTTATATAACAAGTTTTGATACGAGTTTATATAATTGACTATTTTATCGATGTAAAACATGTAGCCATATCTTTTGAGAGATTGTTAGAGCGAGTATCGATATCGTAATTAACCGAACCAATATCTGCCAAAGTCCTGGCGTGTAGCGTGGAAATTCCCACTAGTTCCTTTTAATTTTTTAAACACATGAATATTTAATAGGTACATGATTTTGGATGCTTTTTTTTGTAACGCAAGACTCGAAAAATACACATTGTTCTTCGAAAGTGTGCCTAAAAATCATTAACTAAAACTAGTGACAGATTAGTCATTGTAAGATTTGTTTTTGAATTTTTTATACACCTGCAGCTTAATTAACACTTGACACATGACACGTTATGATATTATTTTAGTATAAGGATTTCATCTTTGTCCTCTACCCTCTTCTGTGATTAACATCTTTCTTTCTTTACGTTTTAGTTCTTAACTACTAACATAAATGCCATTCCAAAAAAAAAAAAAACAAACTACTAACACAAGTACATTGGAAAAATGAGTGCAGTTTTTTTAAATGTTAATTAAAAAACATAATTTGTCTTAAATCATAATTCAATATCAAATGAACATACCATACCAATGAATCGTTGAATACATACTGTTACATAAACTTAGAGCAGTTTATACACTATTACATACTTTATAAGCTACTACACAACACACGATTCCAAAGCAACACTATACAAACAAGTAGCACTTCAATTAAGATGAACTTTGTTTCACTAAAACCTCTATAATTTAATACTTGATTAATTAATAACTTCAATAAATTAATAATTTGTACTGTCTGTCCAACTTGGGACCAGTAGAAAATTGGACCCCAATTGATAAAATAATATGATAATATTTTTTTTTTGAAATCCCAATGTAAATATATTGGTCTCAGCAAAACTATAAATTAATAATTACTAAAATATTCTAAAATTCTAGGATTGTCTAGTAAAAAATAATCTATAGCCATATGTTTTTCTGTGAACTTCAAATCTATTGAGTGCATCCTTGGTGATCTCTCTTATACTCGGAAATAGTTTTCGTTGTTGATTGGTAATCGTTGATTTTTTAACACATTTTACTTTAGAAGCCATAGTTGATGTGATTTTAAAATTTATCATTAGACATTTTATAGTGATCAATCTAGATCTATGTACATTGAACTTGACAAGTTTATTAATATGTAAATATACATGGGAACTTTGAATGTCCTTGTTTCGCTTTTATTCAAATAGGTCAAGTGAATGGACATAGAAATTTTGAAGGTCGATGCATTAATTTAAGAGCTGCTAACGAATATAAGCCAACTCTTTAAATTAATAATTTATTAATTTATTAATTTATCAATATAATAATATCTTGTTAAATTAATAAAATATACCGATCCCAACATTAATAATTTATTATTTTTATTTATTCAAATTATTAGCCACTTTGATAAGAGAACATGCCATAAATTCACCCATTCTCGCGGAAAAATGCTTCTTTTTACAGGGATAACTGTTGTAGGCTTCAGGCTTCGCCTTTGTTGTCCCTCCTTCCTTCGTGTATTTTCGATAATCATCTTGTTGCACTTTGTCTGCCATTGATTTTTTCTTTCAAGCTTTTCCTAATCGTCGTAGACTAGTGTTCTGTATTAAACTAAATAACCTTAGCAATTCACAAAACATGATATGTTGGCTTATTGTAGGGTTCCTTACATCTCTGAGAATGATGTGTGTGAGTCCACCAATGTCCTTGAACTTACAGATATGTTTGTTTGTTGTTGCTAGTAATGTACATCATTATGTCCTTGAAACTTTTTTGTTAATGTGATAGAAAGTTAGGAACTAGGGTTTGAATCCGATCTGATCCGACCCGCTATGAAACTTTTTTTGTGTATGTTTATTTGTTTTACCTGACCTTATCCGACCCGTTATAAACCGAATTTTTTTATATAACTAGAGGCATAAAATCTTTAAAAAAATTATACCTAAGAAAGAAATTCCTGAGTCTGTGTTTGTTGTTGCTAATAATTTATATTATTTTGCGTGGAGTATCTTATTTTTCTATTCACAAATGTGATGAAGTGTGGTGTGCGAATATTTTGTATCAGTATCTTAGAAGTTGATCTTAAATTTCATGATTGTTGTAGGCTCAACTTTACCTTTTGTGGATGGGTACGATTATCAATGCGTGTGGTGGGTATAAATTTCATGATTAGTGTCAAATGTCAATCAGGTGTCTTTTGTAAGACATTTGTGCATGGTGTGGGATAGTTTTAATTTATAATGCGTGTGGTGGGTATAAATTATAAAAATATCTTTAGAATTGTAGGGTCTACTTAGATTAAAACAAAAACATAACAATGTAACAATTTACTTGTGGGCCCATACGCTACATTTCCTTCAATTTTGAGATCTGATTTAAACTTAATTTAACACCTTATGGGTGGGAACTATAGATACTAAACGGGTCGTGTTTGCATATTGATGGGTTTAACTTGATCTGAACCTAAAAATTTTATGAACCCAAACATGACTCAAAACTTTCTATGTTAACCCGAACACGACCTGTTCAACCTAAAAAATTTATTTATTTTTTTATTTTTTTTCTGAAACTAATATATTAAGATTAAAATTTACTTAAAAAACACAAATGTATATAATACAATTGTATTTAAATTATAAAATCTTATGTTAATTTCTCTTTCTAAGTTATAATTATGACATAAAATACAAACCCCATTTAATTTACAACATAAAACATATTGTAAAAAATATAATATAATATAAATGTGTTAAACGGGTTAACCTGTCAACCCGACTAGGTTGACCCGAACCCGACCCATTAACCTAAACAAGTTCGCGGGTTCAACCTGAAATAACCCAAACCTGTTTAGATTAAACCTAAACCCGCGAATTTTGTGTTAGATTCGTGTCCTGTTTTTCAGCTCGTGTCAGAAGTTCACACCCCTAGGCGGGATAAGTCTTAGGAACCATTAGATCCTGGGTTCAATTCCTACAAGGGGTTTTTTTCAGATTTACTGGGTTTCATCTGAATTGGTGTATATGCATTATTGCCTAGTGGAGATTGATATGATCGGGTGATTCCGATGGTGACACGGTGATACTTCAGTAATCCACCAGTGATCCAAATTTACGTTAAAAAACATAACCTTTACTTCAAATCTTGACACCTGATACAGACGAGTTGCGGTCGAGTTAGGAAATGGACGAGGCTAGTTAAATACTTTTGTATCTATTTGTTAGATTTATTATATATTTTATATTTTAATAAACGGGTGTTGGGCCCATGACGTGTAAGATTTTTAGATTTAGGTGGTGTTATATTATATATTTATATATTCTCCTTAAAGTCAAAGAAAGCAACATGCAAACACAACCGTTGGATGAAGCTCAAATGAAATTCTGACCATTCTAATTCATGAAAAGCTTCTAGAAGGGGAGGTTATTTGGAGGTTTTTTTATCCGCTTTTGACCAGGAAGATTAGAGGCCACGATCTATCTCCATGTTCTCATGAAGTTTTCTTTAAAAAAAATTGCAGTTTATCGCCGGTTTTAGTAAAACTTTAATTGACTAGAACCTGCAATCCTTTTCTTCTCTAGCATTACGTGCAATCTTTCCCAAAAAAAAAAATAGTTTCTTTTCTTCTTTATGCAAATCATTCGCCATGGGGATTAGGTACTTACATACACAAACGGATCCACCTTTCTCACTCTAAACCGCACCCACTGTTGCATCAGAAATTGATAAGTGCACTTCGGAATCTGGTATTTCCACCTTGTAACATGTTTTGCTAAACTGGACTGATGTAATGCTGAAGATTAGGTTGTAATTCTGTTTTGGAGACTGGTTGGTGAATCAGTAAGCAACTGGTTCGATGTATCAAACATATTGTTTTTAGTAAACGGCTAAACATATCGTTTTTAGTAAACGGGTCAAATTTATGATTTTTTTCTTCAACGTGTCAACATGACTATTTTTAGAGAAACAAGCTTTAGGTGAAGGCTTGAAGTGCGTGCCAAGCTTAATAAACAAAAGAAAATGAGTGATGATTATCTTCTTGCAAAGGTTTCTTCAGCTTTTTGTCGAAGCAAGGTTTTAGGAAGTGATGATTATCTTCAACAGTTTCATGTGCTGCCATTGAGAAAATGTTGCTGGAAGATAAGCAAGATGCTACTGAAGTTGGTAGTGTTGATAGTTGTCTTCGTGCAGCCATCGCGTCCCCACATATTAAATACACAATTTTCTTTTTGGGCTATGTTATGTTACGTTATGTTGTTTATATGTACGAATCAGTTTTCATATAAGTACATTGAAATACCCGTTCATCGTAAGACGACTCTACTTACCATGACGAGCAATAACAACATCCTCCTAACAAGCGATCTAAGGTGCTTAATCGTTTTTATAGTTAATTTAACTTTGTGAATCAGTTCTTGAATATTCAATGTAATTATACAAATACCGGATTTCTCTGTTTTTGTTATTATTATTTTATTATTATTATTATTATTATTATTATTATTATTATTATTATTATTATATTTATATGTAATTAATCTAATTATTTTGCAGCCGGAAGAGGAAGAGATGTTTGTCCCACATTCTAAGTTTGCTGCCGTTGAAGGATCTCAATTAATGGAAGGTATTCATCGACTTGTGTTTACGTGTTGTATTATATCCATGCAGTATGAAAATGTAGCATATCAAAGAGTAATGATTTACGTGTTGTATTATATCCATGCAGTATGAAAAGGCTGCATCTGTGCTGTCAAGCCATGATCCTCCAGTTACTTTGCCGAAGGTTGATGTGTGGAAGGTTGATGCCAATGCTAAAAAAGCAAAGGACTTGCAGAACAATTTGAAATACAAGGTTTCCCCACAATCAAGATCTTGAAAAACAGAGAAGTTGTTCAATACTATAAAGGCCCTCGTGAAGCTGATGTTATAGTTGAATACTTAAAGAAACAAGTTGGTCCTGCATTATTTGAGATCAAAACTACTAAAGATGCAAGCAACCTTATAGATGAAAAAAAGGTCAGTGGTAAGCTTTTTTAGACCGAAACTCGCTTCCCACTGCCTTTGGACTTATTAGCCATGTGGTCCCGTGGTCGGCGGCGGTTCTAGACGGAGGTTTTGGGGATAGAGCAGTCCCGGCAAACGAACATAGACGTTAGGCACAAACAGAATCAGCAGAAGCTTTTCATTCATTCATTCATACCGAAAGAGCTTACATCTGGTCTGGCTGGCGGAGTTCCTGGAGAGAATCCGCTAGCGTTTCCCCCCAGGGAACTTCCAAAACTTACAAACAATGAACACACAACGCCTATATATAGATATGACATTTCGTGCGAATCAAGCCTGAGTCACTCGTACTAATATTCGTACGAGTGAGTCACTCGTACGAATATTTCATACGAGTAAGTGATTCGTACGAATCATACATGATTCGTACGAAACAGTACTTGTTCGCATTTGGATTGTGTGTTCGAATCTAATCTAATACAATATTCAATACACACTCTATCTAGTCTATTCGCACAGTGACGGCCATAAAGTGCATCAACAAGCCATGACTTAAAATTATGTGATGGTGTCCAAGTTTGAGAACGTCACCGTTTTAGCTAACAAGCTACGTTTATTATGACTTTGACCACACTACAAAAGCTTAACTCCTACCCCGTGGGGAATCATCAGTGACCACCCCAACCATTTGGTCACTGAAGTCGTACGATGAGCTGTTTGTCATTTTCATGTACCGTCGGGTCCATCAAGAATTTGAGAATATCTTTATATGTTTACTATATTACTTGTCACCAATCAGTTAACACTTCTTTTGTTGGTTATCAAAATTTTTATGTTGATACTTTGTAGGGTGATCATGTGACCATCCGAAATGTATACAAGGGATTTCCTGAGTCTAATGATTCTTCAAAATGGTGTCACAAAAACTTTATTTTAAATTACCTTGCAATGGTTAGCTTTTAGTGGCTTTAGTGAAGTGTTAAAAGTCCAGTCTTTTTATCATGCTTTCAGTCTTTTTAACTTCTATATTTTATTTTCTTTTTCCAGAAAATGGTACTCAAAGTTAGAGAACAACTAAGAAGAATAGTACAACGACTAGTATTAGCCGTAAAATCATGAGAAAAATGATACGCATGTAGTTTCCATTAAATTGTTTTTCACATTATATATACTAATTTTCCGTTAAATGTAACTGTTTTTAGGAAGATCTTAATCATTCAAAGTCTTCAACTTTCAATCTCAGCCCTTTAAATTCACTAAAACCTTCTAGAAGCAGGAGTTTATAGAAGTTACGTACCAATCCCCACTCTCCTCTTTCTACGGCATCCTCGCAACTCTGTACCATATCTCATGAGGCGCGATAAAAACCTTCAAAGCAAATCACCATCTATATTTCTCCTTATCTTCAATAATTATCTGAGACATCATCATCAACTCTGGAATTGGTCCAAGCCCGTCTTTTTTCCACTATGATCCTTGACTGCCGAGAGACCCTTGACATTCCGACCACCACCACGATCATGATTGAATTGACCATAAATCTGTGGGTTTTATGACATCTGCCATAGTAGCTCTTGTACGTTTTTATCAACTATTTCAAAAGGTATTTTAAGCCTTCTATTTTATACTCGTATGCTTTCGGTGATTATTTTTTTAATTGGTTGCTGCCATTGTCGTCTATTTCTTTTTTTTGCCATTACAAAACAAACTCTAGGTTGTGGGGAGATGAATTTGATGATTTCAGGTATGTTTGCCTGTGTAGGTTGCACTGTGTAGAAAGTAGTGAAGAAAGCATAGAGACGGAATTAGTATATTCTCTAAAAGGCCACATGTCATTGGAGGTGAGTCATTTGCAGTTAATGTTTTACTCATTATTTTGATCTTTTTTGTCACCAACAGATAAAGAGTTTATTTCCATTATGGTGTGGGTGGAAAAAGTATTTACCATAAGTGATTCGTTCTTTACAACAAACAAAAACAATTATAACTGTTTCAGATTCTTTACAGCTATCAAGTTACAGTTATGTCAAGCACTAATGGTCGAGTGATTCGATGCAAAGGTAAGCATTTTCTTCATTCTTTTAGTTGTTTTTATAACCTGATCATGGATATAAGCATGTAAATCTTCCTAATGTAACAGTTGGGAAGCCGGGAAGCCAACGGTGATTGAAGAAGTGGAGGTGGCGCCACCGCATAAAATGGATGTCCGAATTAAGATCATCTTCACTTCCCTCTGCCACACAGTGTTTACTTCTGGAAACCAACGTAAGTTTTCAAATTTCAAATTCCAAATCAGATAACTATTTTATTAATCTCAAATCTTGAATGACTGCCGTATTTTCAGGGCATAATCCTGTATTTCCTCAAATTTTAGGACATGAGGCTGGAGGGTAAGTTCATTCTTGTGTCAAATTAGAAAGGGTGTGTAATTTTATATTAATACATAATCTGATGAATTTGATTAACATGAACGCAAGCTGTTCTTGTAGGTTTTCCACATAAAGATGTTGTCTTCAAGACAAGTCCTTTGAATCTGTTGAACGAAAGGACTTTCAATGTGTTGATATTATTATAACTACTTGATTATTCAACATTGAGTGTCTGATTTTTCTCTAAGAGGAAATCTAATCAGAAAGCAAAGATTTTGAGGGTAATAAGCTTATCATCTCTTCTCTCTCTCGAGTCTAATAAATTTACTTATTAGAACACATTTATTTTCTTTCGAACAAGATAAGCACCGAATATCTTGGCTATTAATGTTATTTCTCCAAGATCAATGTTTTGTTGACTATTTGCGTACTTGAACTTTTTAGAAAGTGAATTATCCATTGGAGTTGGATATTTTTTTTTATCTTTGTTTAGATGATCTTGGTTTGTAACTTCCAGGTAATGTGCCTAATTAAAATGCTATTAGATTAAGATTGGTCACTAATAACGTTATTTAAAGCCCAAATTACATGGAAGAGGTTTTGTATGAAAGGGAAACCAAGACTTCAACTTAATTTAGTAACCAAATTTAAGAGAATAGGAATAGTGAGATTACTTAATCAGTATTTCAGCTTCATTGAGCTAGTTTTACTCTGCAGAGAAAGCAATGAAGATATCATTTTTGTAGCTTTAAAAAAGGTGGAAACGGTGGTATTTGTTTTTTTTTTCTAACATTGCCTTATAATGTTAAATTTTAAGGTTTAATTTGTGTTTCCATGTTTCAGTTTTGGGTTGATGAATTCTAGCAGATTTTTATCACTGGCAATCTTGTCGTATTAGAAGCATTAGATCAAGATTTTGAATTCAGTTGGTTTGCTTTTAGTTTCTGTTCAATCACCGTTATCCTCTTCAGTGTTCTCCCTTTTGATGACATGACATGTGGTGGATCAATAGTTTTCGATATCTGCATTAGTAAACGTAAGGGGCCATTGTAGCTAAAGAGGAGTCCGAGGAGATAGCGATTCTTTGAATAATTTTCGGAAACGAAAGACTTCTTGCTTAAGAGTGCCCATTGAGACAATTCATGGCAGTGTTATTTTAAAAAAAAATACCATGGAAAAAGTTGGAATCTTCGTTCCCCTTTAATGCGCGATTCGTGATGTTTGTCTAAGATCATTCAATATATCATGTTCTACATTGAGCAACCTGTTTTTCAGTCTAAACTAAACTTAAGGTTTTTTCATCTTCATTAACATCTCAGAATTCAAGAATTTAATCCATCTTGAAAGATTAATTTTTAGTTCTTTGGAATTTGCATCATACTTCTCTTTAGTTATTTTAAGCTGTTTTGGTGTGAAAAAATAAATTATATATATATAAATATATATTATCATTATACCATTAATTTTCTCGTCCACCGGACGGGTATAAAACTAGTTATATTATATAAAGGACGATAAATGGTAATTTTATTTTTATAATAATATATAGTTTTTTATTAATATATTATAATAGTTTATTATTATATTTACTTTATATAACATATATATATTTTTTTTCTTTTTAATATTATATATATATATATATATATATAATATATGGTAGGGTTATGTTAAAATGGTGTGTTTCGTGAGAAGTATAAGAAGGAATCTACACCATTTGATCTATAATCTAATGGTTAAAATTATAATGGCAAAATTGTAAATAGTGTTTACCATTAAATTAATTAATTTTCTAGATTAAGGGTATAAAGGTAAATTTAATATTTTTAAATTTATAAAACTCACATGCAATGCGCTTGCAAGTTCCCCCTTCTTTTTTAAACGTCAATAACTTTTTATACGTAACTCTTTTTTAAAAAAAATACACCATAATAACGAGTGTTTTTTTATCTTTA
This sequence comes from Scalesia atractyloides, assembly GCA_947069175.1. Classification (NCBI taxonomy): domain Eukaryota; kingdom Viridiplantae; phylum Streptophyta; class Magnoliopsida; order Asterales; family Asteraceae; genus Scalesia; species Scalesia atractyloides. The sequence goes on along the minus strand of CAMTDV010000022.1, from coordinate 75,595,591 downwards.
ATATGAGTACTATATTGTTAAACTTATGTAAAGAAAAAAATTACGTTTTGATTGGATGTTTTAGTCCATGGTGTTTTTTCTATGTTCATACAATGGTGTATTAATTGTATTGTGATTCAAGGCATTGTATTTTACAGTAAAACACCATGAACATAAATAAGACACCATAGCATTGCAATGTGTTTTAACATCTAGAGTATGTAACATTCTATTGTGATTACAGTCATGGTATTTTAACATCTAGAATAGCAATAGAATCATTCTAAATGTTAAAACACCATGACTGTATTATGATTCAATTCATGGTGTTTCTGGAATTTGTATGTGTTTTATAACTGCAAAAATAACAAAAATCATTACAGATTTTAGAACACCACGGCTATATCACGATTCAAGTTGTGGTGTTTTTTGGAATTCGTATGGTGTTTTGTACAAACTAATGATGAATTCCTAAAATAACTAATGAAATGAATTTCTAAAATAACTTATGAATTCGGTTACAAGATTATATCTTTTTTAATTAGGATTATAGGTTAAATTATCATCTTACCCTTAAACTAATAAAATAGATACGTGTCATCACCAGAGTCTTTCTTATCCTTCTCACATTTTTTTATCTTTTTTACAGGATCCTAAACCTGTATATATATATATATATATAGGGGAAGATTCATCGAGAAGGAATTTAATGTGAGAAGAAAAAGAAGAAAGTGCATAATGGTAAAACATTAAATAGTTTATAACCTCTCTCATTAATTATGTTATCTCTCATTAATAAAGTAAAAACATTTTATCCTACACATTTCAAGATTTATCCTACATATGTCTTACACTTACCGGAATTTACCCTACACACATGTAAATTTACCATACGCATTTCAAAATTTATCCTACGCATACTAAAATTTATCCTACACATGTCGAAAATTGTCCTTCACCATAAATTATTTTATCTTGAAATAGTATATTAAAATAATGATTTACAAGTTTAACTAATTAGCTAATTAATGACAATTATAGATTTACATATATCTCCTTTTCATAACATTAAATACACACATTAAATGAAGTAAATGGAGAATTTCTATTGGTTTAAAAGTTATTCTTTTTATTCTTAAAAAAATTTCCTCTCATTTGAACTTTCCACTATATATATATATATATATAGGATTAGGATCATTTGTGAACAACTTCTTGAAAATGAATTGAGTGAACTAATCTTGACCACTGATTATTTTTTAGATTAAAAGGGTAAGATTGACATTAGCTCTTTCTCTCTCTCTTAATTAAAATCCCTTATTTTTCTCATCTGTTAATTCTCTCTCTCACACACACATTTTTAATTACTTCTCCATTATTTTAAACTCGTTTAGAATCAGTTGCTAATAACGTATATAAAACTCCAAAAGGAACTAAGTACTGGACATCAACTGTCCCTCCCGGATTCAAACCGTATATGAAACTCCTAACGAAACTAGGTCGTGGACTACAAAATACACAGATGTATCAAAAGTATGTACACATATGTATAAACTAACAACTGTGGATCTTGTATAAACTGATAGTTAGTGAGACTATACACATGTGTATAAACTAACAGCGGTCTATCTTGTATAAATTGATAGCTAGCGAGACAGTACACATGTGTATACACTAACAACTGTGTATCTTGTATGTACGGAAACTAGCAAGATTTTAGAAATTTTGATTATATTGTTTAATAAATGCAATTTACAAAAGACGCAAATACCCTTCTGTCAATTAATTTAAAAGGAAGTTACAACATTATAATTACAATCTTGCCATTGTTTAAAAATCACTATATGATATAATCCAATGGCTAAGATTAGTTCACACAGTTCACTCTCAACCTAGTGTTCACTCTAGAACCCTACCCTATATATATATATATATATATATATATATATATTATGTTGTTATAAAGGACGATAAATAGTAACTTTATTTTTATAATAATATATAGCTTTTTGTTAATATATTATAATAGTTTATTATTATCATATTTACTTTTAATAACATATCTATAAATTGTTTTGCTTTTTTAAAACCATATATTTTCTTTATCATTTTTTTAATAATTTTTTTTCTTTTTTAGAACATATATTAATTTATCGTTTAATTTGATATTTCTTTAATAATTTACGTTTATAACTTTTCTCTAAAAAGTTAAGTACGCAATCGTGCTTCATTTATTTCCCTGACATTTCGTTATAAGTTTTGTTAAAAACGAAATTATACTCAAAATAAAGTATTTATTTTGTATCATAATGGTATGATGATAAACTAAACCGTTCTAGTATTTGCCTTTCTAAACAACATGTTTTATTTTTATATCACATTTGTTTTACATTATCATTTACTCGGTATCGTCGCAATACATGACATAAACAACAAAACTAGTTTTTATAATCTTACAGACAGTTAACTAAAAATGTTGATAGAAATTCACCCTAAGGATTATTCATGTTACATTCAAACAAACACAAATACTAAAGACGTATTTACCAAAGTCCATAAACCAAAAACCAAATACCTAATGGTCAAATTAAGCATATCCATCATCCATGTAATTTGTTATTAGTTATAAATTATAGATAAAACATGAATGACAATAAATTTGTTCCATCATTCGTGTAATTTGTTATTAGTTCTAAATTATAAAATAAAACACGAATGACAATAAGTTTGTGCAAATACATGTGCTAAAACTACAATAATAATGATTTGAGTTACTGAAAAAAATCTTCACTTTTTTTAGATTTAGGGTTGTTTTGTAACTTCTGAATGGTTAAGTACTAAATCAATAAGAGGTTTGAACCATTAAGAACCACTATAATGCTTAAGTTCAGAGGCAAATGTCTGACCAATTCAGATTAGAGGTCTTAATCATTCAGGCTCATTATAATTTTTGACCATTCAGAGACAAATATCCGAACAATTCAGAAATCTACTTGCGAAACAAATAGTCTGAACCACTAAGTAATGAACCAGTAAAAGTTTGAACCATTAGATATCTACTTGCGAAACAAATAGTCTGAACCACTAAGTAATGAACCAGTAAAAGTTTGAACCATTAAAAGCTTTGTTAAAAACCAAACAAACAGTCCCATGTATGTTTAAATTACGATTAAAATAATCTGTTTTAACAATATTAATAAAAATATTATCTTCCAAAAATTTAATTATTTTTGCATTCAATGACACGACTCTTTGACAATACAAAAGGCACTAGCCGTTGAATATTATTTGAGCAAACTAGCCGTTACAACTCAAACGGTCACAAGGCACCTCACAACTCATAACTTCAAACCTGATTATATAAACCTACACACAAACCCCAAATTCCTGAACCAAACAATTCTCTTCGATCTCATTTCAAATCCTCATTTCATCGGCTTGTAACTAAACGCACGATTACACACCAAAATCACACAAATGGGACTCACAAGCTACGCGCAATCGCACCACAAAACCCACAAATTCTTCCTCGTTTGCAACTATATCTTAATAGGAGCCGCATCGAGTTGCATCTTCCTCACGCTCTCCCTCCGCCTCATCCCCTCAGGCGCGGGCGCACTTCTGGTCCTCCTCCACATCGCCACAATCGCTGGGGCCATCTCTGGCTGCAACGCAGTGTCCGCAGGGTCAAACAAGTGGTACGCGGCCCACATGGTGGCCACGGTCCTGACCGCGATATTCCAGGGGTCTATATCGGTTTTGATTTTCACTAGACTTCGAATTTCTTGACCGCGTTGAACTCGTATGTTAAGGAAGATGATGCGGCGGTGATATTGAAAATGGCTGGTGGTTTGTGTGTTTTGATGTTTGTTTTGGAGTGGTTGGTTTTGACACTTGCGTTTTTCTTGAGATATTATTCATTTGTTGAAGGCGGTCGGACCGGTGGGGTGGAATGTAGCCGGACCGGCGGGAAGGTGGTGGAAGAGGACTTGAAGGCTATGCCTTTTCATGTTTAGAGGATGAGAGGGGAAAGGATAAATTAAATTCTTTATTTTTTATTCTTTAAGTAATTATGTGTGCTCTGCTCTGTCTATGTATTTTAGCTGAACTTGTTGTCCATTTTTCTTATGAAAATGGTGATGTATTGCTTCCAATTTAATATTAATTAAGTAATTAATTACACACGTATGATGCCTCGTGTAAAACATTGAAACTCTTTGGTACGGCTACCGTTAACCGATAATTCATACCTTCTCCAATAATTAAAGTAACACACACTTTTTCTGTTTGGATAATGACAAGTTAAATTATGACTCTTAGAAGTTGATGGTACGTACAATATTTTTCAATCCAAAACCTGAATACTAAGTTAAAAGTTGATGGTACGTGGGTGGAACGCCAAAGCCACACAACACTCTGTATGAAGAGGGGAGAAAAGAGAGCCACGACGCAAACTAGAAAAAAAAAAGTGGTAAAAAAGAGTTTTAGGATATGGGTTATAATTTTATAATAAAATTATATAAATAAATATAAAAATTGTAAAACTCTTTTTACATAATTTTAGGAAAATTTTAGTACCCGTACCATGTACAAATCCATACAAAATTAACTATGAAATACAACATATTTAAATAAATCGATTCAAATTGTTGTCTCTCAACAAGAGCCTTAACCGCGTCTTCTTGTATGGTCCGTTGTGTAGTCTTCAACGAACTTTTGAATCGCGTCTCCTTATATGATCCTTTGCGTGAGCTTTAACGAAATCTTAAACCACATCTTCTTATACAATAATTTCCTACCAAATGAACAAACAAGTGTTGACGGTTGTGGCTAAGGCACGTGTTCAACACGCTTCCCTTAAAACAGATTTCGCGTCTCTACTAAAGATGACGCGTCTGTCTCACTGAGTACAACAACCGGAGCAGTCTGTACTGTCGAAAATAGCCACGCACCCGAGGTTATACCAGATAAAATTTTAGTGTTAGAACTTGTGGAAAAATAATGATACGAAGGAGATGAAATTGAGTAGAGAACTTTTCTCTCTAAGTACCCAGCATATGGGTATTCAAGTATCTCTTTTTTTCAAGAACTCTCCATAAATTCATGTGTTTTCTTGTATTACTTCTTTTGTATTTTTCTAACCTCTTTTTTTCTCTATCTAAAAATGAGGTACATAGCCTACTATTTTTACAAGAGTTGAGAATAAGTGAAAAGTCTCACTTAATTAGTTATTTTATTAAAGACATAAACTATAATAATAACAAATAAATTAACATAAAAACTCTACTTAAAAGTATATCATCCATATGAAGAGTTAAAACAGATTTCGTGAGATTATTGCTACAATTTTAAAACTTTATTTATAAGGATTTTGGGTTCACGAAAGGATTTATAATAAAAATAAATGTTTTTTTAGAGATTATGATCTTATAAATATATTTTTTGGAAAATATGTATGTAGTACAACTTGTTGTGTTTGGATTTATTGAGATTGAGTTATAATCTTAAATCCTATACCGTGGTACAAAACGAATAGTTTGGTTCAATCGTTTGATTTTGAAACGATTATGGAATCGTTAATTTTTTCTAACCTTTGTGTTAGAACGGGTTTATTAGTGTAAACCCTACGTTTTATTGTAAACGTTAAATTTCTCCAACTTGTGTGTTAGACCAGAATTATGGTGTAAACCATACGTTTTTTGTAAACGTTAAATTCTCTTGAGTAGAATTTTCATGTCTTTAAATAAGAGTTTTATGTTACTTGATTAGAGTTTTATGTCTCCAATAAGTTTTATTTAAAGTAGACTCTTTATCCACCAATGGATTTATATGAACAAATAAGTCTTATAATGATTTTCTTTAATCATTTACTTTTACACGAGCGTGTTAGAATTGGGTACTTTATACAAACTAATATGTTTTATAACGATTTTTGTAATCGTTTATTTCTAACGAGTTTGTTAGAACCTATTGGTATGATAATGGTTATTATAATCATTTATTTCTAACAAGTATGTTAGAACATGTTTATTGATAAGATTTATAACAATTTTTGTAATTGTTTATTTCTAATAAAAGTGTTAGAAACATTTTATAAAAAAAACAATTGATTTTTGTAAGCATTTGTCATCTAACATGTGTGTTAGAAACGGTTCATGAAAAGTGTTAGAAACAGTTTATAAAAAAAATGCAATTGATGTTTGTAATCATTTGTCTTCTAGCATGCGTGTTAGAAACGGTTCATGAAATGTGTTAGAAACAGTTTATAAAAAATATGCAAATGATTTTGTAATCATTTGTCTTCTAACATGCGTGTTAGAAACGGTTCATGAAAAGTGTTTGTTTGGAAGCAACTTTTAGTTGTTTATTTTTAAACATGTGTATTAGAAGTGAACCATATGTGTGTTTATAATAAGTCGAATTAACACTTAGTGGAAATGTTAATATTTCTAACGTGCGTGTTCACATGATTGTTAAAAATTGTTAGAATACAAACGCTTTGAAATGTTTTATGTAAACATTTTATATAAGTAATTTGTTGTAGAATTGATTATAGTGAATATAAACACATTAATGTTTTGCATGGTTTATAAATAAAAAGTCATACATTGAAGTTGATGTTTGATTGGTTTCAAGAATTAAATCACCATAAAGTGATGGTGTTGTTGTATGAGATTTATCACTAACTTTAATTTATGATTTCTAAAGCCAAATGGTCATGTTTTATATATCTAAAATGACTTAGATTTTCTAACACATATGTTAGAAAATGTGTATCACAAATACAAGGTTAGAGATTATTCATTGTATAAGCCAAATTAATGGAAATGTTATATGTAAACATTTAATTGCCTATGTGTGCATTAAAAATGATGAGAAATTGTTGATATTATTAATATAGTATATTGCAAAACTAAGGAAATGTTTTGGAGTGATTTTTAAGACAAAGTTTTGTATAGTATTGATAATTCAAATGGTTTGCTACTCTTGCTAGAAGTAGCATATGGTGAACAAGTAACAATCTCATAGATATTATTTGGTAAAAAACGATTTGGTGTTGTTGTGAACAAATTTAGTTGTTCAAGTACACTACTTAAATGTAGTATTTGTAACAACTTGGTGTTGTTTTATATAGAATTGTCCAAGTTTAAAGTTTCAAGATGAAATGGGAAACTTGTACTTATGAGTGCATGGAGTTTTATTAAGGAAGTACCTTAAGACATGCTATGGGACGATATCTTTGCAAAGATTTTGGTCAGATTATTAAGTGTTGAAGATAAAAGCACTTTGATATTTGATCGTCTATGCTACCGATTAAATTTCAAAAGTGTTTAGCACTTATGATTTAATTTCGAATGTATTTTATTGTTTTGTGTTCAATATCTTCGGATAACACATGCAATTTATACAAAGAAATAAATCACTAATGTTTGTGACATATAAATTAATTTTCTGGAAAATAATTATAACGTTAATTATACATTATTTAAAAGAATTGATAATACATGAAAATACTTGGACATAAACAACTTAAGAGTTGTTGCACTGACTAAAAACAAAGACGAGACATCAATGTGTAACACATCACGATGAGTAGTGAGTGTATTGAGATGAAATACAAACGAGATTCATGTCGAAATCTTCGTTAGAAGTCTTTGAAAAATTCACACGTTTGAATTCTAACATATGAAAGTAAGTATTATATGATATTGTATACCTTTAATAAATCTTGCGAGATTTATACGTAGATGCATCTACCATTGATATGGAAATTTACCTTCGTTTGGGAGAGCATCCTTAATATACATATCTCTAATGAATAACAATAGATGTGTGCAAATCACTTATGACAAAATTATGAAAGCATTTGTTGAGTGTGGATCTAGTTGACTCTATCTTTACATAATAGTGATTGTAAACGAGGAACATTCATCTTGTTGGTGATGATGTGTTCACAAGGACTTTGATTAAGACTTATGTTTAGTACTTATGAGTCAATGGTAAAAGTTGAGATCAAAAGTAAACAAGTCATGTTTCTTAATTGAATGATAAAATTTAGCTATGTGTTATATACAATAATTGTAAGACCTTCCTAAATATTGATGTTTTAGGGTATGAGTAAGTCTCATTATTTTGTCTTAACAAGGGATGAATGTGCAAAGTGATATTATGATATCATTGGGCTGTGAAGAATCAGAATGATGCATCTTTTGTTCACATGCTAAAGTATGTAGTCTAAAGCATGCTAGACTAGTACTTGGTTAATTATGGTCTTGACGAAGACTAATTAACTCCAAAATTCAAATGTTATGAACACAAAAAGAATTTGTGTATAGACAAAGTTGAGGGAGAATTTCATTCATTATAAGGAAAAGACATGTAACTTTTGAAGAGTTTGTTGAAAAGCTAATTGAGGAGAATTCATTGTCTAGGCTTATTCTAGATGTTAAATTAGAATTTTCTAAATTGGTGACAAACTTATAACAATGGCATGTGTTGCTTTGGTCAGCTCGGAAGCTTATGTAAGCTAATGCAATATGAGTTGAATTCACTGATATAATGAGGTTGATCTTGTTCAATCATATGTGTATAAATGTCGTCATAAGTGAAGTTACAGAAATGTTGATCAAATGGAAAGATATGTGGGAGGATCCATTTAAGAAAAACAACCCTATAAGGGTATGTAGAAATGGTTTTCATTACCCCATCTGGATGTACCATAAAATTTTGGCAATAAGGATTTTGTAATCAAATCTAACATTGGAAACAAACAACTAAGTGGAGGACACAAAGATCGTAATTCATAATAGAGATGTGTTTGCCTTAAATGATACACGTATCATACAAAGACATATATTATAACTAGATTCAGATGGCCACTAAGGTTATAGTCTTAGAAATTGACTATAGGCAAAATTAACTTACGAGTTAATAACACATCATGACAACTGATCTCAAATACGCAAAGTTATTTATAATGACTAGACAAAGTCATAGATAGTGTTATGGATCAACAACCTGAGAGTTTATTAGAGATCAAGTTGTGGAATGAGACTAAAGCCCATGGAAAAAGGGTGTGTGAAGGAAACCTAACTTAGTTGACTGGAGATCCCAAGATCTAAGTTCAATAGGACAACAAAATCATATGCCTAAGGGTGGTCACTGTTGGGGCATAGCTGATATCCATAAGCTATTTTGTATGGGCTATATACATCCCTTAAACGATAAAAAGGTTTTAAATACGTCCTAGTTCATTCCTATGAAATTCAGTGACAAATTGTGAGGCTAAGCATATTATGTAGTAAATGGTTTTCCATAATCATGGTAACCACGATGCTTTTAATGATTTAAGGAGACTCACCTATGTTAGAGAGAAGTGGGGTCGCTTCAAATGGAATTGGGGCACAATTCCTGGAGCTCTCGCAGAACCAGGAAAGTGTTCCATGACCATTATTGGACACGACTATGAGGAAATGACCCGGCTAAGGTGAGTATTGTGTGAAGTATATTGTCGTCTACACAAATAGGGGTTTGTTTAAGGACATCGCGTATACAAACCGCTAGGAGGATAAGTATGCTTCACACGAACACCTACTTATCCGGCAATACTTAACTATCGAGGATTCCACTGGAAATTTTATATGTTTTGAACGATGAAACGTCCCACGTAGATATACGACTAAAAGCTATAAAATTCCGATCTTTTAAAAGATAGCTCAAAATTTCCCATTATGCCCTTGAGATTAATACGACAAACGTGACTAACAAATTCTTTTATACTACATCAACCAAAAACTACTAACTACTTAGGTTAATACATCTTCTTTCAAAAGTAATCTTAAAGTAAATTTATCATTTACAAACCCAAAAGTAGTTTGACCCGTTTGTCGTTATCAATGCGTTTGCATAAGGAGGGCAAGAAGTGTGTTCGTTCCGATCCAGCGTCATCATACGAATGGCTTACCTATACATCAACGATCTCATTAGTAATACATATAGTATCAAAAATTACTAATTACTAACAATTAATAAAATCATTATAGCATTTCTTAGACAAAACATAGATCTTACTAGTGCTTGTCATCATAAATCACTGACTCATTCATGCTTTCGCATAACTATTTCTTTTAACTTTCTTCTTTCCACCCGGATGACTCATTCTAATCGAGTCAACACAAGGTCATTCTTATACATTCTCATTCTTACCCGGTCGACCCTTTCTTCTTAAGTCGACTCAAGTCGTACTTCCACATTCTCATTCTTATCCATTCGGCTCCTTTTACATGAGTCATTTCAATCATGCCTTTACATGCTCGTTCTTACTCGATTGACCCGTTTACATGAATCAACACAAGTCATGCTTTCACATTTTCGTTCTTACCCTGTTGACCCATTGTACATGAGTCAACACAAAACATACTTTTACATTCTCATTTTTACCAATTACTTAACTAATCTATGATCAAGGTAATAACAACTTTAGCTCTTTTACGAAATTATGACGTGGCCTGTCTACATTTAAATGTTAATTACAAGTGAGTAAATAACGTACCTTGATCTTGCACTTTCGGTCGTTTCTCCGTGCTAGTTCCTTCTTCTTTCAATCCTACACATAATTCATTTATACTTAGATTACTTATTAATTTATACGCAATAGTTTTAAAAGCAATAGTGGTGCAGTTTGTTTGATTTCCTTGTAATTAGTTGCTTTTTAGGTTCAAAAGAAATCTATGACCATCTTGACATTACTCTTAACTTGCTTTTTACAACTTAAACCATATTAAGCTCAATTCCCATCATATTTATATGCTATTGACTTTCAATTATGTAAAGCCATATTAACCGTTTATTAGGCATTTTGTCGAACACTTGGTGTGCGTACATCTTTTTAAGCATCATGTACTAGTGTTCTTATGCATAATCTACCAAATCATATCAAGATTCATTAATTCAACTTGTTTCATATAATCTCATCATTTAATACTAATCCTATTCAACAATTACACACATCACATATCAAACATCATCCTATAACATCTTAGTGAATTATCAACATTCTTCTTCAAATGGGTTTCATTCAAATCATCAAAACAATCAAAATTTAGACATAGTTCATCTTCTACATGTTGTGACTAGTTAGTATTCATGATCAATTTCATCAAACATTCATGGATTTCACATAACCCACTTAATCAAACCACAATACATAAATTTCAACTTACTTGATAATAAGATCACTTAGATGATCACCAAACTTAATTCATGCATAAGCTTAGGCTTTGATTTCCCTTTTAATTTGTTGAGTTTGGTGAGCTAGGGTTCTTCTCCTGCTTGTTCTTCTTGTCTGTCGACACACACACCAGAAGTATGTGTGTGTGTGTGTGTGTTTTAGTTTTTATTTAATATCTTTCTAATTTAATCAATTTTGGCCCCTATAGTTTGATGTTTGTGTTATTATGGCCAAACTATTCTTTACTTTGAAACTTTATTCACATTAAGCAATCTTTATGTTTGCATATAACTTTATCTTAACATTTTAAGATATATATATATATATATATGTATGTATGTATGTATGTATGTAATGGATTTTTGGGATGTTACAAATCTACCCTCCTTAGAGAAGGTTTCGTCCCCGAAAGCCGATCACGTACCGAATAATTCTGGGTAATGTTTACACATTTCGTCCTCCATTTCCCAAGTAAGATCTAATCCTCTTCGATGCTGCCATTGTACCAGAACTTGTCTAATGGCTTTGTTGCGTAGGTGCTTCACTTTAAATTCCTTTACAGCTACCAGTCTCTCTATATAGTTCAATTTCTTATCCAGTTCAATATCATCAAGAGGCACGTAGGTAGTTTCATCCACGAGACATTTTCTCAATTTGACACATGAAATGTGTTATGTATTCCGTCTAACGCCGATGGTAATTCTAACTGGTATGCCACTTTCCCAATCCAAGCTATGATTTTAAAAGGTCAAACGTAACGGGGACCAAGTTTTCCTCGTTTACGAAACCGAATTATTCCCTTCCGTGGTGAAACTTTTAGTAACACGGGGTCTCCTACTTGAAACTCGACGGGTCGTCTTCTTCGATCCGCGTAGGTTTTCTGTCGGTCTTGTGCCGCCTTCAATCGCGCCCGTATGATATCGACCTTCTCATTAGTTTCGGCCACAACGTCTTTGGGTGCAATATCTCTTTGTCCTACTTCCCCCAACATACAGGGTGTGGCATCCCGTACTTTAGGGTTAACGCCGTTAACCCTTTCTGTTAATTACAATTTTTAAACGCATAAGTTAGTAACACGCGAAAAAAACAAACGGAGTTAATTTGATTAACTTTGCAAAACAAGGGACTTGTGTGTCATTCTATAAAGTTAAGTTGATAAATTCTTGTCCAAGTTAAGAATTGGAAAACTTGGAGGACCTTTTGTGCCTTTGCTAAAGTTCTGTTTAAAAAATATAATAAAACCAAACCCAACCCTAAATCACCCCCATTCCCAAGACGTCGACCTCTCCCTCCCTCTCTACTCTCTATCTCTCTCTAGAAAACTCAAGAAGAAGCTAGGAGAACTCGTCTTTTTCGGGTTCTTGATCTTCACCTCTATTGATCCAGGTAATCCCTTTAACATACACTCATAACTTGTTAGTCATGGCTGCGTTTCTTGATTCTACATGAATTCTTGATCTTGTTGTGATTATTGATGCATGGTAACATGGATGCCATGTGTTACGGTTTGCTAGAAATCATGTTAGTCGATGATGAGATTGTTTATGTGTTCGGTTAAGCCGCTAGGGTTTTGATTATGGGTTGGATCTTGTGGTTGTGATGAACTAATTGTTACATGATTTAATTTAGGATGATAATCTGCTATGATTAAAGATTTTAGGTCGTTGGGTGCATTAGATAATCGTTTGTGGGGTTTGGGTGATGAAACAAAATCTGTCCAGAAGGTTAAAAGTTAACAAAAAGTTTCGTTCTTAAGTCCATGATGTACTTCTAGGAAATACCTTTCAAACCATACTGAAATTGCATTTTTTCGACGAAAATTGAATGTTTTATGAATTTTTCCGTTTCGAAAGTTCAAGCTGCATTTTCTGGCAGAATTTGCAGACCATTACGAATGTCATAACTCAATGTAGGAATTGTGTTTTCATCTCAAATTTTTACTGTAGGTAGTTCCAGGAGGTCAAAAAAATCTTCAACTGGAATTACGTCAATCGGATAAACGAGGATTTTTAAATGAATTTTTCGGTAAGCTGCAGTAAGAAAGTGACGAATCTGATTGCTGCTTAGTAAATGATTTTTATTAAATGTTTGGTTAGGACTTAGACTCTAAAATTTTGAAAACAAGTCCAAACCTTCTGAGGGGCATGTCATATAAAAATATCATAACTTTTTCGGGATCGTAAGTATGTAAAACGAGCTTTCCAAAAACAGCATGTTTTCAGTGATTTTACCTATGCATGTCGTTAAGTTGTTAAGTGATGAATTTGCTACTTTTAGTGTCCGCGCGTGCATGATAATTGTATAACTGATGAATGACATGTCGTAGTGTATATTATGAACCTATGCTTGAAAGCTACTCGGTATTATGTTGTGACAACTTGTTTGCATGATAATTGTTAGATGCGTGTAAGGCTTGCGTGAATTACATAAACGACCCCTAATGTTCTTGGTAACAATCTTAGGACGCGGTCGATCGTCTTCGCTACTCTTTGCACTTTATTTCTTACCGAGCAAAAAAATTTGAGTTCACACCTTTACTAAAAGCATGTATTCCCGGTGGTTGGGAACCTCACTTTCCTAGGTATGGGATTGCCTTAGTATTCCTGGTATGGGATATCGTTAACTTCACTTTCCCTGGTTAGGGGATTGCCTAGTATTCCTGGGGATGGAATACTGTTAAATGCTATTTATATTTCATGTCTTTAGCAGACTAAACGAACTATATCTGAAAGTCCCCACACATTATACTGATTAATCGTCGGGGCCTGGCGAACGGGATATTAGTTGATAGCGCTATTAGGTTCGACAAACCTCACACCGTACCTGGGAGGACGGGCGTGAACTTTTATGCCTTGGCAACTGGTCAATGATGATAGACATTGACCTGGGGCACAAACAACTTAAACAATCATAGTTTCGGTACCACACAGTTTAGTAGCTTAAAGATGGGGTAGCTCCCCATGACATGTTTTGTAAATTAAGTAATTTAACAACCTAAGTTTTTTTTTTAAAACAATACTGAAAAACCGTGAACACGCCGACTTTATGTTGACATACGATTACATGCTTTGCAGGTCGTTACGCACAACTATGGGCGGGCGTTGCAATCGGCTGGAGTGTGTGGTTTGTGAACGCTTTATGTTTCGATCATTTATTTAACTTGTGGTTTTAAGTTCCGTTGGGTTTTGCTTTATTTTTCCGCTGCAACATAAACTGTGTTTTGGGCATTTAAACTTTATCGCTAATCATGATGATAGTGAAGCTTTTATAATTTGAATGGTTGGCTCAACATGATTAGTGGCTAGATCCTGATCAGTCGCACGCCTCGCGGTAAAACTTCGCATTTGGATTTTGAGGGTGTGACAGATTGGTAGCAGAGCCATTGGTTATAGTGAACTAGGTTTAAAATGTAAAAATATTTTTTTATAAAACTAGACTATTACCGTTCTTCATCGGAAACCACAACGAAACCGCACTCTGGATTGCAAGGTTCGTCATACTTAGATGCATACATGGTAATTGTATTATTTGGCATTTACTCGTGCATTTTTTTACAACATTGTGGCTCATGTGTGAACTGAAATACGTAAACATGATATACCTTAGGTGAGAATGAAATCCTCTAACTCTAATTCGAAACCACAACATGCTAGTTGCAAGGAACCGGTTGTTTCTGAACCACCAACTCAATGACAATTCCCAACCCATTTACTCCAAATCATAAGGTTGTAAGCTTAGCTTAAAACCGTCCCAAAACATACAACCAACGCGTCCATTCGCGTACTATACCCATGATTTAATGCTACCGAAAAACGTTCCCAAAAGTCGTCCTCGACATTTTTCTCACATCCCAAAACAACCCTAACAAGGAATATAAGTTTTTACGGGGTCATACCTTTGCGTACGTGATATCTTTGGCGCGTCTACTTTACTCTGAACTCCTGACACAAAATGCGAGAAGAATCTTGTTTCACCCATAACTTGATCATACGACATCCGTTTCATGCGTTCTACCTATTCACGTGATCTTCTCGACATGTCCAACATATAAAAATTATTAGCGTCATCCGCCGACACCGCCACTACTTCCAGAACATAGATCTGACTCTCCGTTCGTTGGATTTTGGGCGTCGATATTCGAGCAGACCAGCACCGACCCAAACGAACTCGGATTTAGGCGAATAATATGTCCACGCGTTCGTGTCGACGAACCCCATCATCTCCACCTGTCGTCATCACCGGAAACCACCACTACATTCGCCGGAAAACGACATAGTGGTTGGAAGTCACAAGATTTGCGTGTTTGTCATCCCGCAGCTCGAAACCCTATCATCTAACTCCGTTTTTGACAAACGATATATACACGTGACCGTGACGCAAAAAAATAACTTTCACTGCGTGCCATTTCCATTACGGGCCGCTGCTGGAGCTATTGCCGACTGGTATAGTTGTCGGAATTCTTCGGTTTATATGTCGGATTCTTTGTTTTTTGATTAATTCCTCGCCTGAGCATAACCAACCTCCCGTTCCTTCGATCCAAAACCGAAATAACGAAACACTAACAACCATATGACAAACTCCATAATTACAAGGGTACCTCACCTTCCCTATTATGTGGTTAGTTCTTAGCCTAACTTGAATTGTACCTTAGCATACCCAACTCAACAAATGGATGTCTCATAATGATTCGATGGTCTTAGGGACATTGGAAGACGGAGATACAGATTAGTCAACCCACAGATGAACGCAATGATTTAAACATTTACCTTACCCCCTTATATTGCAATAGTCATTATTCTATGAGAGTTTCTCTTTTATACGAATCTTTTTACTAGCCTTTGCACTGGATGATGCTTACCGTTTAATGCAATGTCTAGTTACTATTATCGACTTGGACAAATCTATCGTTACATCATCACGGTGACACTACATCTTTGCTTCTCGATGAAGAAACTCCAACAAGATTGCGCGCTAGCTTAGAGAATTTGTTAAACTCGATTTTCGATCCTTGGTGATCACTTCTTGAACCCTGAAGATGGTGATGTGAATACCACCATACCATTTTGAACATGCTTTCGCGTCCTCGCATTGAAACCTGTTGATGACATATGTGCTATTTTTAAGTCATCCGCACGACTTATTTCAACCCTTTCGAATTTGGTTGCTTACCGGCTTGACAAAAGGAAAACTCATTTAAGTTCATGGATCAAGGTGAATTATTCCTCTTCGCACACGGGCAAGCTCGAAAACTTTGACAGACGTTTCAGTGAACCTCGACACTATAAACTAGTACAACAACCATTTTTCTCTGGATAATTCTTGTTGTGCCAACACCTTTAACGTAACACTACCATCGACCGATAACATCATTTTATTTCTATTTCTACCACTTATGTACGACCAACAACATCCTCCTCATCGGATAAATCTTTACTGATGATTCTAAAACAATCATGTATTACACTTAGTAGAACACATTGATTGCGGCCACACTTTGGTATTTT
Organism: Scalesia atractyloides; assembly: GCA_947069175.1. Lineage (NCBI taxonomy): Eukaryota > Viridiplantae > Streptophyta > Magnoliopsida > Asterales > Asteraceae > Scalesia > Scalesia atractyloides. Next base: position 75,578,878 of record CAMTDV010000022.1, on the reverse strand, counting down.
TTCACGTCTTATCATGTTGTGCTATAACGAATACCATAGTTCTTGTCTAATCCTATTATGCACAAATCCTCGCTTGGTTAAATCACTCTTTATGAACATTACTTGAGGAGCAAGGAACCACACTTAAGTTCATCAAGTGCAGGAGCACAAAATAAATTTTCTACTCCCATGAGGTTTACCGAGGTCAACACCCTTTCCGCAAGAAAATAACTTACTTATGTATAACTTCATCTTCATCGACCTCCTTATTTCTGTACTTACTTTCTCTAAGACCGGGAGCTGGTCATCTAAAGCAATCAACTGCAACCGATAAAACACTACGATTTCCTGGTTATGCCATTTGGGTTAACTAATGCAACTGTGGTTTTCATGGATCTCCTGAACCGAGTGTGCAAACCCTATCTTGACAAATCCCTTATTGTTTTTATCAACGATATTCTAGTCTACTCAAAGAGCCGAGAGGAACACGAGCAACACCTGCGTCTCATTTTGGAACTCATATGGAGTGAACAACTTTATGCAAAATTATCGAAATGTGACTTTTGGATTTGTGAAGTCCATTTCTTTGGACATGTAGTCAACGAAGCCGGGATACATGTCAATCCAGTTAAGATTGACTCCATTAAGAATTGACTTCATTGAGGGATTTTCGAAAATCGCTCAACCTCTCACTATTGTCATTCAGAAGGGTACCACTTACAAGTGAGGTGATGCCCAAGAGTCTTCATTTTAGCTCCTGAATGAGAAACTTTTGTAGCGTACCCATCTTATCCCTACCCGAAGGTACCGACGATTTTGTCGTGTATTGTGACGCATCAATTTAAGGTCTCGGTTGCCTTCTGATGCAACGCGAGAAAGTAATTGCTTACGCATCTCGTCAGCTCAAGGTTCACGGAACACTATCCACGATTTAGAATTGGGAGCAAATTTCCATGGATTTCACTACCGGTCTACCTAGAACTTAGAGAGGGAACGACACCATTTGGGTGATCATGGACCATCTAACCATGTTAGCTCACTTCCTCGCGATCAAGGAAACCGATAAGTTTACCAAACTTGCCAGCATATACTTGAAGGAAGTAGTCTCTAGGCAGCGAGTGCTGATCTCCATCATCTTTGATCGTGACCCAGGTTACGCATCTGAATTGTGGCAAGCAACGCACAAGTCATTCAGCTCACATCTAGACATGAGCACAGCCTATCACCCACAAACTGATTGTCAAACCTAGCGCACCATTCAAACTCTAGAGGATATGCTGCGAGCATGTGTCATCGGTTTCGGTAACGGTTGGGAAAGGCATTTACCTCTGATGGAATTCTCTTATAACAATAGTTACCACACCAATCTACAGGCTTCACCGTTCGAAACATTGTACGGATGGAAATGCCGATCACCTCTTTGTTGGACTGAAGTTGGAGATAGTCAAATCATTGGTCCTGAATTCGTACTCGAAACCTCAGGAAAGATTGCTCAAATCAGAAACCGAATGGCGGCAGCTCATGACCGTCAGAAAAACTATGCTGATAAGCATAGGAAACCATTGGAATTCCAATTTGGTGACAGGGTTTTGCTGAAGATCTCACCTTGGAAGGGTGTTATTCGTTTTGGTAAACGAGGCAAACAGAATCCACGTTATGTCGGACCATTCAAGATCACTGAAAGAATTGGCAAAGTGGCTTATCGACTGAACCTACCTAAAGAACTCAGTGGTGTGCACAATGTCTTTCATGTATGAATCTGAAGACATGCCTATCCGATGGGAACCGAGTCATTCAAAGCTCAGATTAGATCAGCTTATTTCATGAAGAACCTGTTGAAGTGAAGCAAACTCAAGACAATAATTCTATTGTTCAGGTTCGTTGAACTCAAAGCATGGCCAAGTTCACCTGGGGACAGAAGATAAAATGATGCGTAATATCCTCAGTGTTCAAAATAATCATCCAATGCTAAGCACTATTGATTTCGGGATCGAATTCAAATCAATTGGGGATGATGTGACACCAGACGCTCACCGATAGCTTCTTTAGCGACTCTCAAAATTCGGATGGAATATTCTTTTCAAATGGGAGATTAAAGCTGGAAAAATCTCAATCAACTAGCAACACTTATGCTACCAATTTCGGGACGAAATTCTTCAAACATGGGATAATGTGCACCCGTACTTTAGTTAACGCTTAACCCTTTTGTTTTCAATTTAAGCACAGTTGTACACGCGAAAAAACAAACGGAGTGAATTATTACTTTGCAAACTAGGGGACTTTGTTCTAAGTTAGTATAACTCTTGTCCTTGATGGAAAATGAACTTTCATCTAAAGTTTGTTAAAATATAATAACAACACCAATCACCCATCCGCGCCTCCATCCATAGCGTCTAGTCGCTTCAATCCACTAGATATCGTCCAGTTTGCACAAGTTTTGGGTGAAATTCTTTGTCAAACATGCGGGTGTGGCATCCCGTACTTTAGGATTAACGCTGTTAACCCTTTCTGTTAATTAAATTTTTAAACGCATAAGTTAGTAACACGCGAAAAAAACAAACGAGTTAATTTGATTAACTTTGCAAAACAAGGGACTTCTGTGTCATTCTATAAAGTTAAGTTGATAATTCTTGTCCAAGTTTAAGAATTGGAAAACTTGGAGGACCTTTTGGGCATTTGCTAAAGTTCTGTTTAAAAAAATATAATAAAACCAAACCCAACCCTAAATCACCATCCCATATCTCCTCTCTCTCTAGAAAACTCAAGAAGAAGCTAGGAGAACTCGTCTTTTTCGGGTTCTTGATCTTCATCTCTATCGATCCAGGTAATCCCTTTAACATACACTCATAACTTGTTAGTCATGGCTGCGTTTCTTGATTCTACATGAATTCTTGATCTTGTTGTGATTATTGATGCATGGTAACATGGATGCTATGTGTTACGGTTTGCTAGAAATCATGTTAGTCGATGATGAGATTGTTTATGTGTTCGGTTAAGCCGCTAGGGTTTTGATTATGGGTTGGATCTTGTGGTTGTGATGAACTAATTTTACATGATTAATTTAGGATGATAATCTGCTATGATTTAAAGATTTTAGGTCGTTGGGTGCATTAGATAATCGTTTGTGGGGTTTGGGTGATGAAACAAAAATCTTTCAGAACGTTAAAAGTTAACAAAAAGTTTCGTTTCTTAAGTCCATGATGTACTTCCAGGAAATACCTTTCAAACCCCACTGAATTGCATTTTTTCGACGAAAACTTGAATGTTTTATGAATTTTTCCGTTTCGAAGGTTCAAGCTGCATTTTCTAGCAGAATTTGCAGACCATTACGAATGTCATAACTCAATGTAGAATTGATGTTTTGATCTCAAATTTTTACTGTAGGTAGTTCCAGGAGGTCAAAAAAATCTTCAACTGGGAATTACGTCAATCGGTAAACGAGAATTTATAAATGAATTTTTCGGTAAGCTGCAGTAGAAAGTGACGAATCTGATTGCTGCTGTAAATGATTTTTATTAAATGTTTGGTTAGGAGTTAGACTCTAAAATTTTGAAACAAGTCCAAACCTTATGAGGGTCATGTCATATAAAAATATCATAATTTTTTCGGGATCATAAGTATGTAAAACGAGCTTTCCAAAAACAGCATGTTTTCAGTGATTTTACCTATGCATGGCGTTTAAGTTGTTAAGTGATGAATTTGCTACTTTTAGTGTCCGCGCGTGCATGATAATTGTATAATTGATGAATACATGTCGTAGTTATATTATGAACCTATGCTTGAAAGCTACTCGGTATTATGTTGTGACAACTTGTTTGCATGATAATTGTTAGATGCGTGTAAGGCTTGCGTGAATTACATAAACGACCCCTAATGTTCTTGGTAACCAATCTTAGGACGCGGTCGATCGTCTTCGCTACTCTTTGCACTTTATTTCTTACCGAGCAAAAAAAATTTGAGTTCACACCTTTACTAAAAGCATGTATTCCCGGTGGTTGGGAACCTCACTTTCCTAGGTATGGGATTGCCTTAGTATTCCTGGTATGGGATATCGTTAACTTCACTTTCCCTGGTTAGGGGATTGCCTAGTATTCCTGGGGATGGAATACTGTTAAATGCTATTTATATTTCATGTCTTTAGCAGACGAAACGAACTATATCTGAAAGTCCCCACACATTATACTGTTTAATCGTCGGGGCCTGGCGAACGGGATATTAGTTGATAGCGCTATTAGGTTCGACAAACCTCACACCGTACCTGGGAGGACGGGCGTGAACTTTTATGCCTTGGCAACTGGTCAATGATGATAGACATTGACCTGGGGCACAAACAACTTAAACAATCATAGTTTCGGTACCACACAGTTTAGTAGCTTAAAGATGGGGTAGCTCCCCATGACATGTTTTGTAAATTAAGTAATTCAACAACCTAAGTTTTTTTAAAACAATACTGAAAAAACGTGAACTCGCCGACTTTATGTTGACATACTATTACATGCTTTGCAGGTCGTTAGGCACAACTATGGGCGAGCGTTGCAATCGGCTGGAGTGTGTGGTTTGTTAACGCATTATGTTTCGATCATTTATTAAACTTGTGGTTTTAAGTTCGGTTGGGTTTTGCTTTATTTTTCCGCTGCAACATAAACTGTGTTTTGGGCATTTAAACTTTATCGCTAATCATGATGATAGTGAAGCTTTTATAATTTGAATGGTTGGTTCAACATGATGAGTGGCTAGATCCTGGTCAGTCGCACGCCTCGCGGTAAAAGTCCGCATGTAGATTTTGAGGGTGTGACACAGGAGTTCTACATTTTCTTCAACACAACATTTCGTACGGTGCCATTTGAATACTATTATGATAACTATTATTGTAGAGAAATTCAACAAATGGCAAATGGTCATCCCAGCTTCCCCCAAAGTCTATGACACATGCTCTCAACATATCCACAAGTGTTTGAATTGTCCTTTCTGATTGTCCATCCGTTTGTGGATGGTAAGCGGTACTAAAATGGAGTTTCATCCCCATTTGTTCATGAAATTTTTGCCAGAAACGTGATGTGAATCTAGTGTCTCGATCGGACACAATGGAGACGGGTATTCCATGACGAGCTACAATTTCATTTATAAAAATCTCTGCCATCTTTGCTGACGAATAGCCTTCTCTGATAGGTAGGAAATGTGCACTCTTGGTGAGTCGATCCACAATTACCCATATAGCATCGTGCCCTTTTTGTGTTTTGGGAAGCTTAGTCACCAGATCCATTGTCACGTCTTCCGATTTCCACCTCGGAATTTCTAAGGGTTGTAATTCACCGCAGGGCTTCTGATGTTCTGCTTTCACTTGTGAACATGTTGAACATTTAGAAACATATTTAACGATGTCTCGTTTCATTCCTGGCCACCAATAATTCTTCTTCAAATCTTGATACTTTTTCGTTGCTCCCGGATGTATCGAGTATCGTGATTTATGAGCTTCTTCGAGTAGTATCGCCTTTACTTCGCATAACCAAAGAATCCAGATTCGCCCAAACTGATTTTTTATTCCAATTGTATTTTCCTCCAATTTATCCACAATCCCTTTTGTTCTTTCTTTCTTAGGATCATCTGCATTTAGTGACTTGATTTGTGCTTCCCGTATCATCTCAAGGAGATGAGGCGTAATAATCATTCTCATAGATTTCACCCGAATCGGGGGTGGATGTTCCTTTCAGCTAAGAGCATCCGCCACTACATTTTCTTTGCCCGGATGATAAAGGATTTCACAATCGTAATCCTTAATAAGTTCTAACCACCTTCGTTGTCTCATATTGAGGTCTTTTTGTTCGAAGAAGTATTTGAGACTTTTATGATCCGAGTATATGGTGCACTTTGTTTCGTATAAATAATGTCGCCATAGTTTTAAGGCGAACACCACAGCGGCCAATTCTAGATCATGTGTCGGGTAATTTTCTTCATGTGGTTTGAGCTGTCTTGAGGCGTATGCTATAACTTTACCTCGTTGCATTAAGACACCTCCTAACCCCTGACGTGAGGCGTCCGTGTACACAACTAAATCCTCTTTTCCATCTGGTAGAGTTAACACCGGTGAATTAGACAGTCTTTCCTTCAGAACTTGAAATGCTTTTTCTTGTTCGGGTCCCCATACAACTTCTCACTTTTCTTTGTTAACTTAGTCATGGGTAGGGCTATTTTGGAGAAATCTTGTATAAATCTTCGGTAGTAACCCGCTAATCCCAGGAAACTTCTTACTTCATTTGGATTCTTTAGAGGAATCCATTTCATAACTGCTTCTACCTTTGACGGATCTACTAGAACACCATCTTTGTTAATCACATGGCCGAGAAATTGCACTTCTCTGAGCCAAAAGCACACTTGGAGAACTTCGCATATAACTTTTCCTTATGAAGATTTCTAATACTTCACGCAAACGGTTTGCATGATCGGCCTTGCTCCAGGAATACACTAAGATGTCATCTATAAACACTATTACAGATTTATCTAGCATGGATCGGCGTACTCGATTCATAAGGTCCATAAACACAGCCGCGCGTTGGTTAACCTAAAAGACATTACTAAAAACTCGTAATGTCCATATAGAGTTCTAAACGCAGTTTTTGCCACATCTTCTTCGCGTACTCTCAATTGGTAATATCCCGAGCGCAAGTCAATCTTTGAGAACCAACTTGCCCCTTGCTATTGGTCAAAAAGGTCATCAATTCGGGGTAAAGGATATCGATTTTTAACCGTTAACTTGTTTAATTCTCGATAGTCAATGTACATGCACATCAATCCATCCTTCTTCTTTACGAATAATACGGGGGCTCCCCACGGTGACATGCTTGGGCGTATGAAGCCCTTATCAAGCAATTCTTGTATCTGGATCATTAACTCCCGCATTTCAGTAGGAGCTAATCTATAGGGAGCCTTAGCCACCGGTGTAGCTCCTGGGTTTAGTTCAATGCGAAACTCCATGTCTCGCTCGGGAGGGAGTCCCGGAATTCATCCGAAAATACGTCCGGATACTCATTTACAATTTCAACATCATCGAGTTTTGGCACGTCCTTAGAACTATCTATTACGTAAACCAGGAATGCATTGCCTTCATTTTGTACGTACTTGACTGCCTCTACTAAAGTGCATAGCTTCCTTTCGACTTTTCTTTCTCCATAGATGCTTACCCATTTCCCACTCGGTGATAGCACTCGTATGATCTTAGTCTCGCACTGAATTCCTGCATGGTATCGAGATAGCCAATCCATGCCCACTATTACTTTGAACTCTCCCAATATCATGGGCACAAGATCTATTTCGAATTCCTCATCTTCTATAACAATTTTACATCCTTTACATATTTCATTCAATACATAGTTCTTGCTATCGGCTACTTCTACTTCTAAAGATATAAGCATTCGTTCAGTTTTAAAGGAAGGATGTCTTATAAGTTCGTTTGATACAAATGACCTACTTGCCCCAGAATCAAACAATACATTTGTAGGTATTAAATTGATTAGAAAAATACCTAACACAACATTTGGAAGTGCTTTGGCTTCTTCGGTGGTAATTTGGAACATTCTTCCCTTAGCCCTCGTAGCATTATCCTTCTTCCCATCTTTACCACCTTTTTCCTTCAGCTTTGGGCAATCTGCCTTGACATGTCCCGGTGAGAAACAATTGAAAAAAGTTCTGGCAGTATTTGGACATTTGTAATAAGGGTGTCCTTCTTGCCGCAGTTGTAGCATCCTTTCTTACCTAACAGACATTCTCCTGAGTGCATCTTTCCACAAGTTTTGCATCGGGGAATCCCACCCTTTACGTTATCCTTCTTGTTGTAATCATTGGTTTTCAATTTCTTGGTAGGGCTCGGTTAACACCCTTTTCTATTGTTCTCTTTTATCCCCGCTCTATTTGACACTTAAGCTCTATCTCTCATCCCTCGCCCAATTGATTAATTCATTTAAGGTTTCACACTTCAAGGGAGTGACGAACTCCCTAAATTCCGCCTTTAACATGTCGTGATAACGGTTAATCTTCATTCTTTCTGTTTTCATGAGATCTTGACAAAATTTTAACTTGTCAAGAAACACTTTGTAATTTCATCAATAGATTCTTTGTCTTGCCGAAGACGTAAAAACTCCTCTTGAATTCGATCAACTGCAGATTGCAGGAAATGGAACTTTAAGAAAGGTTCCTTAAACTCTTGCCATGTTAGCTCTTGAAGCTTCTCTTCTCCCAATTCCTTGCAATGGGCGTCCCACCAATCCTTTGCTTAGAGTTGGAGTTGGCCCGTTGCAAACATTACTTGATCCTCTTTCTCGCATCTACTTCGTATAAACACGGCCTCCATGTTGGAAATCCACCTTTGACATACAATAGGATCAATTTTTCCATCATACGTTGCGGGGTTACAAGACATAAAGTCCTTATATGTGCATCTATGGCTCCCCTTTTTTATTTTGTACCCCACTCATCCATTCCTTTAGCTCTTCTATTTTGCTAGTGATGATTGCTTCTACTGTTTCTAAGACATGGCTTTCTACCTCTTGCGCTAATTGAGGAAGATTAGCTTGCACAGCTTTTGCAACCTCCTTTGAGATCTTCTCATTCATAACTTCTTAACGTGCCAATTCGTTATAGTTAAAATCTCTATCATCTTCCATCTACATAGGTATTATTTTATTTTCATTAGGATATTCATTCATTAACCTTGTTATGATCATTCGTAGCAATTGTTATCATCATTCATACTGGAAGTGTTCATTTCATAAATAGATCAAAAATGGTCTAGAGTCATCTTCTTGCTATCAATAATTCAAAAGACTTATTCTTTCATACATTCTTATTCTTCGTTTTGGAACGTTACTTTCTCAACATACCTTACCATGGTTCAATTAATTTCACATAGTTACTTATTGATAAATTTTACCTTTCGAGTTCTTTATGGGTTACGGATCGTGTTTTAGGGAATTTGGAACTCGTATTGTAAAAAGAAAACATGTCCAGTTTATGAGGGGCGTTGGCGACGTCCATACACAGCGTCGGCGACGCATCCCTGATTGTTGTGTCGGAGCTTAGATGCGTAGACAATGTGTTAACCCATCAGAGGTTAGAGGTATCGTCAGCGACGTCCATTATGGCCGTCACCGACGGCTCATCTGTACTGCAAACGTTGTTTTCTCTTATTTCAGCTCATGTAGCTCATTTATAAGCTCCGACCCAACCCGTACTGGCCCATTATGTCTGTAACATCCCATAACACTCCGTAATCATCCCCCACATTAATCCTTCACATATTTATGACTAACAAGTAAAGACACTTACTTGAATGACGTCTCGAAGCGAACACACTTACACGCGAGCCTTCGGTTTGAGTTCAAGCACTTTAACTCGTGCATGAATCCCTCAAACATGTGCTCTGATCCAACTTGAAACGTCCCACATAGATATACGACTAAAAGCTATAAAATTTCAATCTTTTAAAAGATAGCTCAAAATTTCCCATTATGCCCTTGAGATTAATATGACAAACGTGACTAACAAATTCTTTTTACTACATTAACCAAAAACTACTAACTACTTAGGTTAATACATCTTCTTTCAAAAGTAATCTAAAGTAAATTTATCATTTACAAACCCAAAAGTAGTTTAACCCGTTTGTCGTTATCAATGCGGAAGCATAAGGAGGGCAAGAAGTGTGTTCGTTCTGATCCAGCGTCATTACTACGAATGGGCTTTGCCTATACATCAACGATCTCATTAGTAATACATATAGTATCAAAATTACTAATTACTAACAATTAATAAAATCATTATAGCATTTCTTAGACCAAACATTGATCTTACTAGTGCTTGTCATTATAAATCATTGACTCATTCATGTCGCTTTCGCATAACTATTTCTTTTAACTTTCTTCTTTCCACCCGGATGACTCATTATAATCGAGTCAACACAAGGTCATTCTTATACATTCTCATTCATACCCGGTCGACCCTTTCTTCTTAAGTCGACTCAAGTCGTACTTCCACATTCTCATTCTTATCCATTCGGCTCCTTTACATGAGTCATTTCAATCATGCCTTTACATGCTCGTTCTTACTCGATTGACCCGTTTACATGAATCAACACAAGTCATACTTTCACATTTTAGTTCTTACCCGGTTGACCCATTGTACATGAGTCAACACAAAACATACTTTTACATTCTCATTTTTACCAATTACTTAACTAATCTATGATCAAGGTAATAACAACTTTAGCTCTTTTACGAAATTATGACGTAGCCTGTCTACATTTAAACGTTAATTACAAGTGAGTAAATACGTACCTTGGTCTTGCGCTTTCGGTCGTTTCTCCGTGCTAGGTCCTTCTTCTTTCAATCCTACACATAATTCATTCATACTTAGATTACTTATTAATTTATACGCAAACCGTATTACTCTTAACTTGCTTTTTACAACTTAACCCATATTAAGCTCAATTCCCATCATATTTATATGCTATTGATTTTCAATTATGTAAAGCCATATTAACCGTTTATTAGGCATTTTGTCAAACACTTGGTGTGCGTACATCACTTTAAGCATCATGTACTAGTGTTCTTATGCATAATCTACCAAATCATATCAAGATTCATTAATTCAACTTGTTTCATATAATCTCATCATTTAATACTAATCCTATTCAACAATTACACACATGATACATCAAACATCATCCTATAACATCTTACTGAATTATCAACATTCTTCTTCAAATGGGTTTCATTCAAATCATCAAAACAATCAAAATTTAGACATAGTCCATCTTCTACATGTTGTGACTAGTTAGTATTCATGATCAATTTCATCAAACATTCATGGATTTCACATAACCCACTTAATCAAACCACAATACATAAATTTCAACTTACTTGATAATAAGATCACTTAGATGATCACCAAACTTAATTCATGCATAAGCTTAGGCTTTGATTTCCCTTTTAATTTGTTGATTTTGGTGAGCTAGGGTTCTTCCCTGCTTGTTCTTCTTGTCTGTCGACACACACACCAGAAGTGTGTGTGTGTGTGTGTTTTAGTTTTTATTTAATATCTTTCTAATCTAATTAATTTTGGCCCCTATAGTTTGATGTTTGTGTTATTATGGCCAAACTATTCTTTACTTTGAAACTTTATTCACATTAAGCAATCTTTATGTTTGCATATAACTTTATCTTAACATTTTGAGATATATATATATATATATATGTATATATATATGTATATATATATGTATATATATATGTATATATATATGTATATATATATATATATGTATATATATATATATATGTATGGATTTTTGGGATGTTACAAACGATCTCCATTCATATGAGGGATTATTGGAAATTTTTGTAGTGTGAATGGAAATTAATTTAGTAATAATTAATGGTAGGCTATGTGCTTTATGTCACTTTATAGCTTTATTAGAACTTTTTATATCTCTAACTAAATCACTAATTAAGTGAAATATTTCACTACCCATAACTCTTGTAAAAATGGTAAGCTATGTGCTTCATTGGATTTAGAAGAAAAATACAAGAGAAGTAATACAAGAAAATGCATGAATTTATGAAGAGTTATTGAAAAGAAGAGATACTTGAATACCCATGTGTTGGGTACTTAGAGAGATAAGTTTTCTCTACTCAATTTCATCTCCTTCATATAATTGTTTTCCCACAAGTTCTAACACTATAATTTTATTCGGTGTAACCTCAGGCGCGTGGCCATATCTGGCAGTACAGACTGCTCCGGCTGTTGTACTCTAGGAGATAGATGCGTCATCTTTGGTAGAGGCGTGAAATCTGTTTTAAGGGAAGCGTGTTGAACACGTGCCTCAGCCACAACCGTCAACACTTGTTTGTTTGTAGGAAATTATTGTATAAGAAGATGTGGTTCAAGACCTCGTTGAAGCCCACACAAATGATCATACAAGGGGACGCGATTCAAGAGTTCGTTGAAGACTACACAATAGACCATACAAGATGACGCGGTTAAGGCTCTTGTTGAAGACTATGGGTTGAATCAATTTAGTTGCATATGTTGTATTTTATATATTATTTCGTTTAGATTTGTTCATGGTACGTTTACTATAATTTCCCAAATATGTAAAGAGAGTATCTTTACTATTTTTATTTATATAAGCTTTTTTGTTAAAATTGTGACCCATATCCTACTACGAACGTCTTGTCGACAACTTATTTCTAATCTTCTTAAAATTCCTAGTCGTCCAAAAAAATACTAAAGCTTGTCCGCATAAACTACAAAGCCCAGGACTTTGTGAGTATGTCACACCCGTTCATAGGCAGAAGTGTGAGGTGTGAACTTGATAAGTTTCCATTGCATACGATGTAAGTAAACAAACTATACGAATAAAATACGTACGATGTTTATCCATTCATCAACAAGAAGTAGTTTACAAGTCGTAAGTTGTTCTCAAAAGACATCACAAGTTATATTGTTTTATAAAAAGACTTGTACAAAAATAAAGTTTTAACAAAGCAAGGTTTTGCGTTCCATCTTTCGCACAAGGGCGGGAGATGTGAACCAAATCCTCCAAAAGGATGACATCGCTTTCTTGACCTGCTCGTTCTTGTTTCATGAAGTGCAAGGATCCACTAGTTGCCTGAAATACATGTAAGTTTGAAAAGTCAACATAATATTGGTGAATTCATGCGTTTGACTTCGTATTAAATGAATATTCAAAACATTTGAAAGTTATTATATCGAAAACCAGTATGTAAAGTGTGGTATGTAAAGCGTCTATGAAATCGTTGATCATTAATGTTTTGCAAGGACATTAATATGTGAGGCGACATAGGAAGCAATCCAATCCTTGACGATTTTGTGTTGATTACCTTCGACTTGGACACAGAAGTACTCTAACAGGTCTCTCGGGCCAAGGGTGAGGCTCGCCAACACCCGATAGATCTACCCCTTTCGTTCCTTGATTGTATGTGATTAATGGTGCTTAAGTTCCGCCCTATTCGCACATGATCTAAGTATGTTTCATTCCCCGATAGTTATAAAACTGAAAAGCGTTTAAAAGTAAAAGGGGCATGAACTCACAGTTTGCGTCCGTATAAATGTGCTAGCAATGGGTATTCCAAACACGCAATGCAACCTACAAGTGTTCTAACTCGTTAGACACTTAGGTCTCTACTAGACCATGTACACGTTGCTCATCTTGAACGTCGTTAAGTTTGCATTTGTTGTTTATTTGGAACCCTTGTTTATTGTTAATTCGTTGGCCTTTGTTTTGTATGTTTGTTATTAGTGTATATATATATATATATATATATATATATATATATATATATATATATATACATATTTTATCCACGTTAGGTATGACCGAGCCCTTCATGAGTCTTCATACCTCGCATGAGTGTAAATGGGCCTAGCCCATAAGTGTCTCCGTGCCTCACACGAGTAGTAATGGGCCTGGCCCATATGCGTCTCTATGCCTCGCACGGGTGGTTTATCGTTATGAGTTGTATATATATTCTTCAAATATATATATTTACGGGTGGTGAATCTCGTTCAATTATATATGTACGTTCATTTCGTTTGTATATATTTGGTTCTCAAATATATATGTATATCTTTAATAGATATATTAGTTAAAAATATTCATTCTTAACATCGTATTTATGTTGGTGTACATGTATGGTATCTCTTGTATGTGTACACTTCAACAAGTGTACTTGTGTACATTACTATGTACTTGCGTATTTGTACGTATACCATGTATATACTTTACTTGTATATTTTATTGTCAGTAGTTATGTTGTATTTATACGTATATATGTACACGTACATTTCTTGTAGTTTTGTATTTCACTTAGTGTTTATTAGTGTTATATTTTTCGGAAACTAGAAGTGTTGAAAATATATATTTCAAAGTGTCTAAAAATATATTACTTTTAGAGCTTATCGTCGTGGTCGTTAATATATATTTTCACGATGAAAATGCCCCAAGTATCATCGGTAAGATGTAATACTCCTCGTCATGATGATATGACAATCGTTGTCGGTGACGATGCATTTAATTTATTACCGAGCTTATATTATATTTAGCGTCAATTTAGTGTGTGTGTATATATATTATTTCTTCAATATATATATGTATTGGTTTGTCTGATGTCTGATTTGTCCATTGTCCGTATCCATGTTTAGGGATATAATATAAGTGCAATAATATATATATATATATATATATATATATATATATATATATCTCCATTTGTGTTAACATCTTCAAGTATCGAATTTTGAGGATATGTGTATGCACTTGTAAGTTTCCATATACTTTGTTATACTTGTTTAATTTTCAAGTATTTGGGTATTTTCATGTGTTGTGTATTTGTATTTAGTTAGCAAATCCCTAACTTCTAATACATACACATAAATACACACACTACATAAACACAATATGTGTTTTCTAAGTTTTTATATATATATTTCACCCTTAATGTATATGTATATATATATATATATATACACACACTTGTTTAACTATGAAAAATAACCATCAGTGGTTAGTTTCAAAGTTTACCTAATCATGATTAAAGTTGCTAATCTCGTTTAATTAAGATAATCACTTGTTAAACCACACTTTAATCATGATTAGGATTTTAAAAAAAATCTTCATAGTTACCCCTATACTATGAGCGTTTCCACGTTTTTAAAATGTATTTTTAACCAATTTATATCTCCAATATCATTAACCACATAAATCAAGCTCCCAAACAACACTTTTCTATGTATAATCAGCTGAACACATCTTTTAAATTCATGAACTTATCTTATATATTTATCAAGATCCCTTAGAAAAATAACATTACTTTTTATATTCATCTAGTTTAACAACTTTGCACAAACTTGTTTATGTTATATTTTATGATCAACCCTTTAAAAGTCATGTTTCTAGCTTCTTGATAAACTTACATTTTTCAAAAAAAAATCATTTTCAAGACTGGTGTTAAAGTTCATGAACTTCAAAGATAGTGATCTTGTTAGATTTAAACATCTTTACGTTTAGATCATACTTTTAAGCATCATCATGCAAGATCATCAAATCTAACCAAGCTACCTCACACTGACATCATAATCAACACATAAACACATATTTGTGTAGGATTATTACGTTAGATTTCGGATCTTAAGTATTATGTTTAGTGAATTTCAAGATGATCAAGGTGTACTTTAATAATCATCTAACATTAAGAAGCATGAAATGGGTTTAGATGATCTTACAACTAGCACAAGGCTAGGGATGATCTTATGTGAAGAAGATGAAGATTATAAGTTCACGTTGAAGCTTCCAAAGGTGAGAAAAATGCTCCTAACAAGCTTCCAAGCCATGCACTACTCTAGATCATCTCCATAGGCATGGATGAACACATGTATTGTAACATCCGTCAAAAACCGGACTTACCAAACCCGCTCCGTTTATTAACCGAACAATCAGTTAAAAATTTCTTTGCGTATTTAATGCCCAAATTATTTTTAAACGATACATAATTAATAAGTATATTGGAATATATAATTTATATTTGAAAAAGTATTAAAAATAGTGGTTTAAAAATAAAAGGCTTCTGCCGGGTTTCGAACCCGGGTCAGCCAGCGATTTCAGCAAAGCATTAACACTCAACCATCCAACCACTACGCCACTTGTATTCTTTGGTAATATATCCAGACAATTAATTCAAATAACGAAACAGGAATCAAACCCAGTCAAACTGACACGCCCAAATCCGTTGACGCCGGAAAATCCGACGATTTCGTCAACGGCGTCGGTTATCAATGACTTAACGTAAACATTAACTACTACATCGGTTATAACCGATGTCCAGTCCGCGACACAAGTTATAACCGCCGGAAAATCTTTAACCGACGAATCAAGACGGAAATCGGACTAAATTCGTCAATGTTCTGCCCTATAAATACCCCCTCAAACCTCTGCTAGCTTCGCTCACAATCACACTTTTTCCCGACATAATTTCCCTCGCCGGAGAACTTCTGCAACTCGCCGGAAAACCGAGCCGTTGACCTCTGAGCCTTACTGAACACCCAGAACTCATACCGAAGCCACCCACACACATCTCAAGCTCCCTGAAGACCCTTTACCGCAGGACACACGTCGCCGGAATCATCTGCTGATATCGGAGTTCCGCCGGAGAAACAGAGGAGTCCAGTTCGGTATACCTTACACTTAATCTCTCGTTCTTTTTATTTATCGCACATGTAATTAATCACAACGCACCAAAAGAACTTGATTAAAATCGATGAACCAGTCAGACTCCGATTCTGGTTAAGTCTGACGAAGAAGACGAAGTTCAGTATTGTATATGTTTAATTAAAATCAACATATATCTCGGGTTAGACACACAGTCCAGCGGTGGACTGTGTGCAAATAAAACACGCTTACATACCGAGTTCGATTCTTGTCCCTCGCATACTCGCCTTATTAAAAAAAGTTCCTTTTTTTAACCGAACCGGATTCACTGCTTAAAGATGTTAAGTTTAATAAAAACCGGAATAATAACCAAGATAGACACACAGTCCAGTGGTGGACTGTGTGAATGTTTAATCACACGTCACGAGTTCGAGTCCGGACTACCGCAGCGGTCCTGATAATTATCAAACTTTTTATATAAGACAGAAACAAAATTATTTAGTTTGTATATAAGTATAATAAAAATCATATTATTTAACAAGTTAGACACACAGTCCAGCAGTGGACTGTGTGTTAACCTAAACCACAGGTCCCGGGTTCGAGACCTGTGGAGAACACCGGTTCGATGCATTAAAATCGTTTTTAAAAAAATAAATGATTTTTGATTTAATTCAATTAGTATATAAATATAATTAAAAACAGAAATATTTCGGGTTAGACACGTAGCTCAGTTGGTAGAGCTGCGTGCACGCGAACGGGAGGTCTCGGGTTCGAGCCTCACCCGGCGCACACAATTACACAGCCTGACCGGTCAACAAGTCAACGGTCAACGGTCGCAAAAAGTCAACATTTTTTATTATTTTTATTTATTTATTTTATTTAAAAATCAATTAAAAATACTTAAAAATAACATTTTTAAGGTTAGAAAATAGCATTAAACTCACAAAAATACACCCAACAATCCTACTAAAATGGATTAATAAAATCCGTTTACTTACCGAACCATTGTGCCATTATCTAGGTTAGTTTCACTCATGGTTAAATCAAACTTCGTGCGCATTCAACATCATCAACCGAACGCACCCAATGTGAATGAATCTTACAACTCCCCTTTTTAATTACACGTTTTGGGGTGTGTCATGTGTCACCAAAATTAACTCGTTTATTTAAACTTGTGCCATACCATATTGTGATCTAAACTTAGATTGTATATATTGTTTGTAGTTACGTATTTCATATTGTCAAGTTATATGCAATTCATTCATTAGGCCCATCAGTTCCTCGTGGGAGACGAGTTGAGCAACGCGTGCCTCAAAACAAATCCATTATTGTTCATGTGTGTATTATTTAGTTTATATTGTTTTGTAGTTATGTATTTCATATTGTCAAATTTATGCAAATCATTCATTAGGCCCATCAGTTCCTCGTGGGAGACGAGTTGAGCAACGCGTGCCTCAAAACGATCCATTATTGTTCATGTGTGTATTATTTAATTTTAAATGATTGGTGAATAAGTTTACATCTATTTTTACTCATGTGTAGTTGTGCACTTTATTTTATAATCAATTAAATAAACTTGTTCAAATTTTTTCATAGGATTCACTCGCCAACTTTTTGTTGATCCAAAAACCATTTTTACACATGATACAGGTGAACAGGATGAAGCAAGGAAAACATAGGAAATGCCTTAGAAGAAAACAATGAAGTCTAGAATGATGTTTAGAACATGATGTAATTATGATTGTATATTTCCCATTAAAATGTATTAATGAATATGAAACGTTATAATAAATGTCATGAGCTTTGATGATAACCCAATCATGCCCCGATCACCTTTTCCGCTGCGGGTCGGGGTGTGACAGATTGGTATCAGAGCCATGACTATAGGGATATAGGATAGGTTATTAGACCCTTAGAGCCTATACTATAGTTTGCCTAAATTTTAATTGTTTAGGTGGTTACAGACAAACTTATGATGTTTATTTGTTTCATATTTGTTTATACTTACAGTCAAACATATATACTTACATACACATTCATCATACATATTTCAATGTTCATATATTCAAATCATCTTCATACTTTTGTTATTCAAAGATTTTGTCGCAATTTTCAAATCTCATCAAAGTAAGTTCTGCGACGGGCATGTAGTAACTGGAAGGGTACAAGTACCGGTAGTCGGAAAGTCCTGTCTAGGTTGGCATTCGTATAAATCCAATATAACGGACCAGTTTGCCTACCTGGGGACTAACGATGAGAGTACGAAGGACCTATTAGGCCAAAGCATGCCACACCAAACGTCGTTCGAACTAACCCCACTTTGAGGTGTCACCGTGTCTATACCTGGACACATTCCGAATATCATACGTTATATACATATTTCTCGATTTTCTCCGGGTTTTAGTGTACATAACCAGGCTAACACATGCGAACCATATGAAAAACCCGTATTCATGGGGGCCCACATGATTACGAAGGTGAAGTATGGCGGCATGCAAGGCCCAATTACGAGCAAAGCCCAAGATATCCTATGGATGTAGTAGATTTATTTTTCTATATTTAGTTTATGAACGTTCATTCCTAAATACGACCCATGATCCCAAAAACATCCAACTCATACTCTTGATATGTATTCCTTGTAGATGTCTTCTAGCCTCGCCCGTATGAAGATGAGAGCAGGAAAAGCTCGCGAGCGCATGGCTGCCCTAATCGCTCAACAAATGGCTGCCGTAATACCCAACATTGTAATCCAAGTCCAACAAGCACTTACCGCTAATCCTGTCAATCAAGAAGATCAACACGTTATCAACCCTCCCCCAAATACCACTAAATGCACCTACAAGCATTTCAAATCCTGCGACCCTCCAAAATACGAAGGGACTGAAGGTGTCACCGCTCTCCTCCATTGGTTTGAAGAAATGGAGAACACTTTTCTAAATTGCGATTGTCCCGACGATCGCAAAGTGCGATATACTACTGGTCGTTTATATGGAATAGCACTTACTTGGTGGAATACAGAGAAGGCCAAACGAGGCGTTGACGATGCTATGACTTTGACTTGGGAAGAGTTGAAGGAAATCATGACAAGACGGTTTTGCCCAAGGAGCGAAATCAAGAAATTAGAAGAAAAGTTCTATTCGTTGAAGCAAAAGGAAGGCGACCACACCACTTACAACAAAAGATTTCTCGAGTTAAATCAAATGGTCCCCAACTTGTTCACTCCCCTCTACCGTTTGATCGAGCACTACATTCGAGGTCTTCCGTCAAAAATTCAAGACTCGGTAATAAGTACCACGCCTGCAACTTTGGAAGCAGCAATGGAGTTAGCTACAGAGCTCACCGAAAACCGAATCCGGAACAAAGACTTCAAGGAGGAGAAGAAGAAGGATAAGGCATCGACTGAAACTTCAAACTCCACCCAAACCGAATCCCCTTCTCAACCCATTTCTAAGAGAAAAAGAGACGGGCAACTTTCGCTACTATCCAACGTAATCAACCAATTTCACACACCATACCCATCCAAGCTATCCCAATCACTCAAGTAGCACCCAACTCAACTTACTCAAATAAGAAACCATACCTTGGACCTCACCCTCGATGTAACACCTGTTTTTATCGCCACCCCCTTACCTTACCTTGTCGACTATGTGCAAATTGTGGACGCTATGGTCATTTGAGCAAGGTTTGCCGCACCCCTCAAAACCAAACCACACCCCCTACTCAAAATATGATCCAAACATATCAACAACCTCAATACCCCATGTTACCTTATGTTCGAGCTTGTTTCAATTGTGGCGACCCTACCCACTATAGAAACACGTGCCCTCGATTGGTTAACATCATAAACGCTCAAGCTCAATCAAACCCAGTTAACCAAGTAAATCAAGAAAACCCAGTCACTAGGCCACCAGCAAGAGGAAGAGTTTTCAACATCAACGCCAATCCTGTCGAAGATAATGACGGCCCAAACGAAACCACCCAACTAGTCCTCTTCACCGAAAATCAAGATTCAACTCCAATCGTTTAGTTTTATGTTTTTCTTTATGTTTTATAATCACATAGAACCAATCATAACTTAAGGATAAAGCCAATGAAAATTTGACAAGAATATGGTGGATACGCCGCTGGTACTTCCTATATATAAGTATTCTTGTCAAAGGATCGGAGGCATTATCAGGCGGTTATGAGAGGTTCCATGTATAAACTGTTTGTGTGATTATTGTTTAGATTAAATTTATTATTTTCAGTACATGCAATACGATCGGCTCCGTTTGATTGAGCCTTGATCGCACAGACATTTTTCATTTTCAGTACATGCAATACGATCGGCTCCGTTTGATTGAGCCTTGATCGCACAGACATTTTTCATTTTCAGTACATGCAATACGATCTTTTGGTTGTTGTGTTTGTTGTAGAGTCACATAGAACTAATCATAACTTGTGGATAAAGTCAATGAAAATTTGACAAGAATACGGTGGATACGCCGCTGGTACTTCATATATATAAGTATTCTTGTCAAAGGATCGGAGGCATTATCAGGCGGTTATGAGAGGTTCCATGTATAAACTGTTTGTGTGATTATTGTTTAGATTAAATTTATTATTTTCAGTACATGCAATACGATCGGCTCCGTTTGATTGAGCCTTGATCGCACAGACATTCTTCATTTTCAGTACATGCAATACGATCGGCTCCGTTTGATTGAGCCTTGATCGCACAGACATTTTTCATTTTCAGTACATGCAATACGATCTTTTGGTTGTTGTGTTTGTTGTAGAGTCACATAGAACTAATCATAACTTGTGGATAAAGTCAATGAAAATTTGACAAGAATATGGTGGATACGCCGCTGGTACTTCCTATATATAAGTATTCTTGTCAAAGGATCAGAGGCATTATCAGGCGGTTATGAGAGGTTCCATGTAGGATTTAGTATGTTTTGGTCGAAGTTTGCTCATCATACATTTCAGTGTATTCAATTTCATCATTTAAAGAAGTTGAGCTATGTCTCACTTCCACAATGACTAACCTCTCCATCACAACAAACGAGAGAGGTATTGTCATCATTCAAACATGGATACTATCAGAATTAAGACTCAAGTTTTGGTTGTTGTGTTTGTTGTAGAGTCACATAGAACTAATCATAACTTGCGGATAAAGCCAATGAAAATTTGACAAGAATATGGTGGATACGCCGCTGGTACTTCCTATATATAAGTATTCTTGACAAAGGATCAGAGGCATTATCAGGCGGTTATGAGAGGTTCCATGTAGGGTATAGTATTGTCTTGGTTGAAATTTGTGTTACATTCATATCATCTCGCCATTTAAAGAAATTGGATTGTGTTCTATTTCTACATAAACTAACCTCTCCATCATAACAAACGAGAGAGGAACTGTCACCATTCAAACATGTATGCTATCAGAATTTGGACTCAGATATTGGTTGTTGTGTTTATTTATGTTCTAAAGTTACATCATAGAACCAATCATAACTTACTGATAAAATCAATGAAAATTTAACAAGAATATGGTGGATACGCCGCTGGTACTTCCTATATATAAGTATTCTTGTCAAAGGATCAGAGGCATTGTCAGGCGGTTATGAGAAGTTCTATATAGGATTTAGTAATTTCTTGGTACATTGGTTGTGGCGTTTATTTATGATTAGAGTCACATCATAGAACCAATCATAACTTACTGATAAAACCAATGAAAATTTGACAAGAATATTGTGGATACGCCGCTGGTACTTCCTATATATAAGTATTCATGTCAAAGGATCAGAGGCATTGTTAGACGGTTATGAGAAGTTCCATGTAGGTTGTAGTATTAGAAATTTTGTTTTAGGATATAACCATATCCTTCCAAACATATCAAAACTCTTACGCACGATATCATATTTAGTGAATCAACTCTGCTTATCAATATTTTTACCGTAGGCAACAAAAAGCGATTCCTGTAACAGGGTACTTAACCCTTACAAGGGACGTTACCGCCTCAAACGAAAACTTAAACTCTTACTCTTTTTCTAAGCATGTAACTGTCAAACTAAACACCATCATTTTTAGTCAAATATATCACTACTTAAATTTCGGGACGAAATTTCTAAAAAGCAGGGGATACTGTAACATCCGTCAAAAACCGGACTTACCAAACCCGCTCCGTTTATTAACCGAACAATCAGTTAAAAATTTCTTTGCGTATTTAATGCCCAAATTATTTTTAAACGATACATAATTAATAAGTATATTGGAATATATAATTTATATTTGAAAAAGTATTAAAATAGTGGTTTAAAAATAAAAGGCTTCTGCCGGGTTTCGAACCCGGGTCAGCCAGCGATTTCAGCAAAGCATTAACACTCAACCATCCAACCACTGCGCCACTTGTATTCTTTTGTAATATATCCAGACAATTAATTCAAATAACGAAACAGGAATCAAAGCCGGTCAAACTGACGTGCCCAAATCCGTTGACGCCGGAAAATCCGACGATTTCGTCAAACGGCGTCGGTTATCAATGACTTAACGTAAACATTAACTACTACATCGGTTATAACCGATGTCCAGTCCGCGACACAAGTTATAACCGCCGGAAAATCTTTAACCGACGAATCAAGACGGAAATCGGACTAAATTCGTCAATGTTCTGCCCTATAAATACCCCCTCAAACCTCTGCTAGCTTTTTCGCTCACAATCACACTTTTTCCCGACATAATTTCCCTCGCCGGAGAACTTCTGCAACTCGCCGGAAAACCGAGCCTTTCACCTCTGAGCCTTACTGAACACCCAGAACTCATACCGAAGCCACCCACACTCATCTAAGCTCCCTAAAGACCCTCTACCGCAGGACACACGTCGCCGGAATCATCTGCTGACATCGGAGTTCCGCCGGAGAAACAGAGGAGTCCAGTTCGGTATACCTTACACTTAATCTCTCGTTCTTTTTATTTATCGCACATGTAATTAATCACAACGCACCAAAAGAACTTGATTAAAATCGATGAACCAGTCAGACTCCGATTCTGGTTAAGTCTGACGAAGAAGACGAAGTTCAGTATTGTATATGTTTAATTAAAATCAATATATATCTCGGGTTAGACACACAATCCAGTGGTTGACTATGTGCAAATAAAACACGCTTACGTACCGAGTTCGATTCTTGTCCCTCGCATACTCGCCTTAATAAAAAAAGTTCCTTTTTTTAACCGAACCGGATTCACTGCTTAAAGATGTTAAGTTTAATAAAAACCGGAATAATAACCAAGATAGACACACAGTCCAGTGGTGGACTGTGTGAATGTTTAATCACGCGTCACGAGTTCGAGTCCGGACTACCGCAGCGGTCCTGATAATTATCAAACTTTTTATATAAGACAGAAACGAAATTATTTAGTTTGTATATAAGTATAATAAAAATCAGATTATTTAACAAGTTAGACACACAGTCCAGCGGTGGACTGTGTGTTAACCTAAACCACAGGTCCCGGGTTCGAGACCTGTGGAGAACACCGGTTCGATGCATTAAAATCGTTTTTAAAAAAATAAATGATTTTCGGTTTAATTCAATTAGTATATAAATATAATTAAAAACAGAAATATTTCGGGTTAGACACGTAGCTCAGTTGGTAGAGCTGCGTGCACGCGAACGGGAGGTCTCGGGTTCGAGCCTCACCCGGCGCACACAATTACACAGCCTGACCGGTCAACAAGTCAACAAGTCAACGGTCAACGGTCGCAAAAAGTCAACATTTTTTATTATTTTTATTTATTTATTTTATTTAAAAATCAATTAAAAATACTTATAAAATAACATTTTTAAGGTTAGAAAATAACCTTAAACTCACAAAAATACACCCAACAATCCTACTAAAATGGATTAATAAAATCCGTTTACTTACCGAACCATTATGTCATTATCTAGGTTAGTTTCACTCGTGGTTAAATCAAACTTCGTGCGCATTCAACATCATCAACCGAACGCACCCAATGTGAATGAATCTTACAACTCCCCTTTTTAATTACACGTTTTGGGGTGTGTCATGTGTCACCAAAATTAACTCGTTTATTTAAACTTGTGCCATACCATATTGTGATCAAAACTTAGATTGTGTATATTGTTTGTAGTTATGTATTTCATATTGTCAAGTTATATGCAATTCATTCATTAGGCCCATCAGTTCCTCGTGGGAGACGAGTTGAGCAACGCGTGCCTCAAAACAAATCCATTATTGTTCGTGTGTGTATTATTTAGTTTATATTGTTTTGTATTTATGTATTTCATATTGTCAAGTTTATGCAAATCATTCATTAGGCCCATCAGTTCCTCGTGGGAGACGAGTTGAGCAACGCGTGCCTCAAAACGATCCATTATTGTTCATGTGTGTATTATTTAATTTTAAATGATTGGTGAATAAGTTTACATCTATTTTTACTCATGTGTAGTTGTGCACTTTATTTTATAATCAATTAAATAAACTTGTTCAAATGTTTTTCATAGGATTCACTCGCCAACTTTTTGTTGATCCAAAAACCATTTTTACACATGATACAGGTGAACAGGATGAAGCAAGGAAAACATAGGAAATGCCTTAGAAGAAAACAATGAAGTCTAGAATGATTGGTAGAACATGATGTAATTATGATTGTATATTTCCCATTAAAATGTATTAATGAATATGAAACGTTATAATAAATGTCATGAGCTTTGATGATAACCCAATCATGCCCCGATCACCTTTTCCGCTGCGGGTCGAGGTGTGACATGTATTTTGGTTAGAATTGTGAAGAAAATGGAGTGTTGTATGTGTGTGTGGTGTTATATGATGTTCAAAATGGACTTCATCCATTCTATACATTGCATTTATAATTTGATAGAAGTCCACACATGGACATCATCCATTTTATAAACTACATTGCATAAAATGCTAGAAGTTCACACATGTGCGTGTGAGGCCCACTGGGGGGGTAAAGTGTAACTTTACTTTTTTTATTTGATAAATTGTATTATTAAATGTATGAATTTTGTAAGAATATATTTCGGAGATTAGTGGAGTTCTTGAGTAATTAAGGTTTAGGGTATTAACTAGGCTTAACTAGTTCATTAGACTAGTTATTTTGATGTTTAGATAATAAAAATGTCACTAGTTTAGTCATCGGAACGTTACCGAATAAAATGCGAAGCGTGCACGGTAACATATATGGTTTGTATATTTATGATATCTTCAATATCATTGAAATTGTTTATGATCTCTAATAATATTTATAGACCATATCGTTACTATAAATGGTGAATTTATGTTGCGGACAAAGCTGAAGTTGTTATATTAAAATTCAGATCGGACAATTTCGATGTTTAGGCATTATTCCGGAAAGTTTAGGTATATTGCAAGCGATGCCCCTAACTAGGGTTTTTGTGTTTACATTTATGATGATATGCTTTAATATCATTTGTTAGTCGTTTCAGGAAGTTTTCGAACTCTTCTGGAATGAATAAAGTGTTGAGGTGAATAATGTTTTTCAGCATTGTTTGCCAACGTATTAGGACATAGTTGTTAGTTTTCGCGACAAGGCGAAACGAAAATTTAAATTGTAATGTTTTAACATGTCCTATCATTGTCACTGCTAGACTTTGTACGACTCATCATTAATAAATCAAGTCAAAAGAACGAAATTAAATTATATAAATAAATGATTAAGTTGTATGAATTTATCATGGAATTTTGCCGGTTGTCACATAGTATGTCTCATCAGCAAAGAAAGCCCAAATAAACCATAACACCTTGGCGCAAGTGAAGGCTTGGGGCAAAACACTTGGGGCTAACAACGATGTTATCGTGATGCAATTAATGAAATTAGTAGTTCGTTGGTGGAATATAAAAGCTTTTATGGAATTTGACTTTGGAAAACAAAAAAAACCAATGTTAACTCTTTAATTATATACTAAAAAAAACCCAATAAAAATAATATTAATGTAACGCCCAGTTCGTCAAAGGTCAAATAATTATAATTTATACGTACCAAAAGCGACATTTAAATACTTAAGAGCAAGAACCCAAACTACCACATAAAAGTTCAAACTTTAAGTTTACACAAGAAAGCTTAAGTGTTTTACAATAGCATATACATTCCAAAAGTAATTATTTGACCCATTAACTTCAGAACTTGAATCGAAAGCGCGTAAAGGGGGCGATGCGATGTGTTCGTTCCAAGCACACCATTATCAAGATTTCGATTTCCCTACCATACACAACACAGAAGTGATTGTTAGCATGACTCGTTAATATAATAATTTCATACTTCCTTTACTTCCTTAGTTGATCCATAACAAGAATATGATGTTGTAACATTCTTTCTATTTACATTCTTTACTTGTAACGATTTCGCCTACAACGAAATCGTAGTTTTCATTCTTATAACACCATAAAAACCATCCAACCCAATCATGCGGGTCCCTACAAAGAACATTTCGTCCTTATTGACACGTTAACAACGAATCATTATGTTTATAATTTCAATCATCTTTCTAACCATTCATTTTGACCCGTTTGGAATGGGACAATTGCACATACTTTACAATTTTATTGTCTAATAAGTTTCTTGTACGTTCATCACTTCGCATTTACATACCTCTAACTATAACTAACAAATTAGTAATAATTTAAATGAAATGAAGTTCGTATGAACTCACCTTTGCTTTGCGAATCAGATGGATTTGTACCTTCTTCCTTCACGCTTAAAATTTCATATTCAACATTATTTCAATTTCATGCTTTCATCTCACATTTAATTTAACATTGTGAGCTAACAACTCATCATTTCGCAAATTCTAATTAACTACCATTATATGCATATGAAATCATCTTTATTACTTAAAACCAATATCCAAGCATTTCATCAAACACTTGAAGTGCATATCACTAACAAGCATAAAGTACAAGTATCTTATGCATCTTCTCACTTATTCATATTAAAATCGTCAAATTCAACTAATTTCATAAAACATTCATTCATAATCAGTTCCATCATTCTAATATTCGTAATAAGCAATATCATACATAACCACTACACAAATAATTGCACACATTCCATCATTGTTCTACACAATGCTACCACTTCAAGTGGGTTTTAACTCCTAATCATCAATCTAGTCGAATTCAAGCCTAATTTATGTTCTAAGTGATGCTTCTAATCCATACTCATACCAATTTCTCATAAAATTGTAGATTCGCTTGAACCTACTTCATACAAGATCATCAAAAGATAAAATTCCACTTACCTTAGGGTTTGGTATGCTTAGATGGTCAAGGAATCAAGGGCATGCATGGATTTTAATCAAATTTTCCTTCTCAATTGGCTGCATTCTTTATTGTTCAAGATGGGTGTTCATCTCCTTCTTCTCCCTTCTGGTCGACACACACACATCACCAACATTTCTTCACTTTTCTTTTTAAGCTCTTTCTTTCCTATATGTCACATTCAGCCCTCATGTTTTTAGAACATGCCACTTAATTACCTAACTATTATCTAGATTACTTTTCTCTTGATTAACTTTATTCATTCTAACTAATTAAACTTACTAGCATATCTAAACCACCATCTACCCATATACGACATCATACGTATAGTATTGTAATAGAACATATAAAATTTTGGGGTGTTACAAGTCCACCCCCCTTAAAGAAGGTTTCGTCCTCGAAACCTGAATACGTACCAAATAATGACGGATAGTGCTCTCGCATCTCTTCCTCTAACTCCCATGTAAGGTCGGATCCCTTCCTATGTTGCCATTGTGCTAACACTTGCTTAATAGTTTTGTTGCGCAGGTTCTTCACCTTGGAGTCCTTAATGGCTATCGGCTTTTCAATGTAATTCATTCGTTCGTCTACATCAACGTCATCAAGAAGTACATGAGCCGTTTCATCCGTAAGACACTTTCTCAATTGTGATACGTGAAACTTGTCGTGTATTCCATCTAGTGTATTCCATCTAACGATGGAGGCAATTTGATTCGATAAGCTACTCTTCCGACCCGTGCTAGGACCTTAAAAGATCTTATATAACGTGGTCCCAACTTTTCCGTTTGCGAAAACGAATTATACCCTTCAAAGGGGAGACTTTCAGAAAAACACGATCTCCCACCTGAAATTCAATAGGACGCCTCCTTTTGTCCGCGTATGCTTTCTGTCTGTCTTGTGCCGCCTTCAAGCATGCTCGAGCAAGGTCAATCTTTTCATTTGTTTTAGCTACCACATCCTTTTGTGCAAGCTCACTATGCCCAACCTCTCCCCAACACACAGGAGTTCTACATTTTCGTCCGTACAACATCTCGTACGGTGCCATTTGGATGCTTTGGAGATAACTGTTGTTGTATGAGAACTCCACTAGTGGTAGATATTCATCCCAATTTCCCCCAAAATCCATGATACATGCTCTCAACATAGCCACAAGTGTTTGGATAGTCCTCTCTGACTGACCATCCGTTTGGGGATGATAAGCGGTACTTAAATGTCGTTTAGTACCCATCCTTTCGTGAAACTTTTGCCAATAACGAGAGGTAAATCGCGTATCCCGGTCTGACATAATGGATACGGGCACCCCGTGACGGGATATAATTTCATTTACAAACATCTCCGCCATCTTTTCAGAGGGATAAGTTTCTCGTATTGGTAGAAAATGGGCACTTTTAGTGAGACGGTCAATAATGACCCATATGGCATCATGCCCCTTTCTAGTTCTCGGAAGCTTAGTTACGAGGTCCATGGTAACGTCTTCCCACTTCCACACTGGGATTTCCAAAGGTTGCAACTTTCCGTACGGTTTCAATGTTCTGCCTTTACATGAGAACACGTCAAACATCTCACGACGTACTTGACAATATCACGCTTCATTCCCGCCACCAATAATTCTATCTTAAATCTTGATACATTTTCGTGGCTTCCAGGTGAACCGAATACCGTGACTTATGAGCTTCCTCAAAGAGCAACTCCTTTACATTACAACGCCAAGGTATCCAGATTCGACCATATCTTGTTTTAATCCCATTCGCATTTTCCTCCAACTTGTGTACGAATCCTCTAGTTCTTTCTTTCCTTGAATCATCCGCATTTAATGACTTGACTTGAGCTTTTCGCACACTTTCGAGGAGATTAGGTGTAACTATCATTTTCATTGATTTTACCCGAATTGGGGGCGGGTATTCTTTTTGACTTAGAGCACCTGCCACAATATTAGCCTTACCATGATGATAGTAGATGTCACAATCGTAATCTTTAATAAGTTCTAGCCATCTTCGGTGCCTCATATTTAGATCTTTCTGCTCAAAGAAGTATTTGAGGCTTTTATGATCTGAGTAGATCGCGCACTTCGTTCCATACAAGTAATGTCTCCATATTTTCAAGGCGTATACTACCGCTGCCAATTCCAAATCGTGAGTCGGGTAGTTACACTCATGTTGTTTTAGTTGTCTAGAGGCATAGGCAATAACCTTACCCCTTTGCATCAAAACGCACCCCAAACCTTGATGCGAAGCATCTGTGTACACAACTAGATCCTCCGCACCATCAGGTAATACCAGCACCGACGAACTCGAAAGTTTTTCCTTCAAGGTCTGGAAGGCTTTCTCTTGATCTATACCTCATTCAAACCTTTCATTCTTTTTTGTTAGCTTAGTCATGGGCAAAGCTATCTTAGAAAAATCTTGAATACTTCTATAGTACCCGGCTAAGCCTAAGAAACTTCGTACTTCACCTGGATTCTTTGGAGGAACCCATTTCATTACAGCCTCTACCTTAGAAGGGTCTACTTGAACACCTTCTTTATTTATCACATGGCCGAGGAAATGCATCTCAACCAAAATTCACACTTGGAAAACTTAGCATACAACTTTTCTTTGCGAAGCGTTTCTAAAGCCTCACGCAAATGGCAGGCATGATCAGATTCACTTCGAGAGTATACAAGTATGTCATCTATGAAGACTATCACGGACTTGTCTAACATATTTCGACATACTCGATTCATTAAATCCATAAACGCAACTGGTGCATTAGTCAACCCAAAGGACATTACCAAAAACTCGTAATGTCCATAACGGGTCCTAAACGCAATCTTGGCTATGTCTTCCTCACGTACCCGAAGTTGGTGATACCCTGATCGTAAATCGATTTTCGAGAACCAACTCGCTCCTTGCAACTGGTCGAATAAGTCATCAATTCTAGGCAAGGAATAACGGTTTTTAACTGTCAATTTGTTTAATTCTCGGTAATCAATGCACATTCGCATTGCGCCGTCTTTCTTTTTCACGAAAAGCACGGGTGCACTCCATGGTGATACACTCGGGCGTATGAAACCTTTGTCGAGTAATTCTTGTAATTGGTCATCAATTCCCGCATCTCGATAGGAGCTAATCGATAAGGTGCTTTAGCCACCGGTTTTGCACCCGGATTTAGTTCTTCCGAAATTCTACTTCTCGTTCGGGTGGAAGCCTTGGTAAATCGTCCGGGAATACATCAGGATATTCGTTTACAATTTCCACCTCTTCAAATCTTGGAGCCCCATGGTCGGTATCCACCACGTAGGCTAAGTATGCCTTACTACAGTTTCGGACGTATTTGACCGCTTGGATAAGGGTGCACAATGTAGGTTTTATTTTTCTTTCCCCTTGCACAATTATCTGTTTGCACTAGGCGTCGTCACGCGAATGGTCTTACTTTCACATTGAATTTCGGCATGATGCCGAGACAACCAATCCATACCAACCACTACCTTGAACTCCCCCAAGATCATGGGGACGAGGTCAATATCAAATTCTTTGTCTTCAATTGTTATCTTGCAACCCTTGCATATTTCATGTAGCAGATAGCTTTTGCTATCAGCTATTTCTACTTCTAAAGGTATCGACATCTTTTTTATTCTAAATGATGGGTGACATATAATTTCGCTTGACACGAATGACTTACTAGTTCCGGTATCAAATAACACATAGGTGGGCATCGAATTTAATAAAAATATACCTGACACAACATTCGGAAGTGCCTTAGCTTCTTCAGATGACATCTGAAACATTCTGCCTCGAGCCTTTGGAGCTTCTTCTTTCTTTACTTCTTTGCCCGTTCTTTGTTGAAGCTTTGGACATTCGGCCTTAATGTGTCCTGGTTGGAAACAATTGTAGCATGTTCTCGAGGGATTAGGACACTTATAGTACGGGTGTCCTTCTTGCCCACAATTGTAGCATCCCTTCTTACCCATTAGACACTCTCCCATGTGAAGCCTCCCACAAGTCTTACATTTGGGTATGCCACCCTTCGCTTTATCCTTCTTGCCAAAGTCTTGAAACTTCGGCTTCTTTGACAGGCTTGAGTTGGGTAACTTCTCAGATGTTCTCTTCTCACCCCTCTCCACTTGTCGTTTCAACTCGATTTCCCGATCTCGGGCCCAATTGATGAGCTCGTTCAGGGTTTCACATTTAGGGGGAGTGATGAACTCCCGATATTCAGCCTTCAGCATGTCATGATAACGAATTATCTTCATTCTTTCTGTTCCCACTATTTCTTGACAAAACTTCATCTTGTCGAGGAAGGTGTTTGTGATCTCGTCGATTGATTCGTCTTTCTGACAAAGACGCAGAAAATCCTCCTGGATTCTGTCGATAGCAGATTGCGGGCAATGATACTTTAAGAAAGGTTCCTTAAATTCTTTCCACGTTAAGGCTTGGATCTTATCTTCTCCCACCT
Organism: Scalesia atractyloides; assembly: GCA_947069175.1. Classification (NCBI taxonomy): domain Eukaryota; kingdom Viridiplantae; phylum Streptophyta; class Magnoliopsida; order Asterales; family Asteraceae; genus Scalesia; species Scalesia atractyloides. Next base: position 75,546,951 of record CAMTDV010000022.1, on the reverse strand, counting down.
CTTTACAATAGGCATCCCACCAATCCTTAGCTTGGAATTGGAGTAGGCCTGTTGCAAACATCACCTGGTCCTCTTTCTCGCATCGACTCCTTATAAATACCGCTTTCATGCTCGAGATCCACCTTTGGCTACCTATAGGATCAATTTCCCCCTTGTATGGTATGGGGTTACAAGCCATGAACTCTTTATACGTGCACCTCTGAGTTCCCTTCTTGCTTTGGGATTCATTTATCATTTCTTTCAATTCTTCCATTTTGTTCATCATCATGGTTTCAACTGCTTCTAAAACACGGCTTTCAACTTCTTGAGCCATTCGAGGGAGGTTGGCTTGAATGGCTTTCCCTACTTCTTCTGAAATTTTCTCGTTCATCACTTCTTGTTGTACTACTTCATCATTACTTATATTTAGTTCATCCGCCATCATTACCTGAACATGCATTTCATTTAGTTATTTTTTACCTACTTTTCTTCATCATACTTTAACACATATCATCTCTATTACATTCTATGACATTTGGTTTCCTATTCACTTTTGTCACCAACAATCATAGTGCATGGTACTATGCATACATTCTGATTGCAAAGATTGAGAATCCATATCCCTTCTTATTTATGCATTCACATCACGCATTCCGCAAAACGCGTTCACGTAACTTAATCAACAGGGTTCCCAAATAAAGTAAAATTTTTATACTTTGGAAGGACCCGCCGTAAGCTACGTTTCACCACCGTAACCTACGGTGGTCATTAGATCCTTTAACCAGAAGCCGTTGACCGTAGGTTAAGGTCACCTACCGTAGCCTACGGCACCTTCCATCCTGCATTTCATACTCGCCGTAAGCTACGGTACATCTACCATAGCTTACGTTAATAATGTTCAGCTGCACCTGACAAACAGAACATCATCACCGTAGCCTATGGCTATCGGGTTACGGTCAGTATCTTCTGTTGATTTTTCAGTCATTTATGCTTCACCGTAAGCTACGGTGAAGTTACCTTAACTTACAGTTGTCCCCCTGCAAATCTTATCTTTTCTTTTTATTCGACCCGTTTCAGAACCGGTTTGATTAAGCCAGTCCCCAGAGTCTTGCAAACATACCATTAACTCGATTTCACTCCTTACTAATCTTCCCATAACATGACCAAATTCGAATTTAAATCTATGAAGGAACAACTAAATGCTTACCTTCCTGTTGCGTCTTGAAGCGAACACACACACCTCTTCGAGAGCTTTCAGTTTGAGTTCGAGCACTTCATTCCATGCTCGAATCCCTCAAACCTGGGCTCTGATACCAACTTGTAACGCCCAGTTCGTCAAAGGTCAAATAATTATATAATCTATACGTACCAAAAGCGACATTTAAATACTTAAGAGCAAGAACACAAACTACCACATAAAAGTTCAAACTTTAAGTTTACACAAGAAAGCTTAAGTGTTTTACAACAGCATATACATTCCAAAAGTAATTATTTGACCCATTAACTTCAGAACTTGAATCGGAAGCGCGTAAAGGGGGCGATGCGATGTGTTCGTTCCAAGCACACCATTATCAAGATTTTGATTTCCCTACCATACACAACACAGAAGTTATTGTTAGCATGACTCGTTAATATAATAATTTCATACTTCTTTTACTTCCTTAGTTGATCCATAACAAGAATATGATGTTGTAACATTCTTTCTATTTACATTATTTACTTGTAACGATTTCGCCTACAATGAAATCGTAGTTTTCATTCTTATAACACCAAATATAAAAACCATCCAACCCAATCATGCGGGTCCTTACAAAGAACATTTCGTCCTTATTGACACGTTAACAACGAATCATTATGTTTATAATTTCAATCATCTTTCTAACCATTCATTTTGACCCGTTTGGAATGGGACAATTGCACATACTTTACAATTTTATTGCCTAATAAGTTCCTTGTACGTTCATCACTTCGCATTTACATACCTCTAACTATAACTAACAAATTAGTAATAATTTAAATGAAATGAAGTTCGTATGAACTCACCTTTGCTTTGCGAATCAGATGGATTTGTACCTTCTTCCTTCACGCTTAAAATTTCATATTCAACATTATTTCAATTTCATGCTTTCATCTCACATTTAATTTAACATTGTGAGCTAACAACTCATCATTTTGCAAATTCTAATTAACTACCATTATATGCATATGAAATCATCTTTATTACTTAAAACCAATATCCAAGCATTTCATCAAACACTTGAAGTGCATATCACTAACAAGCATAAAGTACAAGTATCTTATGCATCTTCTTACTTATTCATATTAAAATCGTCAAATTCAACTAATTTCATAAAACATTCATTCATAATCAGTTCCATCATTCTAATATTCGTAATAAGCAATATCATACATAACCACTACACAAATAATTGCACACATTCCATCATTGTTCTACACAATGCTACTACTTCAAGTGGGTTTTGACTCCTAATCATCAATCTAGTCGAATTCAAGCCTAATTTATGTTCTAAGTGATGCTTCTAATCCATACTCATACCAATTTCTCATAAAATTGTAGATTTGCTTGAACCTACTTCATACAAGATCATCAAAAGATAAAATTTCACTTACCTTAGGGTTTGGTATGCTTAGATGGTCAAGGAATCAAGGGCATGCATGAATTTTAATCAAATTTTCCTTCTCAATTGGCTGCATTCTTTATTGTTCAAGATGGGTGTTCATCTCCTTCTTCTCCCCTCTGGTCGACACACACACATCACCAACATTTCTGCACTTTTCTTTTTAAGCTCTTTCTTTCCTATATGTCACATTCAGCCCTCATGTTTTTAGAACATGTCACTTAATTACCTAACTATTATCTAGATTACTTTTCTCTTGATTAACTTTATCCATTCTAACTAATTAAACTTACTAGCATATCTAAACCACCATCTACCCATATACGACATCATACGTATAGTATTGTAATAGAACATATAAAATTTTGGGGTGTTACAATTAAACAGTTATATAAACCTCACATTTTATTATTCAAAGCTCTAAAATATTCTTCCCCTCTCAAACTTTTTATATCAACTTCACATGTTATAAAAGAAATTATGAATCAAAGAAGTGATTACCGAGCCTCGTTCGAGTTCGACTCATACGAAGAATACAGGCGCGACAGTTGGGATTTATCTGATTCACAAACACAGTGGGTACCCGAAACTCAAGCCCTTTTACAACAATCGTTCTTTCCATTAACCCTAACCGTTCAGAACCCCAGCCAAAAAAAGGCTCCCACAAAGAAGATAAACAAGTGAGCGAGTCATCGGGTTCCCAACAACGAAGGGCTAAGCTTTGAACGGTCGAGAAAGAATGCGCATTAGCGCGAGCTTGAGTTGACAACCTTGAAGATCCACATGTTGGTAATTTATTTATTCTAACACATTTATTTGTTTTATATTTTTTACACTAGTTAATGCAAGGAAAAAGACTTATACTTCAATTTTTTTGTGTAGGCGTCAATCAAACTAAAACACAATTTTTGAACGGGATTCGAACATTGTTTTAGGCTAGTGTGGGGAATTAAAGACGTATCATCGACATGATTTCGGGTCATTGGAACGAAATCCGTCGGAAAGTTGGTTTATCATACCCACAAGACAACAAAAGAAAACTTTTCACAAAAAACAAGAGTCCACAAGTAAAGACATCGAACGAGCATCTGGGGTTCTAAAGAAGCATTGGAAGATCATCTTCAATCCGGCACGTATGTGGGCAAAATAAAAAAAATAAGAGATGTCATTTACGCATGCTTGATTCTACATAATATGAAGGTGACGTTCCATGACCTCCTTGTACGCTAAGCAATGAGCAGAGGCTTTGAAATCATGCAGAAATTCGTTTCGATGACCTTTATAATTTGGTGGAGCATGTTTGACGTTATCATTCTCATGAGTTGGGTTCAGACTTAAAGGAAGAGTCAGCTTAGTTATGTTTATTTTTATTTGTATTTGTTATGTGTTGTATTTTAAAACTGTGGTTGTTTTTTTCCTTTTCTATTTTAGTTGTATTTCTTTTAAATAAAATTAATGGATCTTTAGCATTTTTTATTTTAATTGTATTTAGTAATGTTAAATCACATTTGTAAATATATAAACTAACATAAATAAATAATAATTAAATAATAATTACTTTATCATCAACCAATTCCCATTATAGATAGCCAAAGAGTAAGACTATTCATCTTTCAACTCCCCTCACATTCCCACACCAATAACCAATCACACCATACTAACTAATATTTTTTTTCATAGACTTCTAAACTCTCTAAAAAGTTAAGAGTGTTCTTGAACTCCCTTAAACCTTCTTTTAAACAATAGGGTTGTCACTTTTACACGAAACCCGACCAAAATCCGAAGTCACCCGAACCTGAATTAGAGAACTCCTAAATAACCTGAACACGAATAACCCAACCCGACCAACTCGATCTTAGATGGGTCAATTATCGGGTCACTTTTTCTTAGAAAAGAAACCCAAATAATCCAACACGACAAAACCCAAAACCCGAACATTTATTGTTTTTTATAGATACATTCTGCTTTGGAGTGTTTGGCATTTGGAACATTAAGTTTTGGAATGTTTATCGTTATAGTATCATCATATTGTCAAATAATATTTAGTTTTTTCTAAGTAGCATGATGAATTTTCATGATTTTTTGTGAAAAAAAAAACATGTTTCACAAAAACAAAAACCCTACCCGAGCTAATCCGAACCTGATCAGCCCAAACTTTGAATGTGTCGATTATTAGGTCACTTTTTCAATTCAAAACCCAAACAACCCAACCAAAAAAAATAATAAAAACCCCGAAGAACACTCCTAAATAACAAAGTTAAATAAAAAATATTAAAAAATTTAAAATACTATTTTCATTGAAAATTTAAAAGTGTTTATTAAAGACTAAAAGTAATTAAAACGAATAAAAATTTGTTCAACTATTTTTTTAAATCGTTTACACTTTTGTTTTTTATAGTTTCACCAAGCAAGACCAATTTTTTTTAAATCGTTTTCATTTTAAATTCTATATTGGAATATTCACAATAAAAACAATTTGTTTATTTGATTGTTAATCAAAACTACAAATAAATAAGTAATATGAATTATTAATTGAAAATCAAAATAATAAATAAGTACGAAACTAACAAAAAAAAGGATAAACAAATTATCAACTCCCCGAGCCAAAAATAACCACCGCACATGAATTTTCTGGTGCATCAACGTAGGCTAATGAAAATGTTTGGTAAAGTCTTAGTAGGGGGACGGGGCGTTAGCGTGTAAGTCTTTTTTGGCTTTAAACTCATGCCAGAACACTATCGTCACCCACAAGGATGGCAAGACGGGTTGGGTTTGCGTTATGGGCATGAACCATTTGAGTTGTTTGAGGTAAAAGATGACTTCGTGATTTGTTGATGGATTTTTATTGGTTAAGAGTTTGACTTTATTTAGATTAGAAAACATAGTTTATGACATGGTAGGCCAGTATTTTATGACCGCGAGTGTTTTCTGAGTATAACGTGTGTCAAACCCGGGGATGCAAATCAAAGCAATGAGGTGATAGGTACTATGAACAAGTTCAATTAAAAAAAAATTTAATTAAATTAACCCTTACACAACTTCTTAAAAAAATAAATCAAATCAAAGTTCACAATGACATAGAAAGCAAATTAAACTCATCCTTTCCCATTTCATCCTTTAAACATGAAACGGCGGTGTCCATGTCTTCTCATCCTCAGCAGCCACCTTCCCGGCGGTCCGACCACCTTCGACAAACGAATAATATCTCAAGAAAAACGCAAGTGTCAAAACCATCCACTCCAAAACAAACATCAAAACACACAAACCACCAGCCATTTTCAATATCACCGCTGCATCATCTTCCCTGACATATGACTTCAACGCGGACAAGAAATTCGAAGTGGTGGTGAAAATTAAAACCGATACGGATCCCTGGAATATCGCGGTCAGGACCGTGGCCGTCATGTGGGCTGCGTACCACTTGTTTGACCCTGCGGACACTGCGTTGCAGCCGGAGATGGCTCCCGCGATTGTGATGATGTGGAGTAGGACGAGTAGGGCGCCCGCGACGGAGGGGATGAGGCGGAGGGAGAGGGTGAGGAAGATGCAGCTGGAGGCTGCTCCTAGTAAGATGTAGTTGCAGATTAAGAAGAATTTGTGGGTTTTGTGGTGTGATTGAACGTCACTTGAGAGACCCATTTTTTTTTTGTGATTTTGTTGGTGTTGGACCAAATGATATATGATATGAGATTGAAGTTGAAGATATAGATTTTGCTGTGTGTGTATATATATATATAAATATATGTTATGTATTGTAACGGATGGTTTACTCAAATGATTTCTCTAACGGCTAGTGCCTTTTGTGCGCAAGTACTTTTCCTAACGGCTAGTGCTTTATGTTAAATCATGTAGAAATTAGAAAAAGAATATGATTATTGTCGACGAATTTTGTTTTTAAGTTTGACATATTTATTCAAACGAAAACTTAATGTTCATTCATTGTTTACATAACACTTTCGGGATTAGCGATTACAGGTGCTTGTTAAGCTAACTTGCTATTCTCTTGCTTTGTTTTGTGATATTGAGATTTTGATCAAAATATACTTTGTAAATGTTAGTTTATCTCTAATGCTACGAGTGTATTTAACTTTCACGTCATGAACCACATTATATCATTACAAATCTTTAAAATTTTTGTTTTATTTTAAACTCTACAAATATCATTACTCTCTTAATTTTATCTCATCAGCTACTTACTACACATTATTTAAGTGACAGTTTTTTTTTAGTTTGGACCCACCTAATCACCAAAACCAAGACAAACTTTCATAACAGCTCAATTGTTAAAGGCTTCAAAGATCACAATTACTCTAAGGCTCATGGGTATGGTAATAAGCCTTTATCACGTCATATCAGCGTCACCTAGACGGCACCTCATATGAGGGGCTTTAAAGCTTTTTCTTTAGCATCCTTGCAATGTAAAAGGAATCAAAAAAGAGGGAAATATGATTGCCAATTTCATCAAAAACAAATTTTTTATACCATATTGCTCTTTACTTTTGGGATTTTTTGCTATTTTCATTCAAACGTCTAACTATTTTGCCAAACTCGTCTCTGAAATTTGAGATTTTTTATCATTTTTATCCAAATATTTGACAGAAAAATAAAGGAAATTAAACTTTTGGATGAAATGACAAAATATCTCAAAAGTGAAGGACTGTTTAGTACAAAAAAGTTGTTTTGGGTGAAACTTACAAATATGCCCAAACCTTTTTATACGATTTTGACAATTTACTCAAATAGAAATAACCTTTTACCCCTTTTCCGTCAATATATACGATCTTGTTTTTAACGTATGGTCTATGATTGGCGTGTGATTTACAATGTAATAATATGCCTTCAAATTTTTTAACATAAATTTCTTCCTACTCTTATTTGTCCATTATGGAACACGAAATCAGTTTCATAAAGAAAACGTCTTTTAACACACCTTAATACTATTATACCAAATGCCCTTAGTTAGTGGGAATTAGGTTGGTCTTAAGATTTATTTAGCTTTGAGAAGCGTGTGGATTGATTCTGAAATAAAACCTGAAAAATCTAAACAAATCCGAATAAATGTACCAAAATTATCGTAGGACGCATAAAACAGGACACGAAACACTCACTGTCAACACAAACATAACTCGTTTAACATGAATATTAATCAATAATTTTAGAAACAATTTACAACTGAAAATACAAACTTGTAAAAGTAAACGAAACCCACAAACTGCTAGCCTCAGATATATGCGTTTGTGGGTTGGGCCAGAACCCACATTAATTTCATATCATCTTATTCGCCTTGTCATAGACTCACACTCGGCTTGTCCGTATACGGGGTGTGACAACAAGAAAATGATCCAACAACCAAATAAGGGGAATGGTATGTGTATGGTGGAAATATAGGAAGATCGAGATCTTTGGAGAAGAAAATTGTGACGTCTTTAAGATAATAAATGGTAGAGGTTCTTAGGGACATTTACAATGGTTGTTGGATAGCTTTTTGTCATGTAGACCCACATGTATTGCAAGGAACAATATGGTGGTGTTGTTCAGTACCTAATTGTGTGTGGTTCTTGTCATCTTGCTTGATCATTTATTTGATACAGGGTGCTGTGTGAAGACAGTTGATGCTTGTGTAGTTATGTTAAGATGTTTGTGTAGTTATGTAAAGTTCTTTTAATCAACTCGGTGGGATGAAGTGTGTGGCAATGTAGTGTCTGTCGGCTGGAAAAGACGAAAAAACATCATTGACCGAATCTTGCGGAGATGTTAGAGAAGACAAAAATGTAGTGTGGGCGATGTATCTATATGCTGGATAAGACTAAAAACATCGCTGACCGAATCTCGAGGGATGTTGAGCGACGAAGATAATTGGGTTATTTTATATTCTATTTATTTCTAATATATGAAATTACAACTTGTATAATAATAATGTATCAATATTTATTTTTTTATTTAATATTTCTAGTCAATTATATACCAAAGTAACAAATTACAAACAAGTGGCAGGTAAACGGGCAACAAGCTGCGGCGCAACCCCCTTTTGAATTGCAAAACCAATCCTACTAAAGACGAAACGGCCCTTAAAGGTTGAAAGATTACTATTCACAACCTGTTGGACGCTGTTTAGAAATTCCACAGCCTCTGGGGCTAGGGACCCAAATGTATCAAAAGCGAATGAGATAAACACGTGTTGATTCTCTAAACAAGCCTTCTCGTGTTTAGCGACCTTGCCTGATTCCGCCTTTAACGCAGCCTGGCCAGCAACAAACCCATTATCCCTGAGTCCAACAAGAGGGGACACTCCTGTAAGGTCCACACAAGCGTGTTTTCCCCTAGCCCACCTAAACACAAGAATATCAGCTGGCCGAAGAGTAGACCTCCCGTCGAGCGGATCCGTCAGAAAGTTCACCGGAGCCTCCTTTTTCGCCGAAATCCATGCCCGCTTTAGAACATCATAGAGAGTATCCCTTACCAAATCATGTCGGTATTTAAAACCAGGTAACTCCTTACAATGGACCGCATGTTCGCCGAAAGTATCTAAACAAGCCTTGCGACAAACTGGGCAGGGCTCATCAACCGGAAACAGAGGGATCATTAGCCGGTACTTAAGAATTGCCTGGTATTCCACTGCTGACATGTGTTGGCCTAGTCCTTCAATGGGGATAACTGTCAGAAAATCCTGAGAATGGGGTGCCCGGAGACAATCAAACACAGCTTTCTGACGAGGGGATAGACTAAACTTCTCTCCCAAACACTGGACAGTTATACTAAATAGGGCACTCGCCAAAGCATTCTGGGCTTTAGGGGGGGCGGTGTCCTTATTAGAGAAACCACCAAGATCAAAATCCGGAAGGGACATGTGCATGCAATCCAACGCGCACACATAATCAGAATCTAACCCAACAATACCACAATCTCGAAGAATGTGGTCCTGTAAACTCCAAGATTGCGCCCTCGAGGCCACAAAAGCATACGTGGATACATTCTCGGCCGAACATAAACCCAAACCCCCAAAACGGGTCGGGAGGGATGCAAGCCTCCATTGAAGATCCCCAAAAAACGGACCCCCGCAAACCACGATATCCTCGATAGCTCTCCGAAGGCCTTTGTCAAAAACCGAAACAGCCTCCCCAACAAATGTGGGTTGGCACGTTCTGAGGCCAAACAACAATATGTAAATTCTCAAAATGAAACATGGGTGAACATCAAGTCAAGCGTGCTAGAACAAAATTAATAGTAAACACTTACTTGAGTCGTTGACAATAGTCATGAATTCTTAATTTTATATGTTTTCAATACAGTAAATATAACTAGTTTGAAAAAATAATAAAATAACTCTACAAAAGCTACAAAAGTCACTAGCCGTTGCGACATTATTTAAGTAAACTATCCGTTACAACCCAAACGGTCATCAAGACAGATTACATACCACAAATCCTGTATAACATATATATCACCACACACACAAACACCATTACCTCATCCAAACCTTTCTCTTCATTCTCATCTCACACCAAAAAAAAACTCAACAAAATGGGTCTCTAAATCGACACGAATCATCATCAATCACACCACAAAACCCACAAATTCTTCTTAATCTGCAACTAAATCTTACTAGGAGCAGCCTCCAGCTGCATCATCTTCCTCACCCTCTCCCTCCGCCTCATCCCCTCCGTCACGGGCGCCCTACTCGTCCTCCCCCACATCATCACAATCGTGGGAGCCATCTCCGGCTGCAACACGGTGTCCGCAGGCTCAAGCAAGTGGTACGCGGTCCACAGTGGCGGATCTAAGATTTTTTTGCTATGGGTTCACATTTTTTCGTAGTACCGAACAATGAAATTATGGGTCGGGTCGGGTGGGTCGGACCCAATATTTCATGGTCAAACTGAAGTTGTAGCCAATTTATCAGTTCATAAAATAAAATATTCAAAATCCTTTGTACAATGTTGTTTTAACTACTATAGTGCACTTAAAATTAATTAAATTATATAATATTGGTATAACTAATAGTTACTATCATAATCTAATCAAGTCCAAAAAGATTTTAGGGAAATGGATACCTCAAATCCTCACTTTAGATGAGAAAAACCATAACAGTGAAGTTATTTGTTCATGATTTTCCGTTTCCTCAATGCATCCCAATTTTAGAAACATACCCGTAACGACGCATGTAGGTCCGCCCCTGGCGGTCCACATGGTGGCCGCGCTCCTGACCATGATATTCCAGGGGTCCGTATCGGTTTTAATTTTCACTAAGACTTCGAATTTCTTGTCCGCGTTGAAGTCATATGTCAGGGAAGATGATGCAGCGGTGATATTGAAAATGGCTGGTGGTTTGTGTGTTTTGATGTTTGTTTTGGAGTGGTTGGTTTTGACACTTGCGAGGCATTATTCGTTTGTTGAAGGCGGTCGGACCGGTGGGAAGGAGTCCGCGGTGACGGACGAGAAGACATGGACACCCCCGTTTCATGTTTAGAGGGTGATATTATGTTATTGTGAAATTATTGCTCAATGTCTTGAAAAGTTGTCTTATTTTCTATTTAATTTTTTATTTTTTTTTAAATTGAACTTGATGTTCATCAGGGTGAATTGGAGGTTTTATATGATATATAAAATTGATGTGGGGACATTGAAATTTTGATAAATTTGTTACCGTGTATTGTATACATATTTTGATTTAATCAGATGTATAAACTTTATTTTGTGTTAAGGTTAAATTAAATAATAAATTTTAAATAAAGCGAGTATAAATACTTTAACAAAAGAAATCGAAAAATATTAAGTAAAAACTGAATAAAATGTCTATTCACTTTAGAGTGTTTATGCAAAGATCCACGTAATGACTCTGAATTTGGTATTGGAATTCTTGGTCAACGATAGTCCGCTGAAGAATTTGTATTTGTTAATTATTTTGTAAATTAAGGTATTGTTTGATATTTAGTAGAGATGGATATGATCAGGTGATTCCACTGATGACATGATGATACTTCAATGATCCATTAGTGATCAAAATTTGTTGTTAAAGAAAAGGTATTGTTTGATATCACACCCTTACCAAAGTTGAGCAAATTATGAAAGCAAGAAATGCTGATAATATGGTTTCTCATGATACGAAAATGGGTTTTTAGGTCCAAGACATCGATGTAATATACTTCTTCAAATAAGAATATTATTTTGTAACGTGTTTGTTTTAATATACATAAAAAAAATTATTCAAAAACTAATATAGCATGTTATTTAGTTTTATGGCTATCTAGGCGTTCTGACATAAAGTTCGTTGCAAACGGAGTTGTATTCATAACAAAGATTATTTTGGCATCGTAAGCAATCTAGTGTTGGTACCACGATGAACAAAACCGATATCGTCCAAACAATATCTATACCGATATTGGTATTCGGCTTTATGATTTCAATCAATTTAAAACATGCGTCAATTGTTATACCAAATATTAGTATCATACTCATATTATAATGACCTGAACCAATACCAACTAAAAAGCTTCTTGTGAGAAAAGCCCACCGATTTTATTTTTCTCTTTCATAAATAATTCCGGACTATTTATTAAATTACATAATATGTCCCTTTCACAAATAAAACAAACAAAATAAATATCTTTTGAATACGGTGTCGTTTCGCCACTTCAAAACGATATCAATACGTATCTAAATTTGCCACCTATCACAATTTCGAGAAGCCGCCCACCACTGCTATCATCCGGCCTGCAATCACCGACATAATAATCATTCAAAATGGAATTCGAAACACCAACAAAAGCTTACCTGATGAATTCATTAATGACAGTGAAGCGAAATTCCGGCAAGACTTTCGGTGAAATAGCGGCGGAGACCGGGTTGACGAACGTGTACGTTGCGCAGCTGTTGAGGCATCAAGCGCAATTGAAGCCGGATACTGCCCCTAAACTCCGGGCAGCACTGCCCGGCTTGACCGATACGCATATCCACCAGATGATGGAGCCTCCGCTTAGATCGTATGATCCGTCCATTGTTCAAGACCCTACTGTGTACAGGTTATATCATTCAACCATAATTCGTTTGTTGATGGTAGTTTGTGTAAGTTTTATAGAAATTTGTATAGACCTGGATAATAATCGCGTGAAGATTGCCTTTAGATTGAATATCTAACAATTGTAGTTTATTAGTAGAATTAGATTGAAACCGAGCTGGAAATATAAGCTCTGGCTCGGCTTTGATTTTGAAAAGAAAATTTAGTACAAAATTCTCAAAATGCAGTAGTTTAAAATATTTTTCTACAGTTCAAAAGAATATATCCAAAATAAGCACAGCCTAATACATTACACCCAAAATCAAGTTCGACAACACTAAACAAGCTTAAAATTTTAACGAAATACAATATAAGTTCATTAGCATATAGTAATCAACACTGAAATATGCTATAGATCTCAAACTGAACTCCTAAATACATGTAAATAATAATAACTTTTTTTGTGATATATTGTAATGTATATAAAAATAAAATATATTAAAAGTAAAATAATCCGAGCTAAGCTGAGCCAAGCTAGACTCACTTTCTAACCAAGCCAAGCCAGCGGCTCAGTTTCAAACCGAGCCATATCGAGCGAGCTTTTTCCAAGCTAAATCCAAACGAGTTTCTTGCGAGCTCCGAGCCACGAGCTTTTTGGATAGCCCTACCAGAGTTATTACTGAAGGTGAGTTGCTACTGATGACCTTTTGCCACGGATGGACCAAATTGTCACCGAGGATCAATTACTACTAATGATGAGTTTCCTTGCAATTTTTAATCAATCACGCAAATCCGAAGAAACTTCTAGTAGTATTTTAATAAGGTAGCAAAAAGTTTTTGCGCTCGCCACTCGATGACTGTGAGACCCCCGCCAGAGACGCTGCCCCCTTGAACCCTGGGTTCGTTAGTGCATGAAATCAGAAGTCATGAACGAGCTTGTACTCTACACCCCCTAATTCGTATAGATTCTTATTCTTATTTGCTTTCAGTCTTAAGTAAATCCGGATCAAGTGATTAACCACATTGACTTGATGACCCTAAAATCACCAACAGGCTGTAGCCGTAAATTGACTTCATATATGTAATTAAGGTTAATTGGAATTGGGAATTGATATTAATTCAGTTATCGAACATTTTATTTAAATCATCGATGACTGACAATGTTTGATATTGAAATTATGAAGGTTGAATGAAGCATTATGCACTTTGGTGAAAGCATCAAGGAGATCATCAATGAAGAGTTTGGTGATGGAATGTAAATTCCTATTCTAATAATCTATTTCAAACTACATAAATGAAGAGTTAGTTGAACACTTGTTGAATTTCTTCCCCTTTTATGTTTGTTCTTTAGAATGTCAGCTATAGACTTCTTCTGCTCTGTCGACAAAGTCAAAGGTGTGGATGGGAAGGATCGCGTGGTGGTGACATTTGACGGGAAGTATTTGCCGCACGCTGAACATGTAAGTCGGCTTGCTAACGTCACCAGATTATTCTTGATATTAGAATAGAAATACGTTTTTTTGATTACCTATGATTAGGGGTGGCAAGATGAGTGGGTTGATAACAGGTTATAATTTAGTACGGTCCAGCCCAACCAGCAAACACTTTTTAAAATCTTTTTTTGAATGTATCTATACATGATGGCCGCGTTAATGGTGATATATAAGTAAATCTTTGCGATAATAATCTAGATCTCCACGTATAATGTTGAGGTTGAACGATTGGCGACCTCTAGCCTACTTGACCGTTTGGCAATTTTTTTAATAAAAACAGGGGAAAGTTCGACCTATTCATAACTAAATGGATAGAATTGCCACCTATAAATATGATACGAGTGGCATAGGTGATAGGACCATAACATAATAGATTGAAAACATTTTTTGGTGTCAAATGTAGCCAAATACTATATACTTATTCTGCATTACCTCAGGTTCAATATTTCTTACTTTCTTGAAACGGGCAAAATGGTGGGCAGGCTAGTTGGTGTAAACCGGCATTTTGGTCTGTGTGGTTAGATTGACCTGAAATAGTTTTTTGTCCAACTTTTATGAACTCTATATAAATAATATGTCACATGATTACAAAAATCATATTACATCAGTAATTTCTGTTTCTTCGAAAAAAATAACATATGAGGTTTTATGCATCAAAAAAACATTGCTGGGACTTTTGACCAATTTAACCCATTTCCTTTTCAAGTAACTATCCAAATTTACCAATTTGACCTGTTAGAAACAAATGTAACCCAAATTCGCCATCAATAAGTAAATGGGTCAACATAGCCACATCTAGTATTTTTTTTTATCATTTATTATTCGGCGTTTAAAAGGAAATACAACAAGTTGCTTAACATGTCCCGTTTTTGCTAATCTCCTAACTTCCCCTTTTTTGCTTGTATGTTTATAAGTAAACATTACAAAATATGGGCAAGCATGATCTTGGTTTACCAAAATTATATGTTTTTGTTATGATTTGGTTTTTAGAGATTTATGACTAGTATACTACACACGTGAAACTACCTCCAGTTCATCATGTCCTTTTTAATCGTTTTTTTTTTTTTTTGCTTATATAAGTCCGGGTTGAGGAAACAATTAGGTTGGGCAATGTGTCAAAATGGGTTCAGCGGGTTAGCCACAGTCATTGCAATAATAGTCTAAATATGATATAAATAAAAGGGTTTTGAATGCTGTAACGTTTTAGGGACTTTTGTACCATTTGACCCGTGTTCTTTATAGCTATATATATTTTTTTTATCTATTTTACCTGTTTGACCCGTTTTCATTATATTGCACCCGCAATTGAACTTGTTGTCTTGTTTTCATTATATTACACCCACAATTGAGCTGGTTGTTTTGTATATGGGATGAAATAGCCCTTTCTAACATAAGCCAATCCCTATTACATTATGGTAAAATTAGGATAGACGATGTGTTATCATAGAATTGCTTGATAATTGTTTTAACTTGTGAATCAGGTCTCCATGATACTTCTTTCTAAACCCATTCATAATTTTTTGTTTCCATTATGCAGAAGGTGGAGCATATGGTTTCAAGATTGAATCTGAAGAAAGATTGAAATTTGGCTTGTTTCAACTCAAACCAAAATAGTTTTTTTTTTTATTCTGGTCATGTCTATTGTTCTTCACCAGATGTTTTATCTTTGCATTTAGATGCTTGATGCTGCATATTTCATGGTCAAGTTGTTTGATTTAATATGTTTGGATTTTACATGGTGAAGCCTTAGATATGCAAACACACACGCACAATAGTGGTGAGATGAAATGGAAACCATACAAAAAAATAGGAATCAAATGAACCTTTCATCAGGTGAAAAGGAGATGGTAGTTGTAACATCCGTCGAAAAACGGGTTTCCAAAACCCGCTTCGTTTATCAATCGAATATCAAGTTATAAAATTTCGTTGCGTATTTATGATTAATTTTAAACAATACATAATTAATAAACATTTTAGAATTTAAAAACTATAATTATTAAAAAGTAAAAATAAATTAAATAAAAAAGAAAGGAGGCTGCCGGGTTTCGAATCCGGGTTAGCCGGAAGAAACAAATAACACTCAACCACTCCGCCACTTGACTCATTTGTGATAGGTATTAAAATAAATAACATTTATGTTGAAACTCTAAATCAAACCCAGTGAATCAGCGCGCCCAATCCGCAGTCACCGGAAATCTCGCTATTTCGCGACACTTCGACGGTTTCCTTTGACTGAACGCGTATATTAACTTCGGCATCGGTTATAACCGATGTCTAATTCCGCGATCTCAGTCATAACCGCCGGAAAAAACCTTGACCATGAATCAAGACCAAATTCGGACTCAATTCATCCTGATTCTTCTCTATAAATACATACCCAAGTCTCTGGTAAACTTTTCGCTCAAAATCGCACAAGTTCTCGAAGCAATTACACTCGCCCGAGATTATTATGTATTGTCGGACTTTCACCGGAAAACCGAGACTTACATCAAATCGGTAAATTTCTCGACTCTTTCATTTTTAATCCATTGTTAGACATATATTAACTTCAATCCTTCAACCAGAATCGGTCCTAGACGACGTTGCCGGAAATTCTGCACTCGCCGGAAAATCATTGAAAATTCCGAAATCACGCTGTGAATCGGTACAATCATCTAAACCCCCTGATATCTCTTGTTTAGTAACTTAATTTCACAACTCATCGATCAAAACTGTCAAACATTTCACTCAGCCGAGAGTCACGAATCAGAGCCGACGACTCCTGCCGGACATCTGAAGTAAACGCACTATTTGGTACAATTCTGTTCTTTAATCTCATTATCTAATACTTTCCAACCAATTATAAGTTTCGATAATCGAATTAAACAAAAACAGTCGGGCATCTGGTTCTGTGTCTTTATAAATGAAGAAGACGAAGGCGATATGTGTATAAGTTTAATTGAAACTGAATATTATACCGGGTTAGACACACAGTCCAGTGGTGGACTGTGTGCAAATTTAATATCATGGTCCCGGATTCGAGCCCAGGCCCTCAAACCGGTTCAATAATTTAAAAACCTTTTTAAATTAAATAAAATTCTGAATAATCTAAATAGTATATAAGTATAATTAAAATCAGAAATATTTCGGGTTAGACACGTAGCTCAGTTGGTAGAGCTGCGTGCACACGTACAAGAGGTCTCGGGTTCGAACCTCACTCAGAGCATGAATAAACTGAATCCGACCGGTCAAACGGTCAACAGTCAACGGTCAACAAAAAGTCAATTTTTTTTTTTTTTTTTAATTTTTATATTTATTTATTTAATTTAAAATTCAATTAAAAATACTTAAAAATAATATTTTAAAGTTAGAAAATGACATTAAACTCACAAAAATAAATCTAAAAATCATATTAAAATTGTTAATAAAATCCACTTATTTACCGAACCATTTCGTTATTATTTTAGGTTAGTTTTTCCTCGTCGATCAAATCCCAAAACTCGTGCGCATTCAACACCATCAAAAGAACGCACCCAATGTGAGTGAATTTCTACCAATTCCCCGTTTTAATCACATTTTGGGGTGTATCATGTGTCGCTTATTATTTATTTAATTTAAACACTTGTGCAGCCATCATATCCATGATCAAATGGTATCAATTGTTTGTGTGGTTAATGTTTAGATTAAATTTATCATTTTCAGTACATACATCATCATAGGCTCGTCTGTTCCCCATTACCTATGAGCGGAACGTGACGTTGCCAACATACGATCGGCTCCGTTTGATTGAGCCTTGATCGCACATACATCATCATAGGCTCGTATGTTCCCCATTACCTATGAGCGGAACGTGACGTTGCCAACATACGATCGGCTCCGTTTGATTGAGCCTTGATCTCACAATACATTATCATTCATGTCATATACTTATGCAAGGTGGTTTGTGATTGTTTGTTTTTTTTTACGTTTGCTCACATATGATTATTGCACAATTTTTCCATATTAAATACAATAAGAAATCAATAACAAATGTTTTTAACAAGGTTCACTCGCCAACTTTTGTTGACCCAAAATCCCCCATTTTTACACATGATACAGGTGATCCAGTTGAAGCAAGAAACATATAGGGCGGCCTAGAAGAATAAATCAGTTTAGGCTTTGGATTGTTTATTTAGTTTTCATTTTCCTTGTATTGTATGGATTTGGTTTGAACATTTAAGTTGTAATTTGAATTTAATAAATATGAAACATTTTAGTAAACATCATGAGCTTTGGTGATAACCCAATTATGCCCCGACTCTTATTCCGCTGCGGGTCGGGGTGTGACAGATTGGTATCAGAGCCATGACTATACTATAGTTGATTAGAATTTTAAAATTGTTTATGTGTTACATACCAAATTCATGATGTTTATATGCTTTATGTTTATTGTTACATTCAATGTTATGCAAGCATGTTCATAAGTACATATTATTATACAATGCTCATCATAGATCATATCCTCATAACATACCATATCCATGAGAGCACACACTTCACAATTCCTATGATTTTTGCAACGATTTTTGTATTTTCAAATCACATCAAAGTGAGTTCTCATGACGGGCATGTAGTAACTGGAAGGGTACGAGTACCGGTAGTCGGAACGTCCTGTCTAGGCTTGGCATTCGTATAAATCCAAAATAAAGGACCAGTTTGCCTACCTGGGGACTAACGATGAGAGTACGAAGGACCTATTAGGCCAAAGCATGCTATACCAAACGTCGTGTGAGCTAACCCCACTTTGAGTTGTCATTGTGTCTATACCTGGACACCCTCCTACCATACATCTCGCAAACATATTTCATGGTTTTCATTCGGGTGATGCGAGTGTTAAACCGCCAACACCAATGTGAATCCTACTAAGCCAATAGTCATGGGGGCCTACATGACTATACAGGCGATGGTATGGGGGACATTGGAGGCCCAAACATGAGCAAACCCAAGACATCCTATGGATGTAGTTGCATTATTTATGATTATGTTATTTTATTACTTTTAACGACACATGACACCTAAAAACTTCTTAAACTCACAATCTTCATATGTATGTTCCTGTAGATGTCGGCTAGGCAACTACGTGGAGGTAGAAAGTCAGGAAGGTCAAACGAACGCTTGGCCACCCAAATTGCAAAACAAATGGCCGCGGTGCTTCCTGACATCGTAATTCAAGTCCAACAAGCTCTCACCGCGAATCCCATCAACCCTCCCAACCAAGAAGACCAAAACGTCGACAGCCCTCCCTCCAAAAAGTGCTCCTACAAACATTTCAAGTCTTGCGATCCCCCAAAGTATGAAGGGACCGAAGGTGTCACTGCTCTCCTCCACTGGTTTGAGGAAATGGAGAACACTTTCCTAAATTGCGATTGTCCCGAGGATCGCAAGGTACGTTACGCAACCGGGAGACTGTTTGGGGTAGCCCTGACCTGGTGGAACACAGAGAAGGGTAAGAGAGGAGTCGAAGATGCTATGGCCTTAACATGGGAAGAGTTAAGGGAAATAATGACAAGACGCTTCTGTCCAAGAAGCGAAATCAAGAAGTTGGAAGATGAATTCCACTCACTAAAACAAAAGGAATGAGATCATACTTCCTACAACAAAAGATTTCTCGAGCTAAACCAAATGATTCCCAACTTGTTCACCCCAGTGTACCGTTTGGTTGAACACTACATCCGAGGCCTCCCCTCGAAAATTCAAGACTCGGTTCTAAGCACTTCGCCAGCAACACTTGAAGTCGCAATGGAACTAGCTACCGAACTTACCGAGAATCGCATCCGAAACGGTAAATTCAAGGAGGAGAAAAAGAAAGCTCCCATTGAGGCTCAAACTTCAAACCATTCTGGCTTCTCTTCGAAGTTTACTGGTAAAAGGAAGCGAAACAACAAAAACTTTGCTGTCACACAAACAAACCCCCCTATCACTGCTGCACCTATCACCCAAATTGCCCCCTCATCTGCACCATATAAGAAGCCATACTCCGGCCCATACCCAAAATGCAACCGTTGCCAATACCATCATTTTCCCGAACACCCCTACCAACATTGCACCAGCTGTGGCCGTGCAGGTCACACCATCCAAACCTGTCGCACACTTCAGCGAATGAACCGCAACCAACCCTCAACCCATACCCACATCAGATAGTGGGTCAAGCCCAACAACCTTTACTCCTACCACCTGCACAACATACGGCCCAACCCTATTACCAACCCCACTACCCCATGATGCAACCCATGTGGGCTTGTTACAACTGTGGAGACCCAAACCACTTTAGAAACACTTGTCCACGCTTGGTGAACATCATTCATGCCCAAGCACAAGCAAATCCGGTGAACCAAGCTAACCAAGCTCCTCCACCTGCTAGAGGAAGAGCTTTCAACATCAACGCCAATCAAGCTAGGGCTGACAACAACGTGGTTAACGGTACGTTTCTCATCAATGGTAGTTATGCATCCATGTTATTTGATACTGGCGCGGATAAGAGTTTTATGTCCTTAGAATTTGAACCCATCCTCAACCAAACTCGTGATAATCTCATGGAATCCATAACGGTGGAAGTTGCTGACGGAAAACCGGTCTCATTAAACTCTATTATACG
Organism: Scalesia atractyloides; assembly: GCA_947069175.1. NCBI lineage: Eukaryota > Viridiplantae > Streptophyta > Magnoliopsida > Asterales > Asteraceae > Scalesia > Scalesia atractyloides. The sequence goes on along the minus strand of CAMTDV010000022.1, from coordinate 75,526,233 downwards.
AAATTGTACCCTCACTTTAAACGATCATGATTTTCCAGTTGACCTCATTCCTATGAAGTTGGGAAGTTTCGACATTATAATCGGTATGGACTGGCTCAGCAACATCATGCTGAAGTAGTATGCCGCGAAAAGTTCATTCGCATTCCTCTTGCAAACGGTCAAACCCTACGAATCTTTGGAGAAACCCCTTCGAAAGGACTCAAATTGATGTCCTGCCTTCAAGCCCGAAAATATCTTCGCAAAAATTATGTCGCATTTCTAACTCACGTCGTCAAGAAGGGAAACAAGGAGAAGAAACTAGAAGATATACCTGTAGTGAAAGAATTCCCACAAGTCTTTCCCGACGACATCTCAGGACTTCCTCCCATGAGAGAAGTCGAATTCCGCATTGATCTTATACCTGGCGCTACACCAGTCGCAAAATCTCCTTATAGGTTAGCCCCATCCGAAATGCAAGAGCTGGCCAGTCAACTGCAAGAGCTGACTGACAATGGATTCATACGTCCTAGCTCATCGCCTTGGGGTGCACCTGTTCTGTTTGTGAAGAAGAAAGATGGAATGTTTCGCATGTGTATCGACTACAGAGAACTCAACAAGTTAACGGTCAAGAACCGCTACCCATTACCTCGCATCGATGACCTTCTAGACCAACTTCAGGGCGCCACTTGTTTTTCAAAGATCGACCTTCGTTCTGGTTATCATCAACTCAGAGTGCATGAAGAAGACGTCCCAAAGACCGCCTTCCGAACTCGTTATGGTCATTACGAATTCATGGTCATGCCATTTGGATTAACCAACGCCCCAGCTGTATTCATGGATCTAATGAATAGGGTATGCAAACCCTATCTCGACCGTTTTGTCATAGTCTTCATCGACGACATCCTCATCTATTCAAAGTCTAAATCTGATCATGAACGACACCTTCGACTCATCCTTACACTCTTAAGAACCGAAAAGCTCTACGCTAAATTCTCCAAATGCGAATTCTGGTTAAGAGAAGTACAATTCCTTGGACATGTCGTCAATGACAAGGGAATACATGTCGACCCCTCAAAGATCAAAGCAGTACAGGAATGGCAAGCGCCACGTACCCCTACCGAAGTAAGATCATTTCTTGGTTTGGCTGGTTACTGTCGCCGCTTCATTGCAAATTTCTCCCGTATTGTTGTACCACTCACGGCTTTGACTCATAAAGGAAAACCCTTCATATGGGGACCTAAACAAGAAGAAGCCTTCCAAACCCTTAAGCAAAAGCTTTGTGACGCACCTATCCTCACACTCCCCGAAGGTTGCGATGACTTTGTAGTATATTGCGACGCATCAGGGCAAGGACTAGGCTGTGTATTAATGCAAAGGGGAAAAGTGATAGCCTATGCTTCTAGACAACTCAAAGTTCATGAGAAGAACTACACCACCCATGACCTGGAACTTGGAGTCGTTGTGTTCGCTCTTAAGATATGGAGACATTACCTCTACGGTACCAAGTGTGAAATATACACTGACCACAAGAGCCTCCAACATATCTTTAACCAAAAGGAGTTGAATATGAGGCAACGAAGATGGGTCGAACTTCTTAATGACTACGACTGTGAAATTCGGTATCATCCTGGCAAGGCAAACGTGGTGGCCGATGCGCTCAGTCGAAAGGGTTATGCGAACTCCATTCATCTTCTATGTTCGCAAATCATCACCGGCATCAAAGATCGAATCCGAGAAGCTCAACATGTTTCTGTAACAGAAAACGACATACGCAATGAGGTGTCTTGTGGAGCAGAACTTAAAATCGAAACCAAATCCGACGGTATTCTGTACTATCTAGATCGCATATGGATTCCCGATCACAATAACCTTCGTGATTTCCTTATGAATGAGACGCACAAAACACGGTACTCTGTACACCCAGGAGCCGACAAGATGTATCAAGACCTTCGATACACCTACTGGTGGCCTGGAATGAAAAAGGATATTGCTGTTTTTGTATCCAAGTGCCTTACCTGTTCTAAAGTAAAAGCTGAACATCAAAGACCTTCAGGACTTCTAACCCAACCTGAAATACCTGTATGGAAGTGGGAAAACATAACCATGGACTTCATTACCGGGTTACCTCGCACCTCCAGTGGGTATGACACGATATGGGTAATCATTGATCGTCTTACAAAATCAGCTCACTTCATTCCGATTCGCGAGGACTTCAAGAACGAGAAGTTAGCTCGTATCTACATCAGCGAGATCGTAAGCCGTCATGGTGTACCTTTAAGCATCATTTCAGACCGTGATGGTCGTTTCACTTCACGAACATGGCAAGCTGTACAAGCCGCCTTGGGTACACGATTAGACCTCAGTACCGCTTTTCATCCTCAAACTGATGGACAATCTGAACGCACCATTCAAACTCTTGAAGACATGCTTCGAGCATGTGTCATAGACTTCAAGGGAAATTGGGACGCTCATCTACCATTAGTTGAATTTTCGTACAACAATAGCTATCATTCAAGTATCGGTATGGCACCTTTCGAAGCGTTATATGGTCGTAAGTGCCGATCTCCAGTATGTTGGCACGAAATTGGGGAAGCACAAATCACCGGTCTAGAGTTAATCCAAGAAACAACAGACAAGATCCATCAGATTCGAAACAATCTTCTAGCGGCACAAAGTCGTCAAAAGAGTTATGCAGACAAACAACGAAAGCCCTTGGAGTTTAACATTGGTAACCAAGTACTTTTAAAAGTATCACCGTGGAAGGGAGTGGTTCGTTTTGGCCAAAAGGGCAAGCTAGCACCACGCTACGTAGGACCTTTCAGGGTACTCGAAAGAGTAGGACCTGTAGCATACAAGCTTGACCTACCAGAAGAGCTCAACAGAATTCATCCCACATTCCACGTATCAAACTTGAAGAAGTGCCTCGCCGATGAAAACCTCCATATTCCTCTAGAAGACATTCAAGTCGATGAATCTATGCATTTCATTGAAAGACCAGTAGAGATTATGGACTTCGGAGAGAAGCGTTTAAGACGGAGTCGTATACCAATTGTCAGGGTACGCTGGGAGTCGAAACGAGGACCTGAGTTTACTTGGGAACGTGAAGACTCAATGCGCTAGAAATACCCGCATCTTTTTCCTGTTACAACTACCACTTAAATTTCGGGACGAAATTTCTAAAAGTAGGGGATACTGTAACATCCGTCGAAAAACGGGTTTCCAAAACCCGCTTCGTTTATCAATCGAATATCAAGTTATAAAATTTCGTTGCGTATTTATGATTAATTTTAATTTTAAACAATACATAATTAATAAACATTTTAGAATTTAAAAACTATAATTATTAAAAAGTAAAAATAAATTAAATTAAATAAAAAAGAAAGGAGGCTGCCGGGTTTCGAACCCGGGTCAGCCGGAAGAAACAAATAACACTCAACCACTCCGCCACTTGACTCATTTGTGATAGGTATTAAAATAAATAACATTTATGTTGAAACTCTAAATCAAACCCAGTGAATCAGCGCGCCTAATCCGCAGTCACCGGAAATCTCGACGATTTCGCGAGACTTCGACGGTTTCCTTTGACTGAACGCGTTCGGCATCGGTTATAACCGATGTCTAATTTCGCAATCTCAGTCATAACCGCCGGAGAAAACCTTGACCATGAATCAAGACCAAATTCGGACTCAATTCATCCTGATTCTTCCCTATAAATACACACCCAAGTCTCTTGTAAACTTTTCGCTCAAAATCGCACAAGTTCTCGAAGCAATTAAACTCGCCGAGATTATTATGTGTTGCCGGACTTTCACCGGAAAACCGGAGACTTACATCAAATCGGTAAATTTCTCGACTCTTTCGTTTTTAATCCATTGGTAGACATATATTAACTTCAATCCTTCAACCAGAATCGGTCCTAGACGACGTTGCCGGAAATTCTACACTCGCCGGAAAATCACTGAAAATTCCGAAATCACGCTGTGAATCGGTACAATCATCTAAACCCCCTGACATCTCTTGTTTAGTAACTTAATTTCACAACTCATCGATCAAAACTGTCAAACATTTCACTCAGTCGAGAGTCACGAATCAGAGCCGACGACTCCTGCCGGACATCTGAAGTAAACGCACTATTTGGTACAATTCTGTTCTTTAATCTCATTATCTAATACTTTCCAACCAATTATAAGTTTCGATAATCGAATTAAACAAAAACAGTCGGGCATCTGGTTCTGTGTCTTTATAAATGAAGAAGACGAAGGCGATATGTGTATAAGTTTAATTGAAACTGAATATTATACCGGATTAGATACACAGTCCAGTGGTGGACTGTGTGCAAATTTAATATCATGGTCCCGGGTTCGAGTCCAGGCCCTCACACCGGTTCAATAATTTAAAAACCTTTTTAAATTAAATAAAATTCTGAATAATCTAAATAGTATATAAGTATAATTAAAATCAGAAATATTTCGGGTTAGACACGTAGCTCAGTTGGTAGAGCTGCGTGCACGCGTACGAGAGGTCTCGGGTTCGAACCTCACTCAGAGCATGAATAAACTGAATCCGACCGGTCAAACGGTCAACGGTCAACGGTCGACAAAAAGTCAATTTTTTTTATTTTTTTTTATTTTTATATTTATTTATTTAATTTAAAAATCAATTAAAAATACTTAAAAATAATATTTTTAAAGTTAGAAAATGACCTTAAACTCACAAAAATAAATCTAAAAATCATATTAAAATTGTTAATAAAATCCACTTATTTACCAAACCATTTCGTTATTATTTTAGGTTAGTTTTTCCTCGTCGATCAAATCCCAAAACTCGTGCGCATTCAACACCATCAAAAGAACGCACCCAATGTGAGTGAATTTCTACCAATTCCCCGTTTTAATCACATTTTGGGGTGTATCATGTGTCGCTTATTATTTATTTAATTTAAACACTTGTGCAGCCATCATATCCATGATCAAATGGTATCAATTGTTTGTGTGGTTAATGTTTAGATTAAATTTATCATTTTCAGTACATACATCATCATAGGCTCGTCTGTTCCCCATTACCTATGAGCGGAACGTGACGTTGCCAACATACGATCGGCTCCGTTTGATTGAGCCTTGATCGCACATACATCATCATAGGCTCGTATGTTCCCCATTACCCATGAGCGGAACGTGACGTTGCCAACATACGATCGGCTCCGTTTGATTGAGCCTTGACCTCACAATACATTATCATTCATGTCATATACTTATGCAAGGTGGTTTGTGATTGTTTGTTTTTTTTACGTTTGCTCATATATGATTATTGCACAATTTTTCCATATTAAATACAACAAGAAATCAATAACAAATGTTTTTAACAAGGTTCACTCGCCAACTTTTGTTGACCCAAAATCCCCCATTTTTACACATGATACAGGTGATCCACTTGAAGCAAGAAACATATAGGGCGGCCTAGAAGAATAAATCAGTTTAGGCTTTGGATTGTTTATTTAGTTTTCATTTTCCTTGTATTGTATGGATTTGGTTTGAACATTTAAGTTGTAATTTGAATTTAATAAATATGAAATATTTTAGTAAACATTATGAGTTTTGGTGACAACCCAATTATGCCCCGACTCTTATTCCGCTGCGGGTCGGGGTGTGACAGTAGTAACTCATGGGGTGAAAAGACATTATAGATGGGGATTAAGGGTCAAATTAGGAACTAGATCAGTGCGCGTACCTCTATCGTATTAGTACTGATATCGGAATTTAGCTAAAATCAAAATTGAATACCGTTCAGTCGTTACAGGTGTGGTATGGTACTGTCAAAAAGTCCTAAACCAATACCTTACCACATGGTACCCATACCGAAATTGAGCTAAACTCAAATCTAAACACCATATCGTATATATTTGGTCAGTACTGATATAATACAGTGTTAGTATTTGATATGAAATTTCTTATCCTATGTCAAAAAATTGTTTCTTTTAATTTTTAATTTAATAATTATACGATGATTCTTATTTTAACATATGGCTGTGTATTTATCATAGCTGTATGCTCCATCATTCAAATTCTAGCAAAACACTTCTTTTGAAGGCAATTACAACTTTCCTTATCATTACATGGCCCACAGTGATTTTTTTTATTTTTTTACCCATCTTCTTTGATCATATTTTATATCTTGGTGGGTTTCTAATTCAGGATGACTTTTTGGTTGTGAAGTTCTTTTTTAATAATTTTTTTTACCATCATAGTTAAAAGAGATACAAGAGTTATTATGTTATCTCACATATTATGTTCGAGAAATGTAGCAAGAGTTCTAATATCATTTGAATGGTTGGGTTTTTATAGAGCTTATTTGGTTTTCTTTCAAGTGCCAAAGCTTTAAGTCAAACAAATAAACAATTGATAAAACGACTTACAATGTGTGCATCAAACGTACATACATAGTTGGGCACTGGTAATTGATTTGGCACACTATTTTATACATGTGTATCAAAGTACGGTACACAAGCCATATGTTCTAAGGGGACATAATGGTCGTAAGCGGTTTACTCCACAACTAAAAAGTTGAGTTCAAATCCTGCAAAGTGTAGTCATAATGCATGAAAACCTAGGAATTGTTGTTTCAAAACAAAAAAAACGAAAGAAAGTGAGTTAAACTCAAGAAGGTAGAAGCACCCTTGTAGTGTGAGACACATCGCTATATACATGCGCATCAAAGATAATTACAATATTAAATATAACATGCAAAGTTAGACACATCATTATAATAGGTTAGATGAATTATGGTAATCGTTTAGACCTATCTTTGTATACACGTCGTCAAAACTAATTACAACAATGGAAAACTTGTGGAATTAAAAGGATAGTTATAATCAGTTAGATGTCATGTACACACGTACATGCGCATCAAAACTAATTACAACAATGCATCTGACCTAAAAGAGACCATATACTTCCCCTTGACATACAATCTCCCCCGCTAAAGTCTAAACGGCTAGCAAGATCTTCCAAAGGGACTTTTACCCTACTTTTGGCTAGGACACATTGTTGTAAATGGTTTGACACATCATTGTAATACATTGGACCTTATATACATGCCCGTCAGAAAGTAATTACAACAATGGGTTAAACCTATGAAAATGAAAGCCTTCTTACAATGCATTAGACGCCCGTATGTCAAAAATCAATTACATCAATGAATAAAACCTAAAAAAGTCTGATACTCACGAGGGCAATGCTTAGCTCATCACACCAACTAAAATCTAAACACAGTAAGACCACCGCAAGGTCCTTGACCCCTAGTTTCTGTTAAGATGCACCGTTGTAAATTGGTTGACGCAGTGATGCATTCAAAAGTACATAAACCGTTGAAAATAGCAAATAGAAACATTATGAAAGTCGTAGCATAAACTAAAATAAACCGGTAAAAAAAAGACAAACGGGAAAGGCTAGAAGTACCTGAACGGGCATAAATAATAAACAGTAAAAAAAAGAACCTAAACTCATTGCGGCCAGACAGGCAGCAGGGATAAGGAGGCGACCTAGCAGTAACCTACCACAAATCGCCGCCGTAGACGACGGCAAGAAGCCGTTCCGCCGTATCTCACCTCACCAATTCATCAGGTAACCAGTAACCTATTGGTTTCTTTCAATCAATTCCTTTTGTATCGTCTGTTTTTTCGTCATATTCATTATGTTTATTTTTGCGAAATTGATGTCTTAAATCATAATATATGTTTCGAAATCATCCAACTGTTCGTTAATTGATTAGCGGAAACAGCAGTTTGTACTTGAAGTAGGCCATTGATTTAGGTTTTATCGATGTGAATCGGGTTTTGAAAACCTAAATTCGCGATTCGAAGTTTGAACTGGTGTGATAAGTTTTAGGTTTTCGGTTTTTTATCAGTTTTGTGAAATTGATGCCTTAAATCATAATATTTGTTTCGAAATCATCCAACTGTTCGTTAATTGATTAGCGGAAACAGCAGTTTGTACTTGAAGTAGGGCCTTGATTTAGGTTTTATCGATGTGAATGGGTTTTGAAAACCTTAATTCGCGATTCGAAGTTTGAACTGGTGTGATAAGTTTTAGGTTTTCGGTTTATTTTATCAATTGTGTATGATGGAGGTTGAATCATGTTGAGTATCTGGTAAATCATAGTATATGTATTGAAAGCGTTCAACAACTCGTGTATGAAGTTTTAGGTTTTCGGTGTAATTATCGATTGTGTATGATGGAGGTTGAGTTATATTAGAGTATCTGGTATCTGTTCTGATCATCAAATTCACATGAATTGTAGGGCTAGGGTTTTTTGAAGGTTGAGATTTATCAACTATTTAAGGTAAGCATACTTAGGGTTTAATTTATCTATAATGTACGTTGGAGGTTGAATTTTATTAGAGTATATGGTATCTGTTCTGATCATCACACTCGCATGAGTTGCAGGGCTAGGGTTTTTTGAAGGTTAAGAAGTATCGAATATTTATCGGTAAGCATTCTGGATTAACAGGGAGTTCGTTTCTAGCATGATGAGAAAGCCTACTGGGCACAAGGAGAGGTACTCGATTAAATCTGAGATCTCAAGGGTTGACTCGAATGACGGCACTGCTGCTCGAACTAGACCTTTTAGTTTCGATGAGATAATGTCTAGAAGGAAAAACAAAAAGCAATATGAAAATGTTGAAGATCAAGGAGTTGTTTCTGAGACGGCGTATGGTCGTGTAGAGTCTGACAGACACAGACGCAGGGACATTGTTGATGGCAGTGAACAACATGCTTCCAAGGAGCATTCTAAGGTAGTTCCGCGAACGAAAGAGAAACTAGTGGAAAGTGAATACAGAGAAAGTTATAGTAGTCATAGAAAGTCAAAGGTCGATGATGATAGTGCGAAGGATAGTAGGAGAGAAAGAGGTGTCCATGAGAAGAGAAAGAATTACGATAGGTCAACCGATGACTTTGACCATGAACACGGAAAGAGGCATGGTAAAGACAGGGACCGAGGCAAATCTGAACATGTCAGTAAGAGGTCTCAAAATGAATCAAGAAAGTGGCATGATTCCACTACTTCAGAGAAGAAGCAAAAAAATGTTAACATCTGAATCTCACCACGTAGGCTTAAAGTCAAGAAGCAAACGGTCTAGGAGTAGAGAGCATGAGAGAGACAAAAGTAAACAGTCTAAATCGCCTTCACCAAGGGGACAAAAGCAAAGGTATTATGATGCACGAGAGCATGACGAGCTACCGTCACATTCTGCAAAAGATGGGAAGAAGGTATCAAATAATGGTTCGGATACCAAGATTAAAAGACATGACACATCTGCAAGTGGGCTTGGTGGTTATTCACCGAGAAAAAGAAGAAGCGAGGCTGCTGTCAAAACTCCTGTTTTAAATAGTCGTTCTCCAGAGAAAAAGAACGCCGGATGGGATTCGCCTCCTGTCAAGATCGAAAGCAGTTTGCTTTCGTCAAACAAAACTGAACTATCTAATAGACATGAGGTGAGTGTGGGTCATCCCGTCACTCCAAGCATCCTCAAGCCAACGTTTGGTGTTCTTTCCAGCATTACTTCAACAATGAATGTCGCTGTTGACTCAGTCCAGCTAACTCAAGCAACACGGCCCAAAAGGAGGATTTATGTAGAAAATTTACCGTCGTCAGTCTCTGAGGCTGCAGTAATGCAATGGCTTACTGGTTATCTTCGACCGTTTGGTCTTACTCTTGTTCAGAACACGAGTCCTTGTATTAGCTGTATTGTAAGTATATATTTGTTTCGTTTTTGCGCCTATCAAAAATGATGGTTCTGAAATAATTGGTTATTACGGTTTCACTGCAGGTGAACAAGGAAAAGGGTCAGGCTCTTGTGGAGTTTCTCACACCTGAAGATGCTTCTAACGCCCTCAATCTTGATGGGAAGTCTTTCTCTGGCAACATTGTTAAAATCAGACGCCCTAAAGACTACGTTGAGGCAAAAGCTAGTGTAAGACTGATAACCATTACTTATGATTTACGCATGTGTACTTGTTGCTTATCTTATTAGTATGTATAGTTAACAACAGTAGATTTTTAGATCAATGAATTTAGGACATGCTTAGTTCTTTAGGAAAATGTTAGAAAACTCATTTGACTTTTTCTTATAATGCTGAATGAGAAGTCGAGAAGGTCTTTTTTATAAAACGTCGGGATGTAATCATGCCAAAAGGACCTTTTTGTTAGATTTTAAAAGGGATTTCTTTTGATTGTAATGATTTCTTTGTTAAGTTGTATAGGTTAAAGGATCGATCTAAAAACAAATGCAGTTTCTTGCATATGCGCTAGTTTGTTGACTTTGTTTAACTAAGGTTCTTATACTCGTACAATATATTTATCACGGAACTAATATTGACTAGTTATCACGGTTGGATAATATTATCTGGAAGACCATCTATGTTAGTGTATCTAGAACGTGTAAGTATGTCGCCAGTTCTGTTGTCTATAGCCCTGTAGGAACAGTCTAGAAGGACAACATTAAATTTTGTATTAGTCACCTGCAATACCTGATGGCCTATAATAGCTAATGCTGATCCAAGATCATGGACATAAAGGAAAATGTATATTTATAATGGCAACAAGTGTGCCATTTTGGTTTGTTGTTTTCAACTTTAATAAAGGGATATCTTAGTTTCAAGCCTAAAATCTTATGAATACTTCATATTAAGTACATACAATCATGTAAATCAGCACATGTTGGTGAAGGGTTTACAAGATAGTAATAGGTGACAAAAAAACCAGGCCACGTATGTCCTTAAAATGCCCGGTTAAAGGACTCGAGATAATAATGAGGTATGTCACACTAGAAGTACCGTAAAGGCCTACAACCTTTTTGTAAAGAGCTTTTGTTGCTTACTGTTTCTTATAGATCTGATTACGAACACAACAATAGCATCTTGTGAATGTTATCTTCTTGTATTATAAATTGACATTTATATGCATGGATTGCATCAATAGATCTGATTACGAACACATCAATAGCATCTATGTGAATGTTTTCTTCTTGTATTATAAGTTGACATTTATATCCATGGATTGCATCAATTGATCTGATTACGAACACAACAATAGCTTCTATGTGAATGTTTTTATCTTGTATTATAAGTTGACATTTATATCCATGGATTTCATCAGCTATATGAGATCATGATAAGGAAATGTATGGGTTATGTTAGCTTTTTTCAATGATGGGTTTCAAATGTATAATTTCATAGCAGGAATTTCTAGGTGAAAGTTTTTTAGTATGGTGACAAAGAAGTTAATGTTAATGTCTTATGTTTTGGTGAAATAAAATTGAACAATTATATCGTTTGGATTATTTTTGTTGCCCTAGAGTTGCTGTCTTCTTTCTTTTTTTTCGTTTGTGGAATGTGGATACTCTGTAACTTGTTTCATATCTAGTGAATATAAGCTATTGTTGATATTAGCTTAAGTTAAATTTATCTTAAGTACAGTCTTCATATTTGTCATTTAATAATTCTTTTGATCATCTTTTCTTTAGATGATAATCTTTCTGACAATCATGTTGGATTCTTAAATAGGCTGTTTATGTTGGGTATATCATAATTACGTTGATGGTAATGAAGCTGACTCCTAACATAAGAAGATTTTTCAGGTGTAGTGTAATATATTTATTGCAGAGTACAAAAAACTTTCACTGTAATGGCAATATTTATTTCTTGCGATTGCAGGTGCCTCTTCTTTAAAAGAATCTGGCCCCATAGTAGTTAAGAGTCGCAAGACGCAAATGGCTCTCTTGTAGGCATGAAAAAAGCGCACTTTGAGATTAAAAAAACCTCAATAATTAGAAAAAAAATGTAGCATAGGCAAATAAAATTAATACCATTTCACAAATACAATAAAAAAACTTAATCTAATTAGCAGTTAAGTCCGTTGTGTGAGTACACAAAGTTCAAAAGTGATAACAATTTACACTTCATTGATCTTCATCACCAGAACTATCTTAGCTTTCATTTTCATATTCATTTAAATGAAGTGCTTCAAGTTTCTTATATGTGTCGTATGCGTATGAATCCTCAAGTATGTTTACAAAAATGAGAATTCTTTTTATATAGAGGAGAAGTTACAAAACATTCTCTAAACAAAAACTGGAACAAAATTAGATTTGTCTCTCTAGTACCAGAATATAGCGAATAACAAAAAAAAATGCTTGCACCCTGCTTTCTGCAGCAATTTTAGATAAAGTTGTTTCTGCTCTGCCTCTTGCTTTCTAAAGATTTTCAAGTTTATTGTGCAAGAGTGTACTACATGGTAACCTACACACACATCAACTTTCTATCTTATGTGGCACAATGTGTTATTAACATCCCATTACTTCCATTTTACACACAAAAGAAAACTTCACCGTTCTCTCTTTTCAACCCCCTCTTTTCTTCTCCAATGTGGGTTAGTGTTAAAGTAAGTGAAGCTAAAATGCTTAAAATGGAAAAAAAATTTCCTCGTGAAGAGGTGCACGCCATGTACACTTTTGACTACAACGTCTCTTTCTACTCTACATTGTCATCAGAAGATGATTCAGTTATTTCTTTTGCTTTGATAATTGCTTCATTTATAACTCATGGTTTTTTTCTCATTGTTGGCAAGTTGGAGAACATCGAACAAGATGACCCGTCATTTTAAAAGTTCAAAGCACATTGTTCCAAAAAGAAGGCATGAAAACAACTTCATCAGCCTTCTTCTTTCACTTTATTGGCCCATTTACTTCTTATCCACCTTTTCACTCATGATCATGTTTCTAAGATGCGCCTTTTGTGTGTGCAAGCTTTGTGAAAAGTTGTTGCACAGCGTGTAATCCTCTGTCTTGTCAACTCGTTTTATGCATTTAAATGGGATGAATTCATGGTAAGAGCAAGATTGGCAGGATAAAAGATCAAAATACATGTATACTTATATGATTCTCCAAACACACACTGGATAACAGAACTAGAGACTCATTGTTAACTAAAAGAACATACATAGACATGATTTTCAAACCACTGAACTACAGGTTATCTGCCTACTGGACAACAAAGTTAATATTACCGTTTCCTATGTTGAAATTTCAACGTTTAGTTCCAAATTTAGATCCATACTCCTAACAAGAAAAAGACTCACCTTTATCGACTATAAAAGAGTACTACTGCTTAGAAGACCCTTGAATAACCCGTTGAACGAACAGTGGTAAGTGTGGCAAACAGCTGTGTAAGAGTCGACTGTCAAGGATAAGAAAGGAGACAAGATCGGAACCTTTGATTTAAAGAACTAGATAATTGTCCAACAGTTCTCTGAATTCCAAAGTGACCAGTTGATATCGCTTGCTTCTGGCAAGAGGGGTGTCCCTAGGTTTTTTCTTCATTGTGTGTCAGCCTCATGTGTAGTGTTGCTTATTTTTCTACAAATTCTAGCCCTAAATATAATGGAACTGGCGGATTGGTATTAAGTTGTATGCACGTACTTCGATTTGTAAATTTTCCAGTAAATATATATCCTTTTCTTATTGTTGACCTTGTGGTACATTGTTTATTTTTCTACAAATTTTATTCCAGAGTATTTTTTTTGCAAGTAATGGAACTGGCAGATTAATATTAAAGTTGTAATTCTTCCAGTAAAAATATTTTTTCCTATAGTTTTGATATTGGTATGAATAGTTATTTATTTATGTTGTCATGCCATGTGATAGCATAACGTAGTTAATATACAAACATAGAGTAGTTGTTGGTAAATTAAGTTGTGGTTGCTGAGGTTACTATTGATGTAGCAGGTTTTCAGACAGTTGCTATTTTCATGCAGACTGGTGTATTGGAGAAACCTGTGGCTGCGGCTGTTTCAGTTAAAAACGTTGTTGAAGACTCGCCCAACAAGGTTTGCTTGTGAAGCTATCAAATTCTCTTTTTTTATACACACACATATAGCATGTTTTAGTATTATATCTTTGACAACTGATATTTCTTTGATATTTTTTTTGGATTTGTTGAATTATTTATTTGTATATTAGGTTGCTCAGGGTCATTGCATTGCAATTTACATTTTCCAAACTTTTTTTTCTGTTTTGCAAACAGATCATATGAGAGAAATAAAAAAGTTTAAGTAAAATAAGTACTCACATTGTTTAAATAGGTTGAGAATTATCCGAAGCGTATTTTTAATGCATACAACTTCCTCACATTGTTTTATTGATGAATTTCAATTGTTTTAGCATTGAATTATTGATCATATCTAATTCATTATTATGTATAAACTAGCAATTAGAACCGTGCGCTTTGCGGCGCGGGTACATTGCAAACATCGAATGGATTAGTCCAAGCGTTTTGCATGCATTAACCATATGGAATTTTCAAAGTTGAGGTGTAAAAATGGAGTAATAGTACAAGGAGTAAAAACGTAAAGTTTAAAATTTGATGGGGGTGGTGGCAGTAATGGAGTAATAGTGCAAGGAGTGAAAACGTAAAACTTTAGGGGGGTAATAGTGTAAGGAGTAAAAACGCAAAGTTTAAAACTTGAGGGGGGTGGTTGCGATAAAAATAGAGTACTAGTGCAAGCGGTAAAAACGCGAAGTTCAAAACTTGAGGGGATGGTGGCGTTAAAAATAGAGTAATAGTACAAGGGGGTAAAAACACAAAGTTTAAAACTTGAGGAGTGGTGGCATTAAAAATAGAGTAATAGTGCAAGGGGGTAAAAACGCAAAGTTTAAAACTTGAGGGGGTGGTCGCATTAAAACTAGTGTAATAGTGCAAGGAGTAAAAACACAAAGTTCAAAAGTTGAGGGGGTGATGGCATTAAAAATAAAGTACGAGTACAAGGAGTAAAAACACGAAGTTTAAAAATTGAGGGGGTGGTGGCAGAATTCAAACTTGAGGGTTAAAAAAGCAAACTTCAAAGGTTGAGGGGGTGTTAAATGAAGTAATAGTGCATGGGTTAAAAACGCAAATTTTAAAAGTTATAAAAATTGTAAAATAGAGTAATAGTCTAGTGGTTAAAATTGTAATTTTCAAAAGTTGAAGGGTATAAAAACAAAGTAATAGTACATGGGTTAAAATTGAAAGTTTTTTCAAACGGAGGGTGTTAGTGGTAAATACCATTGACTTTATGTTCTAAGATATATAAGAATGTCTTATAAAATGGGCAAAAAGGTGTTTTGGGATCTACCTGCTCATCTTGTCACCCCTCTAGTATTATTTTTGCTTGTGATAAACTACTATGGTTTTGTATCGCAGGTGTTTATAGGCGGGATTTCAAAGGTTATTACACCTGAAATGGTAAGCATCATACATTCTTTTGACATTATTCGTTCTCTCTTTATAAGCATCTAATTGTCAACGAATTATGCTTCATAGCTCATGGAGATAGCTAGTGCGTTTGGACCTCTTAAGGCATACCATTTTGAGGGTAATGCACATCTTCATAGTCCATGTGCTTTTGTTGAGGTATAAAATCAATATTAAATTTTTGTTCATGGATAGCTTGGATTGCATCAATGTTGGTATATAGTATATACAGTCCTTATTTGTATATCTGTTCCTTTTGATCATCTTTAATATTGTTAAATTACATCCGCTATTTTGCAGTATGTCGATCAATCAGTGACTGTTAAAGCATGTGTGGGCCTTAATGGTATGAAACTGGGCGGGCAAGTCCTGACTGTAACTCAAGCAACTCCTGATGCTTCATTACTGGTACACTATCACTTTTTTTCTTGATAAATGAAATAGGGTTTTGTTCTGTATTGTATGTTTTAATTTATAGGTGACAATTTCGACTCGTTTACTTATAACTGGGTCGTTTGAGTTATGCTTGTTTTTAGTAGGTTAAATGGGATGAATAAAATATTACTAGAAAAAGGAAGCAAGGTTGAATGGGTAAAAAAGCATTAAAGCATATATATTTATATTAGTTTGAAAAAAATTGTGATATTATAGTTTTTGTAACTTGTAAGAGATTATTTGTACAACCCTTCTGCAGTATGCAGTTTATAATTAGGGGTGAGCAGAAAAACAAAAAAACCAAACCGAAATTTACGGTTCAGTTACGGTTTTGCATATGATGAAAACCGAACTGAACCGAATAACCTAAAAAATCAAAATAATTTTTTTAATGTTTGTTAGCTATTGATTTAAGAACTATTAATTTAGTTCTTAAATGTTGAGTATTTACAATAAGTACATTAACATGTTTATTTATCTTTAAAAGGATTTATTCATTCTCTACAAGAAAAAAACAAACTTTAGCATAAAAATTAAATGATTTTAAAAGTATTATAAAAGAAAATGTCTTAATAAAAACTTTGAAGAAACATAAAAATAGATTAGAGGGTTAGGCTTATGTGAACAATATTAAATTAAAAGGTTAAATATGTTAACTTAAATGTAAACATCTAATAAAGATTCTTAAATCTTGGTTATACTTTTTATTTTTGAATCTTATGTATTTTGTTTAAAAAACTTGAAAAACCGAACCGAATTGCTAAAACTGAAAGCGAACGGTTTTAAAAACCGAACATTTTGGTTTTACCCTAGAACCGAACCGTGCACACCCCTAGTTTATATTGCAAATTGTGATGCACATGGTAATGTTGGTGTACAAATCATTTTCTATTTTGTAATCATATCTAACGCACTATTGAATACATAAGAAAACAAAAAAATGGACAAGGAACCCTGTTCGTACCAAGAAATACCGATTTGACTTTTTACTCACCGGGTTTGACTCACCTGTTTTGCCACCTGTATATTCTATGCTCTTGAATTTGAGACCTTTAGTGACCATAACATCTTTAGGGAAATCATGGTGACCTACCATTCTATGGAACTCCGGTGCATGCACGACCACTTCTTGAGAAACCTACACAAGTCCTAAAACTCAATAATGTGGTATGATTTTCCAATTCGATGTTGAATTTGTTTATTTCTTTGTTTTATTATTTTAATGACATTTTCCTGATATGCTTGTTCTCTTTACGTGGCATAGCTGGACCCACACATTCTAACATCACTTTCTGAGTCGGAACTGGAAGAAATACTCGAGGATATACGCCTGGAGTGTGCCAGGTCTAGCACAAGCACACTTTATTTTTAAAGTTTTTTATGCATACAGATTTTGGTTGAAGCTAGTTATTCTGTAGTCCTCGTCAAAACGGGTCGGGTTGGGTTGATCAGCTAAAACTTATAAGTTTATTTTCAGAAACTATATTAAATAATAAATGGATCATTATTTTGATTATAAACCAATATCATTAGAATAATAATCGAAATCTTAGACTAAATTAATTCAGGAGGTTGTATGTGCATTAAAAGTTGACGAGTAAAATGCCATTTTCGTACCTGCGTTTGTCCAGTTTTGCGACTTTTGTCCAAAGGTTTGTTTTTCCGCATCAGGATCCAAAACATTTAAAATCTTGACATTTTCATCCAGCTCGTTAACTCCATCCATTCTCTCAGTCAAGTCGGGTATTTTCGTCCTTTTTGTTAACATCAAGGGCAATTCAGTCTTTTTCAAGGGTCTTTGGTCTTTTTACATAAACTGAAAAAAACCGAATTGCGCTTAAGTTAACAAAAAAGACGGAAATACCCTTGACTTAACGAAGAAAAATGGATGGAGTTAACGAGTTGGATGAAAATTGCAAGATTTCAAACCTTTTGGATTCAGATGTGGAAAAAGCAAACCTTTGGATGAAAGTCGCAAACTAGCCAACCCTTAGGGACGAAAATGGCATTTTAATCAAAGTTGACTTTGTGCAACTTTCCACTCATTTGACATGTTCATCTTTTAGCTTATTTTTTATTTAGCTGATTTTAACACGTTTGAGACAAAACACAACCCTCATCGACCCATTTTTAAGCATATTTGTGAAAATTGCCCACCTCTAAGAGTTGTATGATTTTAACATAAACATGAAGGGGAAAATAGAAAGACGGGTTAGGTTCATGTTTAGCATGATACATCAATCTTAATGTGATATCCGTTAAAATAATTTATAGGTTTGGTGTGGTCAAATCAATCAATATCGTCAAGCAAACTGAGATGCCTACAAACTTAGAAACAATAGAAGCAACTAAAGAAGCTAAACCCGTAGCGGATGAAGCAACTAAAGAAGCTAAACCCGTAGCGGATGAAGCAACTAAAGAAGCTAAACCCATGGCGGATGAAGCAACTATAGAAGCTAATCTCATGGTGGAAGAAATAACCGAACGTTCATGCAGTGATAAACTGCAGCAGCAGCACGAAGAACCTGCGGATGAAAACAAATCTCATACCGAACCTGAAAACATAAACGGGATTGGTGGTACCGTTGGTAATAAACATGAAACCAAGACGGGAAAAGATGAAACATGCGATACTAATGAGACGGAAACCAGATCATTAAAAGTAGAATCTCACGATACTGTAAAAAACATAGCTGATCTTATCTACGCTTTTGAGGTGGGATGTGTATTGGTGGAGTACAAAAGAACAGAAGCTTCTTCCACGGCTGCACATTGTTTGCATGGCCGGGTTTTCGATGGAAGAAGTGTGAGCGTAGAGTACGTTGCGTATGATGTTTATTGCACCAGGTTTCGGAAATGAGTCTTTCTATAGCGTATTGTTTTTGGCTAACGCGTTGTTTGATCTTCATTGGCAAGTTTTCAAATAGTCTTGAGATGGAAACATATGATGAATTGTATTGTTTCATTGGATCTGGTCAATCTTACATATCTGTGTAACCTTTGCATTAGTAGGAGTATCGAGTATGTTATTTATTTGTGGTCTATGGTTTGTGTGGCAATATTTCAATTAAACACTCTGAAACACCCCTCAAAGTTGATTAAAATATTAAATTCGTGAAATATTAATCAGATGTGTGGTCAAAGTGACGATGGTTAAAATAGTTGAGGAATGCATTAGAGGAAGCCCAAGGTAAATAAAGAGTGTGTTATTTATTTGCATTAGTAGGAGTATGTTATTTATTTGTGGTCTATTTTAGCCACTGAAATTTTAGAATGCACATTAATAAATTTGCAACAAAACTACAAGTACACATGGTTTAAAAATTATATCACTTCCAGAAATACAAAAATATAGGGGAGGGACGTGTGAATATTAACTCTCCATGAATATGTAGATATAATTATATACAAGACAACTCATCCATGCACACAAGATCTTATAATGAATAACTAAATATCATGAAAAAGTACTTTTTTTTTGCTTTTCACATACAAAAGGTTGAATCGCCTTGATTATATTACGTAACTAATAGACTTTTCTAAACTCAGCTAGATTCAAGTTTTTGGCTAGCCAGTCTGAATTATTAGATGAAATGACTCATTTACGACTCTCTTTTCAATTAATATAATGTAAACATTTACAATAGGCAAGAAAAATATGTACTTTAGTTTAATGTTTATATTTTTCAATTGATTTACATAAATATTGATTAATTATTCTGATCTTATAATACTTTTACAATCATGTTTGATATATATATATAAGTATATTAATTCAATTTTAGAAATTTGACAAAAAATTTACAATTGGTCGACTTAATTTATTTATCCGAGATCAACTGGTTGGAGAAGAGGCACCCAAGGAACTTCCAATGTGGAGGTCAAGGGCTCGATTCTCATTTGGTGCAATTTGCTCAAGGTGGACCAAGGGTTTTTCCACAATGGGTCTTAGGGTGGTGGGTTTCCTATGGAATGATGGGCGGACCAGGTTATCAGCATTGTCTATGTTCGCAGGGTGTGGATGACCTTTTTGTCAATGGGTTTACCACTCGAGCCGGACTTGTATAGTATTTGTTGGTTGTTAAAAAGATACGATACTTAACCTAGTCGTATTGTCTATATTATATCCTTGTTTATATCCGTCCAAAATTAATTTGTTCCCGTTGCCATCTTTGGGATATTGGTGGTATAGCTTTGAAGCTTCACTTGGCAACATAGAAATAGGAAACGTTGAGATGATGTGACGCCGTTGGGTCTTTTCAACAAGTTTTATTTAATTTTGGGTAACTCCGCGAGTCCACCACTAATCGGTTCATGCTTTATAACGAGGGGTAGATCATGTGTATCGTACACGATAGACAAAACATATAAAGTTAATATTTAATATCTAAACCGGCTTATGCAATATTTTTTAAGTATTTATGTAAATCACACAAAACAACAGATGATACATCTAATTTTCCAGTCAATTTTCATGTGTTTGACTGCCATTTAAAGGATTGGATCTTGATATCATCCACAATCTTGTCAATCGGCATCCTGGCTCGCGAGAAGACCCACTCGTTTCTTGCTTCTAAAGAACCCAAGCTAATGTGTACGTAATAAGTGTTTTCACTTTCATTATGACGCTCAACCCTGGACAGTCAAGAAAGTGGTGAGCAAAAGGATGTGTGTGTTATACACACATATCCATACTTAAACTACGTTGTTTTGGTTAGTTTTCACGTAACTATACCATTTTAGTTAGGTAGTTATAAATTATTTTTTAAAACTTCACTTTTATGATAAATAGTTATTTTCTATTATTACCCATTTTGATTTGATGTGTTATGGTGAGTAAAGTGATCAGGTCTATGGATTATAATACTTTGAACCATAATACAATACAAAAATATTATCAATCATGTTATTTATATTATTTATGTACGCTTTCGAAAATCAGGATTGAAAAAATTGCTAACTCCAATTATTTACTATACTAAAACACAACTTCATGATACACTAGAGACAAGGCCTTCCAACTTTAGAATACTTACAAGAATGTCATTCGTTAGACCATCCCCAATGTAAGGGGTTAAATACAGTTATAAAGGTGTCTAGTCAGTTGACATATCAGATTTTTACCATTGAATTAAAAATACTACTTTTCTCTCCAACCCTACAAACATTTTTACTAATACTTACATTTCTAAATTATCACCACCTTTTATATTTTATTACTAATACTTAATTATTTTTATAATTATACCATATTTTATTTATGTATTATTGAAAGTAGTAGAATAGATTAAGAAAAATAAACATTCTTCTATAAATAGAATAAAATAAAACAAAAGACAACTAAAATCAAAGTTACTAAAACTTCAAATAAATAATAAATATCGTAAGTTACTAAAACATATAATTTGAAACTCATGACTGCAAAACTCATCAGTACATCTCAAATAAAATAAAACAAAAACAACTAAAATCAAACACAAAAACTAAAGTTTTCAATGGTGGCCCCCACCAACAGTTGCATTTGTATGCCCGTGCGCCTCCAACAAATTTATTCATCTTAAACGCTAAATATGAACCAGGAAATGGCAGCTCACCAAATGCGTACCATTGGGAATGGTCTTAATTGTAAAGAACAGAAGGTTTAGTCTACATATACACATGGGGGTAAAGTGGTAATTATGTGATAAGGTGTGATGAGAAGTGGATGATGAGATCATAGGTTATACGTATTTTGATTGTACCATCCAAGTACTAAAATCATGTGTTTTGATAAGCAAAGCAATATACGTTGAGGATGTATTTTATGTTGTTTATTTTATATATAAACTTATTATATCAATGTTTAGTAGGTTTTTAAAGCATCTTTTATTTTTAATATATATATTATATATATATATATATATATATATATATATATTGTGTGTGTGTGTCTGTGTTGAGATCCTGTAAAAAGGGCCCAAAATATGAGAAGTGTGAGAAATATTGTGAAGATAACATGTGTCCTCAATCTAAATTAATTCAAAAGGGTAAACAAGTAATTTTCTTTCTGATTCAATTAATTTATAACCTTCCATAACCGCACCCATTATTATAGGAATACGAATTTGATTTTTTTTACTCTCTATTAAGATTACGTAAGTTATCGTTCATCAATTATATTTTATGAAGATCACAGAATGAAGGTTTTATAGAGTGTTATATAGTGATAGTTGCAGAATGAAGGTTTTTATACAGCGTTATATAGTGTGATATTTTCTGTAACATGTCTATGATAGATGTATAGTGTTATTTTCTCTGTAACAGATCTACGATGGATGTATAGTGTTATATAATGTTATGTATTCTTTAACAGGTCTATGATTGATGTACAGTGTTATGTAGTGTTATATATTTCTGGTAGCAGGTCTATTATGAATGTATAGTATTATATAGTGTCATATATTTCTGGTAGCATGTCTATGATGGTTGTATGGTGTTATAATGTTATATATTTCTAGTAGTAGGTCTATGATGGATGTATAGTGTTACATAGTGTTATATATTTCTGGTAGTAGGTCTATGATGGATGTATAATGTTATATAGTGTTATATATTATGGTAGTAGTTACATGTTTCCAGATTCGTAGAATAAAGATGAACAAGGATCGCTGGAATTCAGAAGAAAGATCGCTGAAATTTATGAGAGGTTACCTTATTTGAAACATATAAAAAGATACTATTACCCCTACAATTTTCAAATAAGCCCAAATAATTAAAACACAATTTACAACTTGGTCCCTATTAATCTCAACCATTAAATCAAAGATCTAGTGGTTTAAAACACTTCTTATACTTTTCACACTTTAGGCCCTTTTTACACTATCCTTACCCTATATATATATATATATATATATATATATTATTATAACAATTATGTTAAATTAATACTTTAATAGTGTTATATAAACAACTTGGGGAAAAGGGTTTTCAATTTTTTTATAAGTTATAACTTTTATATTATAAACTAGGTTGTGGATTCCGTGTGTTATACGGATTGGATAAAGAAAATATCTTACGTAAATAAAGATGATAAATACCATAAAAATTGCTTAAGACCACTCATAATAAGAAAAAATGTCCATTTCTTTGAAATTTGAAGAAAATCAAAATAAATTAACACAATATAAGATGCTAATATATCAAAGATAATTATTGTTATTTATCAATATATACATAAGTTAAAACTTACAATTTAGATAACTTAAATTATGAATAATTTGAAATAAAAAGCTACACATGATAAGTCTGCTAGTACGAGAAAAATATGTAATGCATATTATTTCCTTATTCAGTACAAGCGGACTAGAAAAGATAAGAGTACAGTTTAAGGTTAGGTAGGAGTCCATCATTGCCATGGCTCCCATGGATATCTGAATCCTCAATTATGTCAGATAATGGGTCAGAATCCCTTTACACACGTTTGGTCTCACTGGGACTCACATGCACTCCCAATTATTATTACGTGTGCACCCGTAATGATAATTCGGTTTGCATGTTCACCCCAATTCCTCCTAACTTGTATCAAGAGATCCTCATATGCGAATGTAAAAAGAAAGTGTTGTCAAAACAACGGAGATCACAAAAGATTTAAAAGTAAATTCATACTAATGATTCATCATAGTATAAAATAGATAACACATGAATTCGTACTATAATGCGGTGTGTGTGGCTATATGCAATGTAATGCGTATGTATATGCTAAATGTATAGTGTATGCGATATTTAAAAGACGAACCTTGCAATATGGAGCGCAGTGTCATGGTCGTTTTCAGAACTGATTCGGTTATAGTCTGGTTTTACAAAAAAAATTAAAACCTAGTTCATTATACTATAACCAGTGCCTCTGATACCAGACTGTCAGAATGTTGACGCTTTTAGTCCCTGTTAGTCTTTAATAGGCTTAAAAATAAAATACGACACGTATCACTATATTACTGACACGATTTTACAGGGTGTTACAAAAATGAATCAATTGCGACCGAACATCTCTACCGGTGTTGTTATTATCGGAACCTATATCGGTATTCATTTTTATGATTTCGATCGATGTAAAACACGTATCGGTGTACTTTTAGTATATCACGACTTTATTTTTTTTTCTTTCGTTTACCATATTGATTGCTCAAACCGTACATGTATTGTAACAAACCAAACCAAAACCGGTATCGAAGAAACTTCCCCGCAACGCGTGGGGGAGATTACTACTAGTTTTAATTAAATTATATTATAATAACCTTTAATAACCACACAATAGTATCTTTCTCTTTTTATTTCGATAAGAGTATTCGTATCTATTCCATCATTTCTATCATATAATTACACTAAAAAAATACTATATTTTCTATATTCTTTCAATTAAATAATATATTTATATACCTTATCATTACTTTTTCACTTTTCTACATTAACAACCACTTAGGCCTGGGGGTGTGATATACCGCCCCTGGCCAAATCAGCATTTTTAGCGCCCTATCGCGCCCGGTAGCCACCCCCTGGGCGCCAAAGGGGGCGCCATAGCCTCTTCGCCAGCACAGTAATGCGTGTTGCTGCGCTTTGTTCGATATTTTTGGTCAATATGACCGTTGGGCAACGGTCTTTTATAAAAAAATAAATAAATAAATAAACCTTGTATATATCTAATATATATTACATATATTTTTACACAAACCAATCACAAACTCAAACATACACCAATCACTAAAACACACAATTCTCTCCAATTATTTTCAATAACAAAAATGTCATCTCACTCTTCATCCGATTCATCCAGCTCTTTATCCGACGGCATGATCGACGATATGCTTATCGCAGTGATGCATAATCGATTAAGTATTTGCGAAAAGAAGCCGAATTGTCTACAAAGCGTATAAGTATGGGTACTATCTTGTCGACGGTATTTATCCGGAGTGGGCGACGTTGGTGAAAACTCTTTCGTGTCTATATGACGAGAAAAGATTGTATTACAAGAAGAAACAAGAGTCGGCAAGAAAAGATGTCGAGCAGGCTTTCGGTGTATTAAAAAAAGAGATGGTCTATCATTGCTCAACCGACGAGGATACTTGAAAAGAGTAAAATAAGAAACGTCATGTATACGTGCATCATCTTGCATAACATGATATTGGAGGTCTCGGGCAGAGCGTTTTGTGAAGAGAGTTATAATGAAGGTAACCAACCGACGAACCCAACGCTTAAAAAGAAGTTATCCGAGCGAGAAAACGTGACAAGGACACACACCCCAACCTTCAACTGATCTGACCGGGCACCTATGGTTTGATCATGAGCAAGGAGGAGACGACAAATGATGATGTGTATTTTTAGTTTAACCTAGTTTATCCTTTTAAGCATTGTATTTTTTTAGTGATATTGTAATTTTTTAATTTAAATTATGAGTTTTATATTTTTTACATGTTATTTAAATTTAAATAAAAAATAATAATTAGGTCATAATAGCGAAGGCTTTAAAATCTCCTATATAACATGACGTTAGTGTAACGTAATAAAATTTCTAAGGACTTTTTACCATGTTCATTAACCTTACAACCATCTTTTTATAATATGAAAAAGACTCTCACGAAAGACCTGAATTCTCTAATGACCTTATCCGAATAATACCCCTCCATCGACCTACTTTCGAACTCATTCAAATATGTCACATCAGATTTTCGTTTACCATATAGAAAGCGTTACTTTTCCTAAACTATTTTTTGAGATTCGTATTATTTAAACAAAACTAATATATTTAAATTTATATTCTAAATTAAACCAAAAAATGTAATATTGTATAAAAATTCAATACTACATAAACTAGAATTAAAACTACAAAACGTATAATAACAACTCGGCTCGTAACATAAAACTAAAATTAAAACTGCAAAACAAAATAATAACAACTCGGCTCGTAGATAACATATATGTTTTACAAAATCTGCTCGAAGCATACGATGAGCTTCATTATTACGTAAATTTTGAAACCTAGCCAAGAAAATTTTCAAAATATGCTATCCGTTTATGTTCAAATTATGTTGTCGGTAAATGTTTATCATCTTCATCAGTTGACCACTTAGATATGGAATGTTGAAAGAGTATGATCTCAAAAACTGTGCCGACCAAGTGAGCTAAATTCAGGTCGCGTGCAAGACCATACTTTAAACAAGCTTAAGTAACAACTTCACAGACCTTGCGCCGACCGAATGGATCTCTCCAAGGTCGCGCGCGCGAGGTCGGGAAGTAAATTTAATCATTTCAGACACTTGTTCCTTTTAGTCAAAAGACCAAGCTTCATAATCTTGCGCTGACTTTAGAGGATGTACCTACGTCGCGCAAATGTATGAAGCGCAGGGCAGCATTAGAAAAGTACGAAAGGTACATGTGACAGTACAATGGGCCAAAAAGGCGCTCAACAAGCTGTATTATATCATGCTGCACGATGAGCAATCATGCAGGAGACAAAAAGTACACAAGGACACATACGTGGCACCAATCAGCGACCACTGTTCCAAGATCTCCACTACACTGCTGATGATAGACCAGACAACAAGGATAACTGCCAGGACACGTGGATCCATTTAGCGTGCACCAGCGGCCCTCTTGCCAATATCCACTGACGGTCATGGCAGAGGGAGCAAAATGGATTTTCCTTGATGTCGACCTCAGGTGCAAGGCCCATCGGCCCATCTCCTTCACGAATCAATCCGGTTATAAATAGAGGACTTCACCTCAAGGTTTAAGAATCGCTCTCTTACTCTCTCACTCAATATACACACTATTATCCTTAAAAACAAATACTTATTATCACGCCGGAGGGTGGTTACAAGGAGAACCCCTTATTCTCCTCCTTGTAAAGAGCTTACGGTGTGTTGTTGGTTTTGCAGGATCTTCGTAGCAGATTAGACAAGACGAAAGAAGATTAACCTTTATTTGTCGAGATATTAACACAAACTAAACTTTATTTTAGTTTGGTGTTTCTTTAAATGTCTTTCCTCATCTATAATCCTCATCATATTGCTTATTGCTTTCATGCTCCACATTCTTGATGGATCTAGTAAAATTTCCGAACCAGCTTGGTGGACACCAAATCTATATCAACGTCCTTTCTTAAAGACCCATGACACTTTTTAAATGCCTTCATCTTGTTGCTATGTGGAAGTGTGAAACTTGTTACTATTATGACTCATTTAGGATATATTTCATCACATTGGTCAACACTTGTGTCGTATCCCAACTGACTTATGGCACACGTGCTGTACGGGTAGACATAGCGTTGACAATTCAGATGAAACGTCGGCTACTCATATGATTTCCACGTCTAAAGTAACTCTCAGGGTACACCAACTCTAAAACAAAGTAGTCGTTCCAAGGACGGGCGACTCCTTCATGGTCTTCTTTCTATATGTTTATGTTACCCCTTCGATCATCTAAAACTTGGACCCTCTTTGGTATGGTGCTCATATACATATTCTCAAACTCATCACATATAAGTTCTTTGTACGGCTTAATGGCTAATTGCATTAATATCATATTAGTAGTAAGAAATAAAGAGTTAATTTGAACTCATGTTTGTATGAGAATTGATAATGAAATTTGGAAAGTGTTGAGGGTGTGGGAAAATAAAATAAAGGTTTGTATATATAGAGGTTCAATTTTTTATTATAATTCAATAACTTTATTTTTTTAAATAGCCCTTGAGGCTTTTTAAAATCAAGAAAGTTTTTTAAGATCAATATAAATGTTTCATTAGGGCCCACCACAATATATAAACGTTTGAAATTGGATTTTTGTACGAAGCCAGCAACCAACGCGACTGGATGAGGCCTTTAATGGCTCTGTCCAGCCACACAAGCATCCATATGCGTCTAGATTGGAGCATTGGAGTGTGGCTGTGTGTATCTACATGCATCTTACTTGATTTCTTTCCAAGTCTAACATCGTCTTGAACCATATAACATCGCTCTAACATCTCGATGTGAATTTATTATGTTTTTATTGGGAATAATATGAAGTGAAGAATTTGAGAAATTCATATATTACATATAATTGTATAGTGTACCTAAATGGTTATATTTATAATTATGGTAATTTAAAAACTTTACAAAATGAATAATGATTTAAGGGTTGAGTGTCCAAATGTTATATGGTGGTTTTGATGATGACACGATAATATTCCAGTGGCCCGTCAGTGATCCAAATTTTTCGTTAAAAATATTATATGGATAATATAAAGGACCATCTGTGCCATTTCAGTAATGATATTCTTTGAACTATAGAAAAAAGAAATTGAATTGATAAAGATAGGAAAGAGATTGCAAATAGTTCTGAAGAGATGGTTTTATGAAAGAATTGAATAGAAAATGAGTTGATTGATAAGAATTGCTCTCTATGGAAACATCAAATCATCATGGTGCTATCTATGGAAACATCAAATCATCGTGGTTAATATACGTTCATGAGCAAGGGTAAACCTAGCATAGCTTGAGGGGTAGTTCGCGTTACCCCTCAAACTTTCTTGCGAAACACGTTTTTAGTACAAATTTCTTTTCTTATTCGTTTTATGTATCGACTACTCTTTTAAAAAAAACAAAAAAAAAAATTTAGTCCGTGCTACTCCTCAACTTTTAATAGTTTTAAAATGCCACAAATAATGTTTAAACATTATCGATATGTTTAATTTTGAAAGCCAACAAAAGATTATCCCATGTATGTTTTAGTTACTAGAAGTCGGGAACAAAAAAATGAAAAATAAAAAAATTGGTGTGTAAGACATCGAATGTTTGGAAGAATTGAGTTTTGTGTTGGAAGCAAACTTGCAAATCAATGAAAATCATCAATTTAGATTAGAACACAACTTTGACTAATGAGAGTGACAAACTAGTTATAATTTATCTAAATTACATATTGAAGGCTTAAAATAGTGAATTAGATATGGAATGAAAATTTGACAGAAACAAATTTATTAGTCGGAAACTTGTAGGAATCGTATATGTCTACGATCCATCATTGTGATATTAATTATGGTGATATTAAATGACAAACAACTATTCATTACAATAAGTGACAAACAGCCATTCATTACAAGAACAAAACGCGTTACTAAGGAGGCCCAAAACCATAATCGCAGAAAAAACAAATATTAAAACCCCCAATATAAATATAAACATATTCAACTTACAATTTATTATATAACTACACTTATAATTCAGATTCTTAAACCTAAACCCTTACAGAATAAATATGCGCATGGCCAAAATTTAAAAGTCCATATATTTATATATTTCTTATTAATAAAACACTATATACTCACACAACGTATATTCTTCTTTTACATCAACTATACTACTCATGCACACAAGTTGTATATCCTTTTTACATAAAATATACAACTTTTATACAAATATACAAGTTGTATATTCTTTTTTAGGACTCGAATATAGACAGACACTTCACCCAACAAAGCATATACAAATCGTATATATGAATCCTATACACGTATATGAGTCGCATCTTAAATTTCAAAAGATCCAATTAAGTGTTTTTTAAATAAATAGCCTCATAGTTATGCGTTTTTCTTTTATTATTATTATATTATTGTTATTGTTATTATTTTTTGAAAAATCAACATACAAAACTTCTTCCCACTCTTCAACAACTCCTTAACCAGACAATCCACACTAATTACAAAACTGCCACTCTATATAACCCCCACCCCCTCTAAAACGCCAACCATCCACGAATTTTCTTACACATCTCATCTCCATATAAAAACCCCCAATCTTCCCACCTTCTCTCCACCACCCTACCACCGCCTCCTACCACCACACCTCTCCACCGTCCTCCACCGTCTCCGCCCTTAACAACCTCCATCCGAAACAACCGACCGTATCACCGGATCTACCATATTATTACCAGATTGTTACGAAACCCTAACTTTCATTTCATCTTGTTTCACACACTTTCTCTACACTTTTACTATTTTACTATATTACCCCTGTGTTTACACCTAATTACGTTTCTACCCCTCCCTGTTTACTTTAATTTTCCTATGAAACCCTAATTTTCATTTCATGTTGTTTCACACAATATCTCTCTAAAACTTTTCCGTATTCACGACTTTACTATTTTACCCTTACGTGTACACCTAATTACGCTTTTACCCCTCCTGTTTAAACGTAATTACGATTTTACCTCTGTTTTCCGACTCCGGCGATTCACACAGGTCACCGGAAACCGCCGTCACCGGCTCAAATCGCTCAACATTTTCCGAAGATTTTAAAGCAATGAACGACAATCGTCCGTACGGTTCATCACGAACGAAGCGAAAGGATCGAGAATCATCATCATCATCATCATTGTTTCCTCCGGCGAAACGGCCTCCGCCGCCGCGTCCGACGGTGAATGAATCCAGAACTACCGCAGCAACGAAACCTGCAACAGAGATGAATATGATGACGCCATCAAACAAATTATTGGCAGGTTATATGGCGTATGAGTTTCTGACGAACGGAACAGTGTTAGGGCACAAATTCGGTACCGATCGGTCTGAAACGACGGCGTTCAGCGGTAATGAGAGGTATGAGCAGATTACGAGTTTGTTGATGGTGAAAACGGAAGGTGGAGATCAGATTTCAGGCGTTGTGAATCCTACAGAGCTTCGAGGTTGGATTGAGATGTAATTTTTTTTGTGAAATTAGGGTTCATTTGTTGAATGCAATAGAAGATTTTGGAAAAATATTTGTGGTTGATATTTTTTGTACTTGCAGTTGTGCGTGTTGTTGTTGAAATGACGACATAAAAAGTGTGTGTGGTAGTTTTTAGTTTTTGAAAATTAGGAGGTTGAGACTGGCTAAGGGGTGATATCGGGTACGGATTACTTTATATATTATTTATGGTTCGTGTTAGTCTAGTGGGGTGTTTATCGAGAACACTGGGTTTGTAAATATTTTTTACATGTTGATTAATTTAATTTGTTTTTACATTTGGGTGTCGAGCAGTGTTAATAACATGTTGAGACTGGGTATGAGACTCAGAGCACTTGTATCATAACAAGAGCATCGTCACTCTCGTTAGTACGTAAACGATCCTATAATAAAAATATAAATTATATTAAGGTTAAAAATAACAATATATAAAGGTAAAAAAATATAAATATAAATATAAATTATACCGCTTGATGCCAAAATCCGTTGAATAAGTTCAATTTCCCTTGCATAGCATCCATTTTGGACGGACTTGATGGACAGTCTGTGTACTTTCTTCAACGGTTGCATTGCAATGTGCGAGAACTTTTTCCGAAAACCATCTGATCTTTGGGCATTTCCTTTTTTTCTTGTTTACACTACAATGCACGTACGCCATTGCTAACGCCTCTTCTTGTTTCTTCGTCCATCTTTGCGAATCCGTCTTACCCCCTTTCCTTTCGGTTCGTCTTCGGCTACTTCTTCGACTTCAACTTTTTCCTCTACTTCGGCTTCTTCATCTAAGTCTTAAGTCTCGGCTACATATTCTTCATTTTCCTCATCATCGTATCATCTGAAATCACCAACATGAACACAAACGAAATCTTTAATTTTGTATAGAAAGAAAACGCACCATTTCTATTCACGGAGCCCACGGAGCGGCATATGATATTAGACTAACAATAAGCCCTAACAATCAACTGAGACTTACGATAATTAGAATAATGTTAGCCTAGACTTATGCTTAGCTTTTGAATAGAGATTTCCATATTTACCTTTTCCATATTTACCTGTAATCATCTCTATTTATACTCCTTATGTATTCTGCTAATGCACATCAATAAAACACATAAATCTTTATGTTTAATATGGTATCAAGAGCCTCTCTCTAACCCTAGTTGCCGCCTCCTTTTTTTTCTCTGGTCACCGTCGGACAGTAGTTGTACAGCCGTGAGTAATATCGTCGGTCGTCTACTCAACAAACTCTCTCTTTGAACAGCGACGACACTCATTCCTGTCTTCATTATGGCCACCCTTGCCCTCTTTACCACCCAAGAAAAGACCATTCACAACTCTCAGAAGTTCGCGTTTACCCTCTCACCCTCAAATTATGGCTATTGGAAAGCAATGGTCAAACCATTCCTTGTCTCCAATTCTCTGTTTGGTTACATCGATGGTTCCATACCCTGCCCATCACCCAAAGTTTCCACTGATGCGGCTGCTATTGATAACCCGAACTACACCCTGTGGATTGTAAACGACGCCCATCCTCGTATGCTTATCATCTCAACCGTTTATGAAGCCTCCTTCCAACATGTCCAAGGCACTACTTCTAGAGACGTTTGGCTGTCTCTGGAACGCGC
This sequence comes from Scalesia atractyloides, assembly GCA_947069175.1. Classification (NCBI taxonomy): domain Eukaryota; kingdom Viridiplantae; phylum Streptophyta; class Magnoliopsida; order Asterales; family Asteraceae; genus Scalesia; species Scalesia atractyloides. The sequence continues at coordinate 75,494,184 of CAMTDV010000022.1, read as the reverse complement.
CTTTTCAGGCTGGTCGCTTTTAGGCTGTCTCTGGAAGCCTCCTTCCAATCAGGCTGGTCCCTCTAGGCAGCCTTCTCAGGCCAATTTTGCTGCCTTTTCGGATACCAGCTCACAATATGATGTCGTTTGAAAGCCCGACACTGGAGCCAATGATCATGTCTCCCCGGATTTAGCAAGTCTTGACAACTCTGAAGCTTATCAAGGTAATGATTCTCTCTACCCCTTCCCATCTTTAATATTGGTACCCCACACAAAACCTTTAATATCTCTAATATTCTTCATGTTCCTGCCCTAAAACAAAATCTCCTTTCCGTTCAAAAAAATTTCTCAGATGATGATGTTTTCTTTGAGTTTCATGCTTCTTTTTTTGTTGTGAAGGATGAGTCTACACGCACTATCCTTCTAATGGGACCAAGTGAGCAAGGCCTTTATTCCATCCGCCTTCCTACATTCAAGTTTCTTCCTAAAGACGCCTTCACAGCAACAAAAGAGTCCTCTACCATTTGGCACCATCGTCTTGGACATCCGCATCTTCGTGTTTTTCAGTCACTTATCTCTAGTTGTTCTTAACCTGTTTCCACAGAATTATCATCCTGCTTATGTACTTCATGTCATTTGAGAAAATCATCCAAACTTTCTTTAAAACTTTATACTTTTCGAAGCAATAATACTTTGGATTTAGTTTATTGTGATGTGTGGGATCCCTCACCCACTTTATCTCTTGATGGTTATCGTTTTTTCCTTTTATGTGTTGATCATCACTCTCGCTATATGTGGTTTTATCCATTAGCACACAAGTCTGATGTTTAAACAATTTTTAAACAATTTTTACACATGGTCGAAACGTCAATTTAATACTAAACTAAAAAGTGTGCAAACTGATTGGGGTGGTGAATTTCAGAATGTAACTCCATTTTTAACTCGCTTGGCATCATTCATCGTCGTTCATGCCCTCACACAAGCGAGCAAAACGGAATTGTTGAACGTCATTATCGTCATGTTGTGGAAATTGGGCTTGCACTTCTAGCCCACTCCAATCTTCCACTACGATTTTGGCGGTTTGCTTTTGACACTGCTACCTATCTCATAAACCGTCTACCTTCTTGGGTGTCCTCTAACATGTCTCCCTATCAACATGTTTTCAAGCATAAACCTGATTACTCCTTTCTTCGGGTTTTTGGTTGCCAATATTTTCCATATCTTCGTCCATACAATCGTCACAAAATTGACTTCCGCTCTACTCCATGCATCTTTCTTGGCTATAGCCCAGACCACCATGGTTACCGATGTTTTGACCCGTTCTTCGAACGTGTCTGTCACACCCCAACCGATGGCGGAAACATCGGGATGAGAGGAAAACTAGATTGCAAGAGGCTTCATAACGCTAATTGTGTCAAGTGTTTAATAATTACCTTTTTACCTAGTTTAAATCAAATAATACAAAATTTAGATCCCGACACGTAACAAATATAATTTCATTTCATTGATAACGATTTAATACAAGATATAGAAACGAAATACATGTTTGAAACAAATACAATACAATAAGTATTTAAAATTTAAATGCGTTTCTAGGCAATCGTACTAGATTCCATGTGTCATCAAAATTCCTGCAACATGTATTAAAAGCATAGATCAATACAAAAGTATTGGCGAGCATACAAGTTTGAAACTAATTATAAGTATAAAAGTTTGTTTTGATTATGACAAGTATATATTCAAGTCGAATCGCACGAATATGTAGACCACTTTCGCATAACAATAGCATATAATCGAATTCCTTAACTAGCATGCATAGTATTCTAAGCATAACGATATCATGAGAATACAAGTCAAAACTAATAAGCATAAACAAACTCAAGCATAACAAGTAGCATGTATAGACGAGTTTAAACTAACACATATAACTCACATAAGCGTAACTGATGGCACATTTGGTATTGTGAACACATTTAATTTTGTTTAAAATAAATTTTGTAATTTATACATGTTGCACCCCAAAATGCATTAAAGTGTAAAAAGGGGGTCGAGTATGCTCACGGTTTTGCAAAGCTTCCTTTGGTGATTCCGTGATGAGTTGGAGGTTGGAGCTTCAAGCTTCCTTTAAAACACTTAGTGTTTTCTTTTAGAACTCTTAGAGTTCTCTTCCTTGCTTGGAAGATTTTAGAGAAGTAGAGAGGTTGAGAGAATAATGGTTGGAACACTTAGTGTCCTTTTAGAATTCTTGATTTAGAGAGATTGAGAGAATTAGAGAGATGGAGAGAAGAATGGTGTAAAGAAATGGTAGAAGGAGGTTGGTATTTATAGGTAGAGAAGGTGGAAAAGGGTGAAATATGATTGGTTAAAAAAGGTGGAAGAGGATTGAAAAGATGATTGGTGTAGAAAGGAGGTGGAAAAGGGTGAAATATGATTGGTTAAAGAAGATGGAAGATGATTGATGAGGTGGAAAGATGATTTGTGTATTTCTTACTATTTCTTGAGTATATATTATGTAATTGAGTATATAAAAAGTATAAAAGTATAATTCAAATATTCAGGATGTGCGTGTAAGTATTTATACGTATAATTGTGTCGGTTTACGTATAAATACGTATTTAAATGATCGGTTGTGTGAATAAAAAAATGTATAAAATATGAATTTTATTATGATTAATGCCTCGAGTTGTGAGATTGAAAATAAAATACGAATGTAAGGTTTCTAAAATTAGAATACGGATACGGACATTTTTAAAATAGAAATACGGAGATACGAGGCGTTACACGAATAACGAATAACAATTAATAATATATATATATACACACACACATATATTTTTATTATGTTTTAACGCCCCGAATTATGATACAAATATTTATTTTCTAAAATAAGGATACAAAAAAGCGAGGCGTTACAGTCTCCCCTACTTTAGGAAATTTCGTCCCGAAATTTATTTAAGAGGGAGACTTTAGAATAATAGGGCATTTTGAAGCATGTATGGGTATAATCGCGAAATAGGTTGTGAGTGATTAAAGTTTGTATTAAACATAGTAGTGAAACACCGAATTTCTCATGGCACGTTTTACGAAAGTTTGGTAATATGGTAGTAACACTTATATATAGGAAGTACCTGCGGCGTATCCACCATGTTTATACTATATTACTTTTGTTTTGCTAATTGGTGTCATGTTATGTTTCGTGTCACGATTAGGGTTTATTAACGTATTACAAATGAGAATGATAGCATATATAGAGTCTCAAGTATATAAGTATAATTGCATTTAAGTATGAGAGAGTATACTGTATAAGTATGAGTATAAGTGTAAGTGTGCGTATTCGCACATTCGTGTACAATACAGATGGTATATTTTAGTTTAACCAAGATTAACGGATTACTGGCATGTGAATAAACAGGTCAAACCATCGTGTACCGCAATGTAGACTACCCATCATCCTTAAAACGAAGAGGGTGTAAAATAGTTTACTTAACATGACCTCAAGAATACGGGCGGGCGTCACTCCTATACGCTACACAAGCGCTATACATGTTATGGTGTGGCTTGATCAAAGTTAATGACGAGTCTACCACATAAACATGTGAATAAACAAGTCAAACCATCGTGTAGCAATGTTGACTAGTCAATATTGTTGAATCATAGTGTAAAATTGTTTACTTGGTATGAATTAGTTTACTTAGCGTGACCCCAAGTCTCAAGGGCGATGCGCTACTCCTATAGCACTACGCGTAGTGCTATACATGTTAAGGTGTGGTTTTATAACGAGTTTATCACATATAATGTTCCAGTAATCCAAATCAAGTATGATGTATCATATGCACCTATAGAATCGTTGCGTAATAGATTTAGTATAAATGCGAAGTTTGTGTGCATAAATTTGATTTTAGTATAGTGTGACACTAAAAAAATGAAGGAATAAGAATTATATAGCATAAAATGTAAGATAACATAAAAGAGAGGCTTGTTAAAATGTTGGAGTGTTTCGGTTTTAGAAACTTCGACTATTCCCAAGTGACTCGTAAGTCCTTTCGAATTAGGAAGACATGATTTGGCCTATAGGTATAATACTCTCGTCGCCAAGCGATTAACGGTACTTTACCCTTCCAGTTAGTACATGTCCCTAATTTGATCGAAAAATACGAAACTTTGGCGAGATTGAAAATTGAGGAGCGGAACCAGTCATCAAGGTGTGAATGTCAATCCTGGCTTGACAATTTCGTCCCCAAATTGTGGTTTATTGAACGTATCAAGATATAATCTCGAATCATCAATAAGGATCCACTAGAATATGAAATGAAACTCCCATCAAGATATGGATATCACTCCTGACTTGATGGAGAATTTCGCACAAAATAACATGTAGAGCGGATTGAAACTCGTCACCAATGGCGGGAATCACCCCTGTATTGATGAGTTATTTCGATTGTGGAACAAGAATATACTCAAAAGCGTGTGTTGTGTTTCATGTCTTAGGAAAGACATATTGTAAGTTTTAGGATCAAAAGGGGGAGAAGCATGATAGAAAGAATAACTTTTTAGACAAGTATCACAATGGTCAATGGTATGGTACTTAAACTATAGACTAGGTCGAACATGACAATTCTACCTAATTCCTATAGTTATGGCTCTGATACCAATCTGTCACACCCCAACCGATGGCGGAAACATCGGGATGAGACGAAAACTAGATTGCAAGAGGCTTCATAACGCTAATTGTGTCAAGTGTTTAATAATTACCTTTTTACATAGTTTAAATCAAATAATACAAAATTTAGATCCCGACACGTAACAAATATAATTTCATTTCATTGATAACGATTTAATACAAATATAGAAACGAAATACATGTTTGAAACAAATACAATACAATAAGTATTTAAAATTTAAATGCGTTTCTAGGCAATCGTACTAGATTCCATATGTCATCAAAATTCCTGCAACATGTATTAAAAGCATAGATCAATACAAAAGTATTGGCGAGCATACAAGTTTGAAACTAATTATAAGTATAAAAGTTGGTTTTGATTGTGACAAGTATATATTCAAGTCGAATCGCACGAATATGTAGACCACTTTCGCATAACAATAGCATATAATCGAATTCCTTAACTAGCATGCATAGTATTCTAAGCATAATGATATCATGAGAATACAAGTCAAAACTAATAAGCATAAACAAACTCAAGCATAACAAGTAGCATGTATAGACGAGTTTAAACTAACACATATAACTCACATAAGCGTAACTGATGGCACATTTGGTATGTGAACACATTTAATTTTGTTTTGCACTCCAAAATGCATTAAAGTGTAAAAAGGGGGTCGAGTATGCTCACGGTTTTGCAAAGCTTCCTTTGGTGATTCCGTGAAGAGTTGGAGGTTGGAGCTTCAAGCTTCCTTTAAAACACTTAGTGTTTTCTTTTAGAACTCTTAGAGTTCTCTTCCTTGCTTGGAAGATTTTAGAGAAGTAGAGAGGTTGAGAGAATAATGGTTGGAACACTTAGTGTCCTTTTAGAATTCTTGATTTAGAGAGATTGAGAGAATTAGAGAGATGGAGAGAAGAATGGTGTAAAGAAAATGGTAGAAGGAGGTTGGTATTTATAGGTAAGAAGGTGGAAAAGGGTGAAATGTGATTGTTAAAAAAGGTGGAAAGGGTGAAATGTGATTGATTAAAAAAGTGGAGGATTGAAAAGATGATTGGTGTAGAAAGGAGGTGGAAAAGGGTGAAATATGATTGATTAAAGAAGGTGGAAGATGATTGATGAGGTGGAAAGATGATTTGTGTATTTCTTAGTATGTCTTGAGTACATATTATGTAATTGAGTATATAAAAGTATAAAAGTATAATTCAAGTATTCAGGATGTGCGTATAAGTATTTATACTTATAATTGTGTCGGTTTGCGTATAAATACGTATTTAAATGATCGGTTGTGTGAATAAAAAAAAGTATAAAATATGAATTTTATTATGATTAATGCCTCGAGTTGTGAGATTGAAATTAAAATACGAATGTAAGGGTTTTCTAAAATTAGAATACGGATACGGACATTTTTAAAATAGAAATACGAAGATACGAGGCATTACATAATAACGAATAACAATTAATAATATATATATATACACACACACACTTATATTTTTATTATGTTTTAACGTCCCGAATTATGATACAAATATTTATTTTCTAAAATAAGGATCGAAAAAGCGAGACGTACAGTGTCTATGTCGCAAGTCATGTTCTTTTAATGAACATATTTCACTTACACCACGCACCTACCCCACCTCCTCCATCCTACACTTCCATCTTCCCATCCCCATCACCCAACCTGTCCAACTCCGAAAACAACCCTACTTCCAAGTTTCTAGCCCAAACACTAACCAGCTCTCTTCTGCTCCTACACCTATGCCTTCCCAACCAGCTGACCTAGTCCAGCCCACACCCTTCGGTTCCTCTTCTGAACCGGCTCCAGCAGATTCGACCACATTAGCCCCGAATCCACCTACTAATGCTACCCAATCTGCCCAACCTGACTCTCCCACTCGACCTCACCCAGCTCATCTTCGTCCTAACCCAAAGCGTCCCAACCACTATAACCCATCAGCCTATTACACAACCACTTCCCCTGATCAACTCACTGAACCCACTTCCTTTACCGTCGCTAACAAGTCTCCGGAGTGGCTTCATGCCATGAACGAAGAGTTTCATGCACTTAACAAAAACGGGTCGTGGTCATTAGCTCCTTATGTTGATAATTCTAATGTGGTTGATTGTAAGTGGGTGTACAGGTTAAAGAGGGATGCACAAGGCAAAGTGACTCGCTACAAAGCTCGTCTTGTAGCCAAAGGGTTTCATCAACAGGCTGGGATTGACTATCATGAGACTTTCAGTCCAGTAGTTAAGGCCACTACCATTCGAGTTGTTCTATCTCTAGCTGTCACTCACAAATGGGCCCTACGCCAACTGGATGTTCAGAATTCATTTCTGCATGGTGATCTTCAAGAAACGGTTTACATGAGACAGCCACAGGGCTTTGTTGATCCCTTCAAGCCACGTCATATTTGTCTCCAACATAAGTCTCTATACGGACTTAAACAAGCTCCTCAGGCCTGGTTCCAAAGGCTATCTACTGCTCTTCAACAGCTTGGTTTTCATGGGTCCAAAACAGATTCGTCTTTGTTCATTCTCAACTCACGAGGAACAATTATTTATACTTTGGTCTATGTTGATGATATCATCATCACTGGGAACAACAACCAGGCCTTTGATCACATCATTCAGAGTCTAAGCTCTTCGTTCGCTGTAAAAGATTTGGGCTCTCTTCATTACTTTTTGGGCATTGAAGTCATTCTTCATGGTCTTAATCTTATCCTATCTCAAAAGAAATACATCTGGGATACTTTACAGCGTTCAGGGTTATCTGACTGCAAACCGGTCAATTAACCTATGAGTACGTCTCAGGTTCTTATGCCTGATGACAGTACCTTGATGCCTGACCCGACCAAGTATCATCGGGTTGTTAGAGCCTTGAAGTATGCTACTTTGACCCGTCCAGATATTGCCTTCTCTGTTAACAAAGTCTGCCAGTTTATGCAAGCACCCACTAAGAACCATTGGACAGCAGTCAAACAAATCCTGAGAAACCTAAAGGGTACCATTGACTTGGGTTTACGTATTCATCATGCATCGGGCTCTATTCTTCATGCCTTTACTGATGCTCACTGGACCAACTTGGTACAGGCATACTCTGACTCTGATTGGGTCGGGTGCCCCGTTGACCGTCGGTCCACGGGGGGATTTGCTATCTATCTTGGATCGTATCTTGTTTCCAGGATAGCCCGAAAACAACGCACTGTGTCTCGCTCATCTACTAAATCAGAATACAAAGCCCTTGCTGATACAGTTACAGAATTGATTTGGTTGAAGGCCCTTCTTCGTGAACTTAGTATTGCTAAAAATTACTCCCCACTCTTTGGTGTGACAACTTAGGAGCCACCTACCTTTCGGCTAATCCAGTTTTTCATGCTCGCACAAAACATGTTGAAGTGGACTATCACTTTGTTCGTGAACAGGTGGCTCAAGGTAATATGCATGTCAAATTCATAGCTACTAATGATCAGATCGCTGACGTCTTCACAAGCCGTTATCTTCTCAGCGTTTATAGTTCTTATGGTCCAAGTTGTAGGTCGTTCCCTGCCCTCCACTTGCGGGGGGATATTAGACTAACAATCAGCTCTAACAATCAGTTGAGACTTATGATAATTAGAATAATATTAGCCTAGACTTATGCTTTGCTTTAGAATAGAGATTTTCATATTTCCCTTTTCCATATTTACCTGTAATCATCTCTATTTATACTCCTTATGTATTCTGCTAATGCACATCAATAAAACACAGAGATCTTTATGTTTCATATATGAAGAATGGCTTTTTGGTCCCTTTCGTCCAGTCATAAATTGGAAGCATACGTTCAACATTATCTCTTGGAGATTGAGTTGGTGGACTCCGATAAGTAAATGGTCAAAAGCGTTTTGGGCTTCCATAGGATAATCGTACACACCCGGTGCAACATCGTGGCACCTTGTGATAATGAAAAAAATTGTGATGGATAGTTGGTTGGGTGTTGTAAAAACCCTGAAAAAATTGTGGTGGATAGTTAGGTTGGTACACACTCGATCCGCCTCGTCTACTTTGTGAGTCGCGTCCCCTCGCCTTCGAACCGGAACCCGAAACTTTTTTCTTGCCATCGCTCTTGTTTTGTCTATCCATAGTATTCTTTGAGATTTGTGTGAAAGGGGTGAAAAATGGAATGTAAGAACATAATTTTGTAAAGGTATTTAATTGATTTTTTTACATGTTAAAGGCATTATAGCCGTTTAAATGTCCAACGGCTCTTTTTCTTTGTTTCAACGGTCATATTCAAAAGCGATGAATTTCCACCGAATTAGACTCATCCCACGTGGTGAAATCGTTGGTGGCGGAGTGCCCTCGCGACAAAACCCTTAACCACACCACTCCCTTCGAACACCCCGTATGCCCTAAATGGTGAAAGATAAGTTGGTACATTTTTATACAATAAATTTTATTTTATTTTACTCCTTGTGATCATATGGGCAATCTCTAATTAGTTTAATAAAATGCATCTATATCCATAGAAATTTGTGGCGTAGTAAATTTGAAGTTTATTGCCGGTAACACACAAACAATATTCCGTATTCACATCAAACACTAAGTAGCATAACTAAAATACAAAATTTAGCGTAGGATTAATTGACTTAATATTATAAGAAACCAACATTGTTTGCTATTTTTTATGAAAAACTCAATTTGCTATATTAAAATTTCTAAACTTATCTAAAATGTAGGTACCTTTTTTGAGAAAATAGTTAAAGTAACACTTTCTTACTCTTTAAAACTAGTTAAAGTTGATGAAATTCACATTCAACATTTTTGTATAAATAAACAATGCCATCTTATTTTGACAAATTTATGAGTAACCAATCTTTATTCTAATTCTAAATACTTTAAAGACTAATGGGAAACATCCTTAGCCACATCAGTTGGGTAGCGCCTCCAACACCTCTCCTTGTCCGCCAAAGGAGGGAGTCATCCTTAGCTTCACCATTTACTTCACGAGCGTTGAAGGAAAGGGGGTATATTAGAGGTGTACAAATCGGTTTTTTTTTCAAAAACGGTTTCGGTTAATAACCGAACCGGTTATTATGGCGTTTTAAAAAACCGGTTCCGGTTATAAACCGGTTTTTTCGATGGAAATGTGTAACTAGTAGTAACCGGTTGGAACCGGTTTTAAAGAAAAACTGGGTGAAAAAACAGCGGTTTTTAATTAATAATAACCGGAATAAAAACCGGTTAAAAACCGGCTTTGCAAAAATTAGCACAGAATTTTTTTTGTTGTTGCTTTGCAGCTTTTTTTTATCTGAAATGGATATATAAAAACTAAAAAATAAACCGGTTAAAATAAAATATCATTAAGTCTTGGAATAAACGGTTACATAACAATAAAAGTTCGAACGCTAAACGTTACAAACGAAATACATAAAGTTATAAGGTTATGCCGCAAGAACGTCCACTAATATATATTTTTAGTGGAACTAATATATATCTTGAATAGGCTCGTTTAATCTTCTTTGCTCGAACCCGAACTTGAACTATTGCGTAAGAAGTTATCCAATGCGGCTTCTTCGTCCGTCATTGGGGTTGTCAATTCGGCTTTGACCTCGTCCTTGTACACTTCGCCTTCGTAATCTAATTTTCCCTCGAGTGAGCATATGTGTTGACATCTCTCCGCCGCATCCAAGTAATCTTTCAAGCAAATCGACATCTCAACCACCTTTGGTGTTAGTTGAGTCCTCCTTATCGAAATCACCATACCACTAATAGAAAAAGCAATTTTCGAAGCTACCGTGGAAGCTTGGACCGTTAGTATATCTCGGTCCATTGTGGCTAAGATCTAAAATTGATTTTACTTACTTTTCCATCAAGCCAACAAATCAAAATTTTTAAATTCCTGTGAAGTCATCATTTGTAGAAAGTTCGACCCACCATACCGATCAAGTTCGCTACTAGTAGTGTTACCACGTTGCATTTGACTCGACTCATCATACAATTGATTATAAGCATACAAATCTTGATCTTCCATACTTGAACCTTCGCCGAAAGCTGCATTTTTTATTGACATGTGAATGTGTGACGAGGTTGTACCATATTTTGTTACATAAACATCAAACATTTTTGAAAGCTGATCGTTAAACAAATTTTTGCGGCTTCACCAAAGTTAAGATCTTGTTCGGTGTTTAAATTCAACTCGTTTGAATTTTTTCAATCAAAGACCCGGTTCCAAAAACATTAAAGCAAGGGTTTAAAGAGGCGGCACAAGTGGAAAACGCGGGTAGTTCTTTAAAATATTTTCCTAGTTTTTCCTTTATTGGAGTTACCATATTACAATATAGCCTACCTCTAACCGACATTCGTGTGATTTTAAACACATTTTAAACAAATTGTGAAGCACCAATGAACTTGTTGGATAATAAACCCCCGATAAAGTCTTTGTTGATGTTTTGAAAACTTGAAGCAATTGTGTAACCGTTTCAATAGTAGCCAAACCAGATGGCTGGTAAGGCGAAACATTTCTACAACTAAACAAAGAGTTATAAAATTCTATTAAACTTTCTTTTTGCAAAATAGTTTTTTCAAAAATGGTGCAAGTCGAGTTCCATCTATAAGCAACGTCCCAATTGGGTCCTAAGCATATTCACCTGCTTCCTTACACATTTTTATATATTTTGAATGTTTATGCGTGTGACTATACATATGATGTAACATTTTTTTAAAGCTTCTTTTTGTGGTTCAATAACCTTTAAACGTCTTGAACGGCCAAATTTATGATGTGTGGAATACATCGACTATGGAAAAAATACCCTCACAAATCGGTTTATATTTTTAAATGCATTACCGAAACCGTATTATTTGAGACGTTGTCAAAAAATATTGAAAAAAATCTTTTTTTCCAATTTGTATGTTGTAATACATTTGTCGATTGCTTTATATATAGCTTCACCGGTGTGAGGGTAATCAAATAATTTAAACAAAATCGTGCGTTTCATCATTTGCCACGTCGCCGGTTCAATCCAATGGGCGGTGACACAAATATACGAATCGGGTGAACCGTGCGGTGCGGACCAAACGTCGCTAGTCAAGTTAACACCTGTTTCTAATTGTTCAAAATAAGAAATTAATTCTTATTTAGCATTTTCCCACAATTTTAAACAATCCCTACTAAGAGTAGCACGACTTACATGGGTGTGTCTTTGAACCATCTTTGTGTAGCGTTGGTTGTTGAAATGGTTGAACGGCAAACTTTCTTGGATTACAAACTTCGTCATTTCCATCCTAGCCATATCGTAATTGTAGGTGAACAAAGAAGCGCCTTCGCTTGCCATGGAAGCTTGACCACTAGCGGGTTATTGTTTCAACGCCTTGCAAAACAGTTTTTCGATGTGTTGTCTCAAGGTGGTGTTTGCTCCTTCGGTGTAAAAACCATGACAATGATGACAACGCGCTTTTTTTCCCATTGGCCATCTCGCACAAATCTAAATGTGACCAAATTTCGGGGTTGCACTTCGTTGGAAGAACACGAACCACTGTGTCAGTTGTAGACTCGCCAACATTGACCGAATCATGAGAACTAGAGCTTGCCATACTTTTTTAAAAATAATCGAACAAGATGGTGAGCGTTTTTAAGAGTTTTTTTGGAGATTTAAAGAATGGTGTGATTGAACCTAAACACCCACCACCATTTATACTAGTTGGAGATGGTTTCTAGGCAAAAAAAAACAGCTAGGAGATGGTCCAAACAGTCATATGACCGTTGCATTATGTTGGGCGTTTTTTAACTGGTTAAGCCAGTTTTTTAATACGTTACCGGTTTTGTAACCGGTTTTTTTGTAAATCGGTTTTTAACCGGTTTTTCTTAATAACCGGAACGCCCTGATCAACGAACTGTATAACCGCCCCATAACTGGTCAAATCGGTTTGTAACCGACCGGTTAATAAAAAAGGTTTCGGTTGTAAAACCGGTTTTTTTGAACATCTATAGGGTATATCCCACACTGTAGATGTTAAAGGGTGCCGTTGTTGCTCTAAAATCTACGTGGCGATGATATAGTATTGGATCTATTGAACCTTACAAAAGAACTATTGATTGAAAAGCCAAAACAATCTCTAATATCTGATCCTTTATAATAAAGATTTGCTACTCCAAACTTTGCTGAGACTTAAAGACTGTTCATAAGATCTGCTAGGATAAAGCTCTGCTAGAAGCAAAAGTCTGTTAGAGACAAACTCTGATAAAGAACCAAAGAACTGTTATGGCAGAGGTCTGCTGGTGAGAACCTCTGATGAAGTTAAAGTCTGTTGAAGTAAAGTCTGCTGAAGACTAACAAAGGATAAAGCCCAACAAATGATATCTATCATCATAGTTTATATTGTATTTAATGTAACAGTGTTTAGGTCTAGCAGTGTTTAGAGTTTGTTTAGTTTGTTAAATGTCACTTTCATAGCGACGTCATCCAAAGATGCTCAGTGGTTTGTAATGTACTATAAATAGAACAGTGCATGTACTGTTTTATCTATCATTTCTACATATTTTGTACGAACAAATTAGAATGATCTTAGACTGAGGGGGAGTTTGTAATTTCAAAGTTTTACACATTTCCGTTGCACTTCATTGATTATTATCTTCTTTCCTTGATTTCATCTAAACAATCACATCAATATTAAACTCTGATCCTAACATATAGCATGATAAAGCTACTTTGAGCTTTATCCCACACCGGGTAGCCTTATAGTAAAAATAGACTTGGTGACTTTTCATGTTATTTTAACATGTTTAGAAATTTAATAAACAAAGACGGGATAGAAGTTTTTACTAAGATTAAAAGTTAGTTGGTTTTAAAAGTCTTGTGAATTTTAGTTTTCTACACACAGGTAAAAGGTATATAGTATACTATACATTCAAACTTGACCTAAATTAAAAATAAAGCTGTGTATAAATATACTCAAATTGTCACCTGCATAAAAATGTATGTCATACTCAAGGTCCGTTACATAGTCCAGAATTTAATCAACCCAGCATCAGAAAACAAAAAACAACTCAAAATTGCACAAACTTATAGAAATAACTTAAGTTCAGACTTGCACATTACATATGAAATGTAAAAACATTTCATGGAACAGCAACAAAAACAACCTAAATACATATTACACAAACTCAAAAACAATGAAAAATAATACTTAACACAGGTACTTCCAATACGCAGGGCGATCTCTCGATATAAGCAGAGCTCGTGATCCCATATAATCAAAAGTCGGACAGTATAAGTTATCCGGCCCAATAGTCTCTCTAACCCTTTCACCACTTGCATTATCACTTGTTAACTGTTTCGACCCATCATCCTTCAATGCATCAAACACAAACAACCCTGAGCCACACACACCCATGGCTACATCTGAGTTGCCCCAAACTTGTGTTATGGCCTTGTAATGTGGGTGCAAGTTAGATTCAGGTGAAATGTAGGTAGTAAAAAGCTTCTGTTTGCGCAAAGAAAACTGTTGGATTTGAGCGGTTGATGGGGGTTTTCTAGCAGATGAGGAGGAGCTGCTGCATCCGAGATAGATGGAGTCACCACGTGAGAAAACCGAGTGGGCAGTGGCGCCGTATTTGGGAATCTTGAGACCGATTCCTGATGGATGACGGAAATCTAGTATGTTTATGGAATCTGATGTGCAGAATACACCGTCGTTCCCTTCTGCTTCTGATGAACTTACTCTGTATTGCAAAATATTTCATAGATTTATTACACTTACATACAAGGCTGCAAACGAACCAAACGTTCGCGGAAAGTTCGTTTGTGTTCATTCGTTTATTAACAAGCGAACACGAACAAGATATTTCGTTCATTTAGTTAAACGAACGAACATGAACAGAGGCTGCGTTCGTTCTTTTATGTTCGTGGTTCAGTAACATGTTCGTTTATGTTCGATAGTTCATTAGTGTTTTTAGTTTTTATATTTTATATTTTATTTAAATACTTCAAAATTCCGCAAAAAAATATTTAATAAGTGTCGGTGTTTGTTTCCATTTGTGTTCGTGAAAATTAGTTTGTGTTCGTCAACGTTCGTTTTCGTTAGTTGCCTAAATTAACAAACAAACACAAACATGTTCATTTCCTTAACAAACGAACAAGGTCTTGTTCGTGTTCGTTCGGTTCATTTGCAGCCCTATATACATATACATATCTATACACACACAATAGATGATCTAATTAGAAGAGTAAACCATATAAAAAAATCTATACATTTACCTTTGGCGAACTCCTCCACCAAGTTCAGCATCAGTGTTATTCACATGAAGTGCTGTAATCTTTTTACCACTACAAGAAACCAAAAGTAGCGGTTCAGGGGTAAGAGACCCGACATCCCACAAAGAAACATTCTCCGTCTCCGCCAAAACCACCTTTCCTCGGTTTCTCCACTGCAACGGGCTCGAGTTATCCATTTCCAAAACAAAACTCTGCACGTCCCACTTCATTATATGCTCTCCATCACGAATATCATAAATCCTAACACCTTTCTGGTTACTGGCCGTTGAAATCATAAGCGGACCACACGGTTTATACCACCATTGTCGGTTTTCTGGTGTCAGATTCGCTAAATCATGTCTTCTGTTTAGAACATTGTTGGGTAATGGAGCAAGTGCTGTTCTTGTGTTTGTGACTCCATCTTCTATGTGAAATGATTTTACTTCTTTAGTGTAAAAGTCCCATGAACAAAAACCGGAATCCATGCTGTTTCCGGCAGATGCAGCCACAACATATCTTCCGGAACAACCGTCTACACCCGGTGCACGAACAACCCAACAATCTCTCCATAGATTCGGTGAAATTGCAGCTGGAGCGTTGTATACGGATTTCTCCTGAAATAACCCAGGTTGTTGCATAAAGTTATAAAATAGTGTATAGTGACAGAAAGATGCTAGAGATAGCAAAATGGGTGAGTGTGACCCATTGCGGTCAGGGATGGGATGGGTAAAGTACCCGTACCGGTAACAAATTTGAACAAAACTGGGTACCGGATACAGTACCAAATACTTTGGTACAATATAGGTATTGGTACACTTTGTTAATATATTTCATTGTCTGAGCACTCGTACGGGTACCAAATACGTAAAATCGTTACGGGTACCAAATAGATAAAAATGGTATGAGTACCAATATGACACAGGTACCAAATAGGAAAAATCAATACGAGTACCATAAAACCATAACCCAAACAAAATCATAATATAAAAAAAATCTTGAAATTGTATATAAAATTCGGTACCGGTACCATTTTTTACATGTATCAATACTGAAAGTACTAAATACCATAATCGATACTGATACATGTACCGAATACCAAAACTGGTACGGGTACCGGTATGGGTATGAGTAAGGGAACATGTATTTGAGAAAAATGCTCATCCCTAATTGCGGTAATTTTAGTACAGGTTGAAACAAATCGGGTTGGCCCCAAGCACCTTTTTGTCCATCTTTTACAGATAATGCATTAATTATGACTACATCAACTATATCCATGATAGTAAAAGTTTCAAATTAAGAGAATTTAAGAAGATGCTTGCATTAAAATCTGACTTTCAATCTGTATGTCTTATTCCCTTTTTAGCAAAACTTTAAAACTTGACCCCTATGATCTGTTGGAGATGAACTTGTTCATTAAGAATTGAAGTTACAGTGTTTGGCAAAAACCTGTTATGATTTTAATTCTCTAGTTATTTATGCAAACATAATAATATTTGCAAGAAATTGTTTAAAAATTTGATTATCAAGAGAAATCACGTTTAAATATGTCATCGAAAGCTAATGCAGCATGCTAACATATAATATAGATCATCATTTAGTACCTCAGAGTTGGCAACATCATAGAAGGTGCATGAGCCGTCATCATGAGCAAGCAAAACCGACTCTCCTTCTGATACAAACCATCCACCAGTAGAAGCCTTGGGCCCGATCTCGTTCAACTGGTTATTGAAACTATCGTCTATCTCCTCTACATAGATCATAACTGCCTTGTTTTCCTCTTCATCGCAATCTTCAAGTGTTTCATTAGCAGTGAGCATTGTCTCAAGGTTACATTTGCTGATGTAAGTGTTTGAAGAATCACGCCCTCTTGAATTTACATTTTCATCCGTTTCTTGAACTTCACATGTCTCTGAACCGCCCCTGACTGTAACTTTGGACTCTCCTTTACTCAATGAGTCTGACATCAAAGGTGCTATACATTTCTCATCAACCATACTTGACGGTTTACCCTCCGGTTTTGTTTCACCAACAGCTAAACCAGCCTCAGTTTTGATAGCTTCATGGGTCCCAGCAGATGCTTTTAGTGTTGACCGGTCTCTGAGTAACTTATGGTGAGGAAAGAACCTTGCTTCTACTTCATCAGTATTCAATCCTTTCGCTGAACTTTTTCTATCACTCGGCTCCTTAATCGGACTATTCTTTTTTGTCACAGCAATCTGCAAGCTCTCACCCTTTTTCTCCTCACCGTTTCCACCACTCACAACATCACCCATCACCTTCTCGATCCCCGCAACAGTTTTTTGAATATCCGACAGCATCACTTTTGATGCATCCGGATTATTCAAATCCAGCATTTCCTTTGTCCTCTTAATATCAGACGCAATCCTTTTCACTTTCTCCTCCAAAAACGCAAGCTTCCCATGTAGTTTACTCGGATACTTCACACTCGATCGTGAACTCATAATATCTTCACTTCCCCCCTTCTCTTTCGCACCATCAAAACCACTCCCTCTACTTAACTTACCCACACTCAAACGAGCATCATTCTCTTCGGTTTCACTCACGTTACTAGACCTTAAACCACCGGATTTCGACCTAAACTTCTCAAACAACTTAACACTCTCCGAAACTTTCATAACCGAATCCGGATTAGATTCGACTGCGTTCAAACTCTCCGAATGCGAAACAATCTCCTTTTCAACAACATCTCTAGTTGAACCTATATTTTGAATTTTCAACGGTTTCGGCTTCAATTCTTTCAAAATCTCACTGTTTTTATTCTCAGAACCAGATTTACAATCAGGCAACTTTGAAACCCTAGCCGATCTATCAACACTAACACTTCTTTGAGTTCTCTCATTTCGATCAACCGAAACCCTAGAAACCCTAGTTTTACGAATATCAGCCACGATATTATTATTAAAATCACAAGGACTAGAGCTTCTACCTTTTGCAGACACATTACTCGACCACCTGGCTCGCGGCTCGGCTCCATCCTTCTCGGCTCGAGCCATCGCAGGCACAATCGGCTTCGCAGGCTTAGCCGCAGCACGAATCCTCGAAGTCGATCTGCAACTGCTACCGTTACCGTTTTCTTTTCCGGCAGACATGTTGACGGACGTTCTGTTTCGGCAGATGATTCGTTCGGATACCGGAGTTGTGCTTCTGTGTGTTTTTGGTGGTGGATTGGTGGTGGTTTTTGGTAGTGCGACAGTGGTGGTGGTGACGGTGGATTGTTTTGGCCGGCGTATGGCGGATGATGACATGTGGATTGAGTGGTTTATTGTAAATTTTGTGAAGGAATTTGGAGTGGATTTTGGTGTTAAAGATTGTGTTTAGGGTTTTGAAGGGGATGAAGTTTGAGCGGGAAAATGTGTTTTGGATTTGGATTTTGAAAATTTTGACGTACAGGGTGCTGGACCGCTGGTTTGGCAGTTTTGGGTGGTGACGTGTTGTTACAGTGATTGTATGACGTGGGTTTTTTTTTTTTTTTTTTTGGGACATGTAAGTAAGATGGTGGTTGTTGGCATGTATGATAAATGCATATTATGCGTGACAAGTGATGAAGGTGATAAATACTCATTTATTATTAGTTTTCGAGTAAATTATTATTTTATTTCTTAAGTTTTGACATAATATCACTTTAATGTAAATAGTTTTTTACTCTAGGTCTCCAACTTTTATAATTACTTGCCATTTTCGTCTAGCACTTCAACTCTGTCTAAAAATCTCATTAGATGAGTGGTATTTTGGTCATATTACACATGTTTTGTTTTGTTTTGTTTTGTGAGTGTTGTAAACGAACTAACGTTCAGCGAACAGTTCGTGAATCGTTCGGCAGAAAGTTCATTTACGTTTGTTCGTTTATTTAATGAACAAACACAAACAAGATATTTTGTTCGATTAACTAAATGAACGAACACGATCAACGGTCTCGTTCGTTGAACTACGTTTGTGAACACTCGGTGATATATTTGTTTACATTCGTTTGTTTATGTTTATAATTATATTTAAAAATAGTAAATGTAAACCATTAATTTCTAAACATATCGAAGAAGTTAGACATTAAACACATTTTTTGGAATATATCTATTTAACTTTAGATAATTATGTCTTAAGTTAGCTAAACTTGATTTATCTTATGGTGCTTGTAGTATACTTGTGTCTTGAATTCTTGATTTATCATTTAATGGTTGTATCTGACTACTTGTGTCGGTTGTTTAAGGTTAATGTTGATTTTTTATTTCAAGTTTAATGTTTGTTTGCAGTTGTGAGTTCGTGACTTGTGTTCACGAACTGGTGCGAACAACTGAAACTCCTTAACAAACGAACAAGAACATAAATTTTTGTTTGGCGTGTGTTCGCTAACAGTTCATGAACTATGCATCTCCTTAAAGAATAAATACAAATATGCATCGTTCATGTTCGTTCGGTTCGTTTACAGCCCTGGTTTTTGCCGTTTTGATCCAAAATTCATTTTATATTTATATTTTTTTAATCATTTATATTAGAAATATATTTATAAGATACTGATAATTATTAAATATATATTTATATTATAAAACCCACTCACCCCCACCCCCATCCCCCCCCCCCCCCCTCTCTCTCTCTCTTACCTCTCTTTAAACTTTTTTCCCTCTTCCTCTGCAACTTCCACCAAAACCAGAACCACCACCTGTTACCCACCGTTACCCATCTCCGCCACCCACCACCACTACTCCATCATAGAAACACTACACCTCTACTTTCTCTCTCCATAAACCCCACCACAAACACCACTAGTAACCACATACCACCACCCACCTCCAGCAATGTCAACCACCTGAGTCACCATATATAAGTCCTCTCCAACACCAGCCACCATCTGGCTCCATACCACGGCGCCACTAGGAGATCACCCCCATCAGACACCATCCCAACTGACATCACCACCATCACCCCATCCTATCGGAGATCAGAGAACCACCACCAACACCAGCCATCACTAACCGCCATCAACACCAATCACCACTAACCGCCACCAAAACAAACCACGGTCTCTCTCTCTGAACCGCAATCATCATCATCAGATCTGAACGCTCGCACCATGTTCTTGTTGTTCCGGTGATGGGAACCATTGGCAGGTGATGTGTGACCATTACAGTTGCGGACGACTGTGTCGTTTTGGAAAGCGGCTCCCATTCGGAGGTTGGGTGTGGTGGTGGTAAGGGTGTGGTGGCGGTGGGGTGGGTGAAGGCGATGGTGTACTGATGGCAGTGGGGTAGGTGGCTACGATAATGGCAGGTAGTAGGTTTTAATGGTGGTTGAGTGGTGGTGAAAGATGCCGAGAGAGAGAACAAGAGAGGGGGTGTGAGAAGAGTGAGAGTATATTTGTGTATATATTATATATTATATATAATATAATTTATAATTCTGTTTTATGAATATATAATATAATATAATTCTGTTTTATGTTATTTAATATATTATGTAGAATATAATTATGTTTTATGTTGTTTAATTTAAAAATAGAAAAACCAAACAAATATGCAATTCGAAAAAAACACCGTTAGAGATTTTTAGATTGATTTGGAGTGTTGGACGAAAAAGGCAAGTAATTACAAAAGTTAGGGATCCAAATGAGAAAAAAAAAATTGGGTTAAAGTAATATTTTGTGTCAAACCTTGGGGATTAAATTGGTAGTTTACTCTTAGTTAACAACAAAATGAAGTCAAAATAGTGGGATGGTAGAGGATTTGTGTCTCTTGGGAGAGACTAGGGTTTCAATTTCTAAGCATGGGGTAAAATTTGGTGTAATTTAAGAGTAGTTTTATGTTGCCTTTACCGTTCTAATATATTATATGAGTGAGTAGAAATTTTTTTAGTACCACAGACAATGTTTTAAACAAGTGATACGTGGTTGGACACCGATGCGTTTATTAAGTTTAAGTTAACGTTTTATGTAACTTTTAGTTTCGAATAGCCTACTTTTGATTGGATTTGTGTTTTGAAGGTTTACGAAGTTTACGGAGCTACTCGGAAGCGTTTTGGAGCTTCGGAACGGAAAACGGGTCAGCCCGGATCACAGTATGGAAAACAGGAACTTGAGTATTGTAGAGGTCGTCGCCGACGCCTAAGGGGACGTCGCGACGCCCTTTAGATAGTCCGTCGGAGAAATTTTGCGTAGACAGTGATTTAGAGCATCGGAGGAACATGGCTTTTCTAGGTGCCATCGGCGACGCCCCAAAAGGCCGTCGGCGACGCCCCTTTGATTATCTAGTCGCTGAACTTCAATTTTGAACGGGATTTTTATGAGTTTGTTGACCCATTTGTGAGGAGTTACGGATTTTGAACTTAAAACAACAAACTTGGAGCCAAGAACATCATCTCCTTCAACTCCAATCCATCTATTCCATTCCCCATCAACCGAATCAATCATCCACCATTCCTAACCCTAATCCATCATCATCACTCTCACCAATCCACCAATCCTTCCATCATCATCATCCATTCCAAACCCTAGTTTTCACCATCAATACCATCAAAGCTCAAGATGTTCATGGTTTCATCAATCGTTGATCATGCACCGGTCGCTATGAGCGGCTAATTTCCAAAGGTTTCACCCCGGTGTAGACATTTGTAAGATTTAGAGTTACTTTATGAATTTGTTGATTTTGTGACAACTTGAATTGTATTTTGAATTGATTGATAATTGTCTTGCATTTGAACTATATTTGGAATTGTCGAATGATTAAATTGACTTTGTAAACAAGTTTGTGTATTTATGCTTTATCTTTCGAAAGAGATTATTTGTCCGAAGTAACAAAGTGTGTTGTGGTCCGTTCATACGTGATAGCAATGGCACCTAAGCTTTGTGATATTAAAACCATTAATGACAAATTCAATTGAATCAAGTAAAATTGTTAGTAACCCTAGGTCTTGCATTTGTTGAACCGGGTGTGAACCTTGCTTCCAAACCTTTGCTTTTAATTAAGTAATTAGTTTTCGTGCAATCGTTTAAATCATTAGTTAAGCAATCAAATCAATTTTGTCGGATTAATCCGACATCTCTTCAAAACAAACCAAAGTAATGAATATTCTAGCAAGCTTCATAAAAAGTGACAATCTTATTAAAAATCAATCACATCCGAACACAAACCACAAACTCTTCGTGGTTCGACCCCTACTACCACTAACGCATTGTTAAGTGTAATTTGGGTATATAATTATTATCTTTAACCGGGGCGCGACACTCCGATCAACAAGTTTCTAAAATAATATCCATAGAAACACATCTAATGACGGATAATTGTATGATAGACTAGGTTGTTCTCACCTGCGCGTTGCAGAGAGGAACCAACCTATTTTGGAAAGCAAAAATAACAAAAGTAATTAAGAATCTGGTTATTAATAATGATTTATGTTTTCGATTAGAGATTTCTAGTACAATAACCCAGAACTAAAAACACTTATGCCATTTCACAATCCCACTTGTAAACTGATGATGATCATGTTGCTAGAAAATTTTGATAATAAGACTTAGAATATTTTAGTTAATTAGTTTAAATAACATTTACACGTAAACCTAGTCCTTGTATGTAGTTAATTTATGTAGAATAAGAAAAAGTTCATCATCCCTCACGTTTTTATTACTGACGAAAACACGAAACAAATCCATGTCACAGCTTACCCGGATTCAATTATGTTGATATATTGGTTCTTCAAGTTGAGAGTTATCCAAGATTCAAATAAGACATAAGACGACTACTTTTTTTCTTTTCGATCTTTTTGAGTTTTAACTTAATAGCATATCTCAAATCTTTCAAACTATGCCACCGTCTCCAACGTTGATCGTCCTCTGGCCATTCACAACACCAAAGAAATTTTATTTTCAAGACTCTTTAGCGTTGACACCATTTCCTCTTAATATGTACAACCACCCAAAGGTTGCTATTTAATTTAAGGAATACCATCTTATAGCTGGTAGGTTTAAGTGTAAATAAAAAAATTTACACAATAACAGTATATTTTTACATTAGCGTCAGAGATTTTTAAAAGAACCAAACGGTTTAAAAACATTTAAAATAATCAATCGGTTTAAATATAACTTACAAAAATTAATGTCAAAACGTAGATAAAAATAACTCATGTGCATTTAATATTATTTAATAATATATATAAAAAGATGAAACATGTAAAAAGAGTCATGACATTGTAACAAAAATTCGTTTAAAATTTCAAACGGTAACTATATTAAAGTTTGAGGGTTATATGTAAAGCGTTTTAGAAAGATGAAAATAACTTTATTAGAGTTCAGATGACATTTGATAAATCTATTAAAATCAGAAGGTTAAGAATGTAAATTGGTTTAAAAACTAACAAAATTTTGATGGGAAAAAAGTAAAAACCAAAACTTATGGTCAATACATACGAAACAAAGAATAATGCGTCTTGTATGTGATGGTTACAAATCCTTCTAAAAATTTGAGTAAGTTACCTAAATGTGACTAAAAAGAAAAGTTAAATATATTATTGTGGATAAGATTTTTGTAATTAAAAATAAAATAAAGCCTATAAATCATGTACTCTAGCACTATAAAGTTGTTTAATATATATTATAATATAATATAGGAACATGAGTTTCTACTGTCTATTACATGTCTTTTGTAGAAACATAAATTTGATACCAAATACATAAGAGAATTCATATCCTATCCCGCATTCTTAAAATTGATGAAAAATGACTAAAAAACATAGAAACTTCTCTTTATCTGGTTCTTCATCCACATTCCCCATATTTTTATGGGAAAAATAAATCAATCCCTCAAATTTGTTTTTAACTATTTCATGTGGTGAGTGTGGTTATAATTTTTGTTACATTTTAGCACTTTTTACTCGTAGATCGAGCTTTAAATTTATAAAACACGATACAATACTATCACTCTACACACGCGTTAGGGCAAGTGCACCAATCATGGACGTAGTATAGTGATGGTAAGATACCGAGGTCGTCCAAGGACACAAAGCTTTTAGTATCGGCTTATCGTTAATGTCTAATCTAACCAAATAGATGAAAGTTTTTAAAAAAATATAAAAGTAAAAACGTAAATAAAAAGGAAATAAATAGACAAGAAAGAATCACTTGGTTCCGGCTCCTCTTTTACATTTTCCTTTGATGATTTCCGCACTTTGGGCATTTTAAGAGATTATCTTAGTTATAGTAGTAGGCCCCTCTTGTGAAGACGACGTTACCCTCAACCTATTGGTCTGAGTCAGCAGGGATATAGTCCGCAAGGTCAGAATATTGGAAGATAATTAAGTAATTATTAATGCGAAAAAGTGGTAGGCCCCTCTTGTGAATGCGACGTTACCCTCGGCCATATTGGTCTGAGTCAACAGTGATACGGTCCCGCAAGGCCGGGTAAGTTTTAATAGTAGTTTATTTATAAGGGGTTCAAGCCGTTCTTACTTCCCCTGATTTGATGCTATCTGCCTCAAGGGAAGTCCTAATAAGATTGAACCAAGTCCTCGCAGAATATACACTGAATGAGACAATAACTTTACCCAAACACCCCTCTAACCCCCTTCCAGATAGTTAACGCGCTTCATATAGACCGTAAAGACACGAATGAGTGAATCAACAAAACATGAAAAAATATTTAAATAAAGTTCACTTTCAATATAAATAACTAGTTATTAAAGTCATTAATACATACCCAATAAAAAGTTTCCAAGATTGGAAATCAAAAGTAACATATAAAAGATTTATCTTCACCAAGTGATGTAAGAGATTTTGCCAAGCATGGCCTTTGTTTGACAAGAACTCTTACGATCAATCTTGAATCCCGAAACTACTACACACTCTAAAAGATGAAAGATGGATGATAGTGGTGGGTGTTGGTGTTGTAGTGGTGGTGGACTGATGGTAAGTGTGAGAGAAGTAATTTGCCAAGGAGTGTCTTTCTCCAAAGCCAAGCACCTCTGTTTATAGCTGAAAGTAGAAGGCGACCACGACCCCTAGTGGACTTTTTCTCTCCCTTCATTAACTGCAGATATCAGATCGTTGTACCAACACGCCTCGTGGTGGCTATGCACGGCCCGTGGTCAATGTACTTGTTGTACTATCTAAGATTCTGCGATCTTAAAGTTGACCACGACGCATATTAAGCTAGCATGGCCCCGTGTTGGTTGTCTTTTGCTGTTGTCTTTTTCTGCAGAGAATCTTTGACTTGGCACAACCCCATGCCTGGTGGGCACGACTCCGTGCCTGAGCTTCTGTTTTCGTTATTTTTGTTGTTTTGGATGTGAATGGGGGTT
Source organism: Scalesia atractyloides (assembly GCA_947069175.1). NCBI lineage: Eukaryota > Viridiplantae > Streptophyta > Magnoliopsida > Asterales > Asteraceae > Scalesia > Scalesia atractyloides. The sequence goes on along the minus strand of CAMTDV010000022.1, from coordinate 75,469,016 downwards.
CGGCAAGTCATGTCAATCCTTCTTCCATGTATTTGTGTTGGTTTCTGCTGTTAAGTTGTTCCTTTTATTCGTAAGCTCTTTTGATCATGTGGTTCAAAAGTAAACAAAACAACATGCTTTTCCAACATTAGTACCAAAAAATGGTTGATTTTATGCCTTGTTTGATGCAATTATATGTTGCATTTTGCGCACATCACTATTCATTTCTCATATCTTTTTTTAGGATGTTTTTAGACCACATTGTGTGTATAACATTTCATATTTTCATCGTATTTCCGATTTTCTTGTAATTCGTATTTCAATTTCAGTCCTTCTAATTCCGAGACTTGATCATAATGGAAATCGTATTTTATTCCAATCCTGTTTAATCATACTTGTACATATGTAATTATCAAATACGCGTTTTATATACAAAACTGAAACATGCCTTAAGTTTATATTGGCTTCGATATGTGATTCATACGTGTTTGAAATTTACACATATTTTTCATACACCCTAAATACCAAAAAAACATGGCTTAATTATGATTTTCCAGCATAAAATAATTGAATTATCAAACTACAAGTGTCAAACTGCAAATTCTCTAAAGTTTGGTAAATTTTGCAGGTGCTGCATGGCCATGCAACTGATGCGCATGACCATGCGTGCCGTGATCTACACGATCGTGCACCTGATCCGCACGAACGTGCAAAATCACCAGGTCTGGCAGAATGTTTCAAAACTCGCGAATTCTGGCTCCTTTTCCCTCCTTTCAACTCCCAACCACATCATTTATGACCAAACCTAATCCCCACTTATAAATACAACCCCTTAGATCGCTCTCAAATCACTCTCTTTAACACACTTTAATCTTCCAAATTCTCAAGCTTAGGCAGATTCATCCAAGTTCAAGACAATGAGTTTTTAGCTTGTTTCTTCAACTTTTCTTATTGTTTTCTTGGTTCTCCATCCTTGGATAACCTCTAGGAAATGTTACCACATGTTTATCAATATTATACGAGTACTTACACTAGGAAGGGTATTAACTGGTGAAAGTCAATGACTTTTTAATGACCTGTTAACATTCTAACGGATCATATTTCCGTCCATTCCAGAGTAGAAGCCTCCAGTAAATTGCGCCTAACTTTAGGTTGTTTGAATACGGTTGTGCTAATATATTTGATTTGTAAAGACTAGCATAGGTAACTACTCTTAGCCTATTTTCTTTTATAAAGGCTTGGGATATGGCACTAGCCACTTGTTCGTGTATTGAATAAAGGGCGAATGATGTCAATGAAATCCAAATAACTCGTTTTAATCTGTTTTGCTTGACAACTTAAACATTTGGGGTTAATACAACCGTATCCTGGATATCCCGACTCATTTAATTGCAAATGGTCACGACCTAAGCGCGAGGTGTAGGCATAGACCTGACAGATGTTAAAGCTATATATATGATACTGAAAATGTGGTGTGTCGTCGATTAATCATGTACCGACGTTTAGTTTTGGTCCCCAACTGTATTGACAAGCATTTAAAAATTGTAACAAGAGAAATAGTTTGTCCCAAGTTATTTAAAAATGATATACTAGATCGTATAAACTATATTTTGAAAAGATTTTCAAAAAGAGTCGGTTAATTGTATTTACCAGTGAAAAGTGACGTACTTTTAAAAGACTAAGCGCATGTTATTTAGCAAGTACGGAATAAGCTGGAGCTACTTGGGTCTAGACATATTGAAATTTGCAACTCCACGAAAAAGACCTGATTGGTCTCAAGTTGCATTTTATATATTCGATCCGCCTGTGGATCTTTTCGTATAAACAACTTGTATTAATTTTTGTGCTTTAGATTCAGTTTGTACTTTATTTAATTTACTTTAAAATCCCATCTTCCTTTGGGTATTGTGATTACTGATATCAAACGTCACACATATACCCTAAGTCCGGGTCCACCAGGAAACCAGGGTATGATATGACCTGGGAGCTTCCCCAAAGGAGGTTGGTGTCGGAGGTGGCGTGGATTGACTTAGCATGAGAAGCTGTTCAACAGTGAACTCTGGGCTTCTTGGTGGGACATAGGAAGAGCCATGATATGTACCCCCTTGTCCAAGAGAACCATCCAACTTGATGTAAAGAATGGGGTTTGGGCTTGTTGTTGTAACATTCATGTAAAACGGGTTCCAAAATTCGCTCCGTTTAAATAAATCAATTATTTTATTCAAGTTCTATTTTCGTGTTTATTAATTGTTCAAATCCGTTTTGTTAATATTTATAAATAAACTATATAATAAAAATAATAAACAAATAAATAATAAGAATGCTACAAAGTAAAAATAAGAAAATAAATAAAAAGGGCAGCCGAGTTTCGAACCCCGGTCCCCCACAAGTTCACACACACGAAATACCACTGCACCACACACACATTATTGTTTAATTTTAGAAACAAATTATCTTTAAGATGAAATCCACAAGCTAACCTGCCAGAACTTAAGTCCAGAGTCTATAACCGCCAAGATTTGAGTGATGTATGCGATTTACATTTCTCTTAAAGTTTGATCAGAAGAGAAACTGTTATCAGACATCAGTTATCTTCTTCAAATCGTAACCGACAAAATCAATTCAAATTATTGACCCATGATTGAGTCTTGAAACCGAAAATTTCAAATTTCATTGACACCCTATAAATACCACTGAATGACCACTCAAAACCTCGCTCACTCTTCCAAATCTCCTGTTTAAAACCTTCGAAGAATATAAGTGTTCGAGTTCTTTGTCGCCGGAAATTTCAGTCACCACCCGAATTTCATCGGAATTAAGGCCACGTGCGTCTGGTATAATCCTTTTGAATTTTCTTTTCAAAACCTTTTGAATTATATGTTCAGAACATAAAACAAAGTGTGTTAAATTAAAAACAATCGGGTTCCATGTTCTGAATTATCATTCATGAAGAAGATGAAGTTTTTCTAGTGTTTTTGTATAATTAAATTCTCTATTTCAAACGAGTTAGACATACAGTCCAGTGGTGGACTGTGTACAATCACAAAACACATGTCTCGGGTTTGACTCGTACACGTTACCGATTTTCTGTAATAAAAACCAAATTTTTTAACTCATTCAGACCACCCTGGAACAAGTGTATAAAATTAATATAAATTAGGATTTATACGGGTCAGACACACAGCCCAACTGGTTGGGCTGTGTGCACGGGAACCGAAGGTCTCGGGTTTGAAACCGGCTATTGTATCCGGTTTTCAGTATTAAAAGTCTTTTTAAATAAAAACATAATATTAAGCTAATTAGTATATATATGTAATAAAAACAGAGATTATTTCGGGTTAGACACGTAGCTCAGTTGGTAGAGCTGCGTGCACGTATACGGGAGGTCACGAGTTCGAACCTCACACGCTGCCAAAGTTAAACGCGATCCAACCGGTCAGACCTGACAAGGTCAAACATTTTTTATTTTTTATTTATTTTATTACTGTTTATTCCAAAAAAAATTCTTTATTATTATTAATTAAAAATCATCTAAAATACTTAAAAAACAAGGTTTTTAAAGTTTAAAAATCGTAACAATACCACAAAAATAAACCAAAAAATCTAATAAAGAGCATTAATTAAAATATTAATTTCAAATAAAAATTTATTTATTTATCGAACTATTACGTGATTATTTAGGTTAGATTCCCTCGTCGGTTAAATCCTAAATCGTGCGCCATCGCTATCAATTCCAAGAAACGCACCCACTATGAGTGAATCCTTACAAATTCCCCCTTTTAATTCATGTTTTGGGTGTATCATGTGTCGTTTACATATTTTAGATATTCAAACATTTGTGCTAACACCGTTATATGATCTGATGTGTATGTAATTTTTGTTGTTGCTATATGTGGTTACATTTTATCATTTCAGTGTAATCATTCACATAAGGCCCATCAGTTCCTCGTCGGATACGAGTTGAGCATCGCGTGCCTCATTAGATCGGCTCCATTTGATTGAGCCTTGATCTCACATTCATCATTTATCATGCTCATGTGTACATTGTTGATGTTATGTGGTTTGTGATTAAAATTATATATGCATATGCTCATATTTGGTCCATGCTCATTTTTGTATCAATATAACTAATTCGTTTAAATGTTTAATTTAGATTCACTCTTCAACTTTTGTTGACCCAAACCTTTATTTTACACATGATACAGGTGGACAGGCTGAGGAGAGGAACACTTAGGATTTGCTTTAGAAGATGAATAAAATATGCCTTGTTTAGAACAATTTTTCTTATGTTTCTATGTGTTTGGATATTCTCTTTTAAATTTACAATAATAAATATGAAACTTAATTATAGTAAATGTCATGAGCTTTGATGAAAACCCAATCATGCCCCGACTTTTATATCCGCGGCGGGTCAGCGTTTGACAGTTGTAATGCGGCTAACACTTGGGGAAGTGGTTCCACACAAAGGTGGAGGCATGGGGGTGAGTGTGAACTCTGATTCATCGTAAGACAAGCGAACTCTCACCCCTTTGTTTCGTTCTTACTAGACATACCCATTCAAAAGCTTTCTTAGCTGTATGAAATTATTTCTCACTCCTTTAGGAATTATCTCCACTGTTTCCACCGGGAAGAGAACCTCACTTGGTGAAGATGGAGCTACACGTGTGTGAGGAGGTGTTTGAAACTGTGAACATCTTGAGACAACCGTTCGACCTCTGGTCTGTCCATTCTTGTAGAGCAGCTACCTACCCTGGTGTAGCTGGGGAGCCAGAGGTAGGTGGTGGACTTTTGGATTTATTTTTCGGAGGAGAATCATTTCCGGCCATAAGTAAGATGGTAACTTAGTAACAGGGACTGAACCACCAGAATTTTATGTTCTAAGTAGCGCAGACCCATGGTGGGCACCACTTGTTAAAACAACAAGAGTATGGCAGGAAAGAAGGTCCAGGATCCACTCCAAATGATAGCTTCCTCGTCAGGATCTGTAGTAAAAGAACATTGTTAGCCTTAACACGAGAGGTGGTCTCACACGTTTGGAACCCGACGGGAGAATTAGTCGATTGATCTCTAAGAGTTAAGCATAAAAATTGAGAGTAATTTTAGAGAGAGAGAGAGAGAGAGAGAGTAGTGAGAACATACCATTGTTGTTGGGAAAAGTCTCTCTTTTATAGGTAGAAAGGTCTGCCCAAGGAAGCTCCTCGCCAACTCATACCTTCCATGCATGGTAAGGCTTATCTCTGATAATGTTGCTTGTGCGGATGACCTTACCTCATTAGGTAATGTCAAAATTGTGTGTCTTTATGCAACCTTATATACCTTTGAGCCAAGGCACATCATTTTGACTTTGTATGTTCACGTCCCAATGTGTGTACAGTAACATGAGCTTCTAGCTTTTGACCTCCAGCTTCTGACTTCCAGCTTCTAGCTTCCAGCTTTCATTTAAAAGACCGCTGGTGTAACTTTGTTCAACTTATAGTCTCAGCCTTGCTGAGTGAGTTCCTCCGGGCACCCATGTCATCACCAACGAAGCTAGAATGTTAACCTTCCTTGGGACGAACTGGTTCTATTTTATTGGCAAAATCTAAAATTCTAGAATATTGTTTTGAAAAAAAGATTATATGCATATAAAACATATGCTCCCAATTATTCGGGGTAATAAAATATAAACATGTGGGGGTAATAAAATATAAACATGTGTGGCCACATGTATCAGTTAGAAGCAACGAGTGCGACTCAAGGAGTGAAATAAAGCAAGAGCTATAGGTCATCATTTCTCTACGACCTTCAAATTCTTAAAAAAAGGAAAAAAAAATATATAGGTAATTGGGTCTTTGAAATTATTAATTGTGAAGTTTGTGTTGTATAATTAATTCATAACACAAATGATACAAAATGATAGGATCGAAAGCACTTTTTTAAATGACTATAATACTATTATCCTTTTGGGTCTCTAAAAAGTTTAAGCAGACCTGACTAGCACATAACAACATTGTGGTGCAAAACGGTCACAACGCCATTCATGTCCGATTTTGATTGTCTTAGTCGTCACATTGATTGCAATGAAATTTAGCGAGTGAAATTTCTGACCCAAAGTTAACGACCGGATGAAATGACCGTTATAAATCTGTCGCAAAACAATTAAATTTGCCACATATATGATGGAATTTAGTCCGTCATTTTGTGACAGATTTTTAAGGGGTCATCGTGATTGTTGTTTATGTAATAATGAAAGAGAAATTACGAATTCCGCAACACATCATCATTAGTATTACCAACTAAAAGGCTACAATTTTCATTGTTGCATATGTGAAAAAAAATACAAAGCTCGTTGATCTTCTAATGTTAATACATAAAAAAACAACATTCTAGTCCTATAACGCATCTGGCTAAATCATGAAAAATAGCGTTCTATAGTGCCCCTTAGCCATAAAGGGGGGCGCCATTGAGTCTCTGCCGGCACAGTAACGAGCGCCAAACGACTAGTTTTGGTGGTCCCCATATTTTTTGACCGTTTGCAATGGTAATAAAACTAAAAAAATTAACTTTTCATTTTTAAATTTAACACTATATATATCCAACCTATTTTACTCAAATTTCCATCTATTCTCCATCTATAATTTTTTAAACTTTATCATACTCACACAATGTTTCCCAACAATCAAAACGGCGTGGGACTCAACAATCCATTTGGGGTAATTTAGCAAACAATGAGCAAGAAGAACGACACCTAAGAGACCTGCGAACAGGTGAGGTTGGGTATTATCCGATGCCACCTAACCTCAACCCCCTCATCCGACAAAAATCGAAGCCAAATATATGTAGTTTTTGATAGGGTCTTATTTTTATTTTCAAGTAGGTTGTTTTTTTAAGTAACTTTGTAGTTTTATTTTTTTAAGTAGTTTGTAATCTTTTATTTATTTTATTGAAATTATGTTATTTTAAATTTTGTTTTAAATAAAATTGGCATATAAATTTAAAAAATACAAAATATAATAAAAATAATAATTAGGCAATGATGATGGGGACTTTAAACCATTGCATGCAATTTAAAAGAAGAAGACTTTAAAGCCACTATGTGACCTGACGCTGATTGGCGTGATAAAGCCTTAGGAGTTTTATACCACACACACCAGCCTAATATTATAATCCTTTTGGGTCTCTAAAAAGTTTAAGCGACCCTGACTAGCACATAACAATATTGTGGTGAAAACAGTCACAATGCTCATTCATGTCCGGTTTCGATTGTCTCGGTCGTCACATTGATTTTTGCAACGAAATTTAGCGAGTGAAATTTCCGACCCAAAGTTAAGGACCGGATGAAATGACCGTTGTAAATCCGTCGCAAAACAATTAAATCTGCCAAAATATCGATGGAATTTAGTCCGTCATTTTGTGATAGATTTTTTAGGAGTCATCGCGATGTTGTTTATGTAATAGTGAAAGAGAAATTACGAATTCCGCAACACATGATTAGTATTACCCACTAAAAGGCTACAATTCTCATTGTTGCATATGTGCCAAAAAAAATTACAAAGCTTGTTGATCGATAATCTTCTAATGTTTATATCACAAAAAACAACATTTAGTCCTATAACACATTATAAATTTGTTACAAAATATATAAAGATGCTATAAACATGATGTTTTTCGGGTGTTCGTCCTTTTGGCAAATGTTTTCTTATTGACCTTGTTTTAGGTACATCTCGAAGCTTTTCGTTTAGTTCGGCATTAGACGAATCTCGGGTTGATGTTCTTTTTTTCCTTCGGTTCTTTTTTGCCCCTGATTCTTGTGATGGTGACTCTGCGGTTGCGTTTTTCGCCCTTCTACCGTGGCTTTCATTATCGCTATTCAAGGTTTTGTTCTTTCTGGGCTTGCTGTCTGTGTCCGAAGAATTTACTGAGAGGTTAGAAGCTTGTTTTTTGGATTGCTTTGACTTGCCATGACGATCTGGAGTCTCATTGATTCTATTTACAAATAAAAATGATTAATATGTTTAAAAAATTACCTATATACAATATTTAACAAGAGGATTGAGACATAGATGTGTTTTTACTAAAGATTTTATCCTTTTATAACCATAATTGGTCTAGGGAGTGCATTTCAACATCTTTCACTTAAACAAGTTGGCACCATAACCATTTGAACTACCTGAACTCTCATAACATTTTAGCGTAGTGGCATCTTAGGGGTGGGTTAAAGTTTAGGGACAATTAGGGGTCTTGGGTTCGATATCTAAAGGGGGGGGGGGGGTCCGGATTTATTGGGTTTTCTCTTGAATTGGTGTATAGGCATTACTGTCTAGTGGAGATGGATATGAACGGGTGGTTCCGTTGGTGACACGATGATACTCCAGTGGTCCGTTAGTGATCCAAATTCACCGTTCAAATAAAAAAATACTACGTAGTTGGATCAGATTTTAATTTTACCTTTTTCTTCCTTAATCCAGTGCTGTAGGAATCGCTAGGCGCTAGTCAGTCGGTGGGGTACCGACTAACGATTAATCAAATTGAGATTTTTATATGTAATTTTTAGTTATATATACACATACACATTTTTTTATATAGTTTATTAAAGTAGACATATTTTAACCCCTAATTGACCCATTATTTAAAGTAAGTGGAAGGAATTAATAAGGTTTGGTCGAAATTTGGCTGGAATCTGGCCAAAATTTGGGCAGAATAGGACTGACATTTACCGCCTAGCGATTAATCGACCATTAATCGGTGAACCACCAATTAGTGATTAACCGGCGACTAATCGGAGGCTGGTCAGGATTTTTACAACCATGCTTAAATCTCATACCGATTCATTTATTACTCTAGTGTTTACACTTTATTTTATAAAGTTTCATATTTTTATTAATATTGTAAATCCTGATCAAAAGATAAAGTAGTTCTATAAATTCTATGTACTTTTTAAATTCTAATTGCTTATCATGTTATCCGGTTTTTGAATCCTTTCAAACGAGTGAATCAGTTTACTAAAACAATTTATCATGTGAATGTACCTGATGTTCCACCATTATCTGATGAACCTTGAAAGTCGTTCATCTGTAAGAAAACACAAAAAAGATCGTACCAAAAAGGAAACAAACATAACATGAACAATCACGACTCATATGACAAACATCAGGGATTACCCAACTAGGAGCATTGGAAGAAGGGCCGTCACAACCAATATGCGCGACATGTTTAACGTCTGTTGGTGCACCAATTTGTATCTCGGGTTCCTTATCGTTATCCGCCTCTGTATTTCCAAAGTATTCGTGAACCATAATGCCCATAACACGAAAAACAACTAGAACACAAATCGTATTGCAATGAAAACCATAGAGAAATATACCAAAAATTTCAGAGATGTAACGCAAGCCTTTTAATAGACCTTTCATGCTTATGTAACTATTCAATAGGGGATCATAAAAGGATTATCATCTTCAACTACAACAATTAGAATCCCCCGATTGCGCTCGTTGAATAAATTATAATAATTTTGTACGTAATTAATTCGAAGATGAAATTACTAGCTCATGGGAAACAATGTGCCAAGATGATCGTTGTGATCAACAAGACAACAAGAAAATGGAAATAAAATTCTGAAGAAAACTATAAAGAACAAAAGTTCAGTAAAATTGGAAACCATGAAATGTTTTGTTGTTTGGATGTCAACCATGAATGGTCCCAGATTTTAAGGAACCATCAAACATTAAGGGCATCAATTGCAATATCTGTTTTATATTATTAATTTACATCGAGATACATGATAAACGAGCAACAAGTTGCGACGCTACCCCTTTTTAATAGCAAAACTAAATCTTTCAAAAACTACATCCATAGATCTCAGGGTTATAACATTACTATGCATGACCCTTTGAACTCAACTAAGTAGGTGCACAACCTCTAGCGCAGGAAACTAAAAGCATCAAAATTCAAAAGCAAATGGGATAAACACATGTTGGTTATCATGGCAGGCTTTCTCGTGTTTATCACTTGGCCCGAAACAACCTTTAAAGCAACCTGACCTACCGTGAAAGCACTACCCTCTAAACCAACAAGCGAGGAACCCCCCCCCCCCCCCCCCCCTCGTTAGATCCATAAAGGCATTAAAGCGGTATTTTGTTGCCCCATAATACATTAATGTCCTCTGACGTTCAGTTAATTCTTAAACTACTTGTTAGAAACTCAAGTTTAGTATAGGTTAAATGCGTATGAGTTTAAATTTGAGCCTAAACGAACTTATTACTTTATATAAATACATAAAATGCAATAAAATGTGATATGATACAATGTAATGGAATACACTGATCATACAACAATATAATAGAATATTTAATTGCATGGTAAATGTTATCATATATTATACTTGTAATAAAACACTAACTGCTATATATTTTGTTATACAGATATATAACTCTAAACAGTGGTGATTCCATTCACCTAACACCAATTAATTTCGCATATTATATGTAACTTGTAATAGAAAATTTTCAAGCAAGATGCCATTCTTTTTTCTTTTGGTTTTATAAAAAATATATATTTTTGACTCCATTAACATGAAAAAACCATATATAATTTTTAATATAGAAACATATTATATGAACATTTTTCCTGATAAATATATGTATAGTTTAAAAGTTTTTTTTTTGAACGGCTAACTGCTTTCCACGTGTAAACCCACCCTTTCGGAGCTATGTCCAAAGGCCGACTACTCGACCACCACTAGAAAGCGTAGCACACCCCTGATGCGCAGAAACCCCGTGGAATAGGTAAAACTGCGCCCCCTTAGACTCGAACGTGGGAGGACCCATAGTTTTAAAAGTTAATCATAGCTACTTGATTCAACCAAATATATGGTGGACTTTCAATCATTAAAAGGCCCATGTCTAATTTTTAAAATTTTAACCAAAAAATAATTAAAGAATTTAAAGGCCCAATTAACTGATTAAACATAATAAATGTTAGTTTTATTATTATTTATTATTATTATTATTATTATTATTATTATTATATTATTATTATTATTATTCAAACTTTTAAAATTGAAATTAGACATTTAGACATGATGAAAGTTGAAATTGGGCGTTATTACGTGATTTAGACTTAATTAATGTTGAAATTATACATTTAGACATGATGAAAGTTGAAATTGAGTGTTTTTACATGATTAAGACAATATTAGATTTTTTGGTTTGGTTATTGATTTTATTAATACATTATAGGATTATTAGTTTTAGTTGTTTTTAATTTATTTAGAGATTCTAGAATGATTTTTAAGAGAAAGTCAACAAGATTTATCATTATATTCAAATCGTAAACCATATGTAGCAACTATAAAATGTATTTTTTCCAAATGGCTTTTTATGTTTATTACGTGTTTTTTTTCATGGATATTGTACTTTTATTATGGTATGATTCGACCCAATCTAATCAGGAATTTTTGACTTTGAATTTTTATAAATCCAAGTATTAAAAAAGAATGATACATAGGAAAACTTTTCTGCCTCCGCCACTAGTATAATTGTATATAAAAAATAACTAAATAAACACAAAAAAATAACTAAACAAATCGTAAAAATATAAAGCGTATAAGTCTATTCATGAACCAATATTAAGTTTTGAACACTAGGTTTGAAATCGGTTAAACACGTAAATAGTATAAAGGTATATATGTTATTTTTTTATTAGTATACTCATACCAATTTCAATATAGGTCCATTTACAAATCAATTTTTATGGTTTAGAAGTTAGCCTATTAGCATTAGGTTTAGTGAGCCAAATATTAATATGATTTAAATAATAATAATAAAACATTACGAAAGGGAAATCTTGGGCGGTAATTAGGCTGTAACCCGGATATTGAAACGACCCAGGGCTGCAGGAGGCATGCACAGGCACAAAATCGAACACACACAAAACACTGTCGAAAATTCGAAGTTATTGTGATATTGTCGATGGAAATTCTCGACAAAAGCCCTGAATATCGAGTAAGCAATTCTATTCTTGTATTATGTTTCAAGTGTAACTGTAAACAAGAACAGGAATGAAGAATTAAGAATGTTTTTTTTTATGTTTTTATCCCTTGGTAGTCATTGTAATCCAGGCCTTGTTGCTATTTGTTTATTATCGAATTCCAACCCCTGTTGATTGTTGAACATTGCCTTGTTGATTACGGTATGTAATTTATTCGAATACTATGATTTAATCAAGGTTGTATAAAAACAAGTTTACATTATGTATTTCGTTAAGGCATAAGGACACAATTTTTCAAGCTTAAACAAGGTACATGAATTCTCAGAGACGTCACTGGTCATTTACTTAATATAATTCGGAACAAAGCACGATTCTGATGACAAAACACCTCGCCTTCGTTATATGAATGTAGGAATTAGAATAGGAATTTGGTAGACTTAAAAGTGATTAGAATTTAATGTGTTTGCTCACAAAATGTAATAAAATCTTAATGGAATTACAATGTAGATTTCGTTCCTTATGTTATTATTCAATTTACATTCCTGCTTTTGTTGAAAATAACATAAAGATTGGAATTTAAATTCCGATTCCTATCAATATTTCATTACACTGTATAAAACAAGCATGCCTACCATCAATCATATATGATGATTAAAAGGCATGTGTCGTATATGTGCGTACGTAGTATATATTTGTGCCAGGTTGGGTGTTGTGGAGTGTTAGAAATTTGTATACCCATCTATTTCTTAGAGCGTTAGTATTTCTTTCACCAAATTATTTGGTTTTTTATATTAAAAAAAGTGATTATAAGTGATGGAGAAAGAAAATATTATTATTTATTTGTATACTTTAAAGGACACTGTTCACTATTTATAAATTTTTAATACATTTTAAAAGCGGATGTGAACAAATGAGAGAGAAAAATAATAATAAAATTATTAAAACATACATTATTTAATTAAAATAAGAAATAAAATATAGTATTTTTTAGTATAGTTATATCGCATAAATAGTAAAAGAGATGTGAATACAACAACTAGATTTTGAATCCATGTATTCCTTCAAAACCTTGCAACGGTTATCGTTGAAAACGTAATTTTGGGAAAGATAAATTTGTTATGATTTTGGTCAATATTCCCAAAGTGTGATACAAGTTAAAGGTCGTTCTCATGTCCATGATTTATGTACAAATTATACACGCCAAGTGTTGAACAGAAATCAAAAACCTTATTTCATGCCATGATTTATGTTGGTTTGTGCATATAAGTTATTTATGTTATAAGTCAAACATCTATATGTCCACTTATGTCAATCCGGTTACTTGTACTCTTGTAGTAATAAACAAAATGAGTATTTTAGTGTCTTTTCTTTATTACTTATTCAAGTGTAAAGTATAATTTTAGTATATTGATTTACACATGTTCTCACATAAAGTTTCTATTTAAAAAAAATTGATTATTCTAGTCTTTGTGGTTGTCCATTGAAATCAATCTAGTCTCTGGTGTTAAATGGCCGTTTAAATTCGCATAAAAAGACTAAATACCCCCACAACTTTACTTATCATTTCAGTCTATGTAGTTATATTTGATGTATTCCCTCTAGTTTCAAAAGTATTGCCAATGAGCTAGTGGTGGAGTGATAAGGGAGAGACCTTGTGTTTCAAGTGACCCAGGTTCAAATCCTGCCCCCAACATTTAGTTTCTACGGCACCTGGTGATGATGGGAGACTAGGTGAGTTGGTGGCGATCACTAATTCGATCCTTGAACTGAGCGGGTTTTACCTCACCGCATTGTCGTGCCTTCGGGCGAGTGTTAACGGGTTTTGGCCCTAGGTGAGGGTTTTCCCCGGTTCGGAAGGCGAGTATATCCCGATGTGGTGAATTTCGCAAGTAGCCCATTTGGAGAATTCGTTGGACGTTCAAAAAAAAGTTTCAAAAGTATTACCTAAATCTAGTAATAAAAAACCGAAGGCAATTAAGCTCCATAATCTAATTCCTAATGATGTTACTAATAACAAGTGATTACCAGCTAAATCTAAATTTGGATTTTATAAGCATGAACTGGCATTGACTTTTTTGAATTTGGGTTGGGTTTGACTTTTAGAATTTGAACTAGGTTTGAGCTTTAGAAGTTGTATTAGGTTTGACTTATCAAACTTAAAGTGGGTTTGAATTATCAATGTTGCATACAAAAGACTAATCCTATATTCCCTGCACCCTGATTAAACAAACTATAGCATCAATTTAAATTCTATCACAAACCATCAATATGCAAAAAAATCATGGTGAAATCCCTGTACCCTAATGTGCAGCGGTCATTTGAACCAACAAAAGCCTTATGTGCATACGATAAGAAAAGAACTAGCCAACATTTCATGTTGAAAGCCTTATGTGCATACAATACCTAATGTGCAACAATTCAAGTCATTTGATCCTAAGCACATCAAGTCATTATCAAATGTTACAATTGATCCTAAGCACATCAAGATGCTATTGACACACCAAAGTCATTTGATCATAATATGCAGCGGTCAAAGTCATTTGATTCTAAGCACGTCAAAGTCATTTGATCCTAAGCCAACTTTACAAACGCTATTGACAATTAATCAAATCCTAAGTCATTTGATCTGAAACACAATTAATCAAATGCTACAATTGATCCTAAGCACATCAAAGTTATTATACCCACTTTATAAGTACACGATTTAATAACTTCAAACACAGTTTAATAAACATCATTACCACTTAAATTTCACCATTAAAGACCACCATTATACACAACAGTTTAATATCATCCAAACGTGTGTCAGTGTGCTTATAGAAGATGGTTATTTTTTTGTTGGTTTATGCACTACTTAAAGTTTTAATATATAAAAACACGATAAAATACTATCACTACAACTCACGTTGGGTAAGTGCACCCATCTCTAGCGTAATATAGTGATAGTAAGATATGAGGTTGTCCAAGGATACAAGAGTTTTAGTGCCGAGTCGTCAATAACGTCTAACCTAAGTCCAAAAGTAGGATTTTGCTAAAAAGGATAAATAAAAACAAAAAGAAAATAAATGGCCAAGAAGAAAATAAAAGGGTAGTAACCGATGATAGGAGAATGAGTTTTAGGGTCAACTTACCTCCTGATATCTTAATAACTAGATCGGGTCATGGGGTCGCAAAGGCTCGATTGTCAGACGATGAGCTATGTGTGTTAACTCGTATTATTGTGCAGTATTTAGTGGTCGGAATCCTAACACACCCGAACCTGCTTTAAATCAACAGGGAAACTCCGTTCGAGGTCGGGTATAGTATTAGTTAATTAATTACCAAGGGATATATATATACTAATGTCTATTAATCCGTCGGTGAGTCGTCAATTCCCCTAAAGTAGATATATAATATATATAATACAAGTCCTTCATGCTTGGTGTTATTTCCAAGCAAATGTAAGAGCTTACCCAACCTGAAGTCCCATCCAAAACCTTTAACCTTCGCTAAGAGCAACAACATGTTTTGACTCTACATAGACATAGAATACATGAACGAGCCAAGTTAATGGCGTCACAATATTGTTGGTAGATTTTAAGGATTAGGCAGGAACTCTAATGACGCAAGTTAATGACAACACTATTATTTCACTCACTTTCAATAAATCATATTAATTGATTAAAGTCATTAACATACACATACACCTTGCTTACCCATGACCTTCCTTAGCTAATTTAACATAAGGAGGTAAGTTTCCTCCAAACACCTCAAGAATATAGCCAAGAATAGCCATGGAAGAAGATAAGAAAACTTAAAAGATTATATAAACCATTATAAAGCTTGATTACACTAATTAGAGAGTGTGGGTAGAAGAGAAGTGTGTAGTGGAGAAGAGAGGAGAGAATGAGCAAGTAAAAATGGTAGAGAAGACCTCTATTTATAGGCTGGCTGGGGGCGAGGCACGCCCCGTGCCTGGAAGACAGGGACCGTGTTTGGCTAGAAGGCTGGCTGTACCTAGTAACTGAGGCACGAGTCGTGTCTCGTACACACGGGTCGTGGTCAATTTGTGGGCCCCATGAGATCTTCCAAATCTTCGAGAAGCTTTTCTCTTGTCTTGTACTATTGAGGCACGGGGCGTATCTCCGAGGCATGGGTCGTGTCTGGCTTTCTTTGCCTAATCTTCGCTCAGTGGGCTTCTAGAGGTATCTGATGGTGTCGGATCCAAGGCACGGGGCATGTCTTTTAGGGATGGGGCGTGTCTGGACAACTTTTGCTATTTTTCTTCGTTTTTTTGCCCGGTTTTCTTCCTTTGTTAATATTGGGTTATTTTGTCATGAAAATTAAATACAAACCAATTTAAGTCTTTGACATAAAACCATGTGCATTTTTGCTCATATCACATCCTAATGTCCATACGTACATACTACATAACAGTTACATAACAAAAGGATATCATTAACTTCAAAAACCCAAAAATTGATCAGTCCAGAAATAACCCTTTTAAAGTGTTATACTTTACCTAATAGTTAGGCATCATATGTACAACCAAGCAAACCCTCGTCATCATGCTCGACAGCTAAAACATAGCTCAATCCTAAACCCCCTTCTCGTTCTCAATAGGAGCTGGTATTGAATCCGGATAAGGCGTCAGGTCCGTGCACCCAAATTCGAACTAGAATTCCATGAAAAACAAACAAATTTCAGATTATATACATGGCACACATCACGAAATCAACGATTTTAAGTAAATTAACACAATTTCATACCAATAACGTTGAAAGACATCAAAATGATCGCGTGTTGCCTCATGTTTAGGATAATCGTAGCTGTTGTTGGTGGGATGGCCGGAGCAGTGGGATGACAAAAGGTTTTGTTGAAGGCGGGGAAGGTTTTGGGGATAAAGGGAGTGAAATTGTGCTTCTCATGGAAATTGATGATTAAAAAGGTGTGAAAGGAGCCAACTTTTAGTGAAATGACCATACTGTCCTTCACACCCTTAAGTAATGGAAGGTCAACTAACAGAAGTTTGGCAGAAGAACTTGATTGATTCTAATTGACAACTACAGGGACTGAAATGAACATTCACATGAAGCTAACGATTTTGTGTTTCTAAATCCAACTGAAATTGTGGGCAATCTATTTTCCTATTAGTTTATGTAAACGATAACAGTTTTTCTATATTTGACTGCTAATGTTGAACCTTTTCAACCTTGTTTTTGCAGGATGAGAGCTTTTGTACTTGTGTTTCTGCACTTTTGGACCAAGGAATTGAGTTGCGTCTGCAGTAAACTATGATCTTAATTGCATTTGACTTGGTAACTACTTGAAGAAGAAGTCTTTATTTTTATTAAGAAACTATTAAAGTAGACATTTTTTAATACATGTTACCCATTTGACCTGTCCGGTTTATTTTGTCAAGAAACTATTAGAATAGGCATTTTTAATACATGAACAGTTTATTTTGTCATGAAACTATTAAAGTACACATTTTTTAGTACATGTTACCCGCCTGACCGAATTGGTTTTTTTGTTAGTTATACCGTTAGCCAACTAACTTTAAGCTATTATGTTGTTAAAGAAGAAGGCCTCTATTCTTGAATTCGCTTTAAGTCCCCAAAAGGGTTGAGGCCGGTCCTGATAGATGGTCGGTGGCTATCACATTACAACCACCGCCATCTTTTATATATAAGATTCTTTGGCGTTAGAAAACTTAGACCATGTGTAGTGGGAGGGTAAAACAAGGCCCCCATCCTTGGGCGTTTGCGCCATGTGCCATCCAGTCAACAAGGGGGCTTTATTGGGCGTTTTTCTAAAATAAGCGTGTGGAATAAAACCCCATTAATGCTTACCCAATAATTATTATTTTGTTTTTTTTTAAATTAAAAACTAATGATATTTGATGTGGAATGATCTCATTGGCCAAAGAAAGAAGGGAGGGGCGTGGAAAAAAGAACGCATGGGGTATTTTTTTTGAAAAAAAACGCCTCAGAGGCGGTTCAGGGGCTTGGTTGGTTTTTTAGGAAAAACGCCAAAATACCCCACTACGAATGGTTTTAGTGGTTGGTTGTGTTTGTAATTAAACATATGCCACCAGTTCGACCCAAGTGCCCTTCATATTATTTTCTTTTTGTTACTGCAAGTGTGGCAACTATTCAACCCATGTGCCCTCCTTTTTTTTTCGTTGTCCAAAAGTCTGGTAATGTTACAATTAACCCCCTTTACTTCTTCTGGGTTTTATTTGTACATTATTTCATATTTAACATACTAATTTATTTCATTGTGATTTAACTTACTAATTTTATTTCATTGAAATTTAAATACTAATTTTATTATATTTTTAGGCTTTTATTTTATTTTGTCTTATTATTTAACTAATTTTTTAAATATTTTTATTTATAACTGTTTGAACTCGTATTATATTTGTGGTGAGCCAATACAAAAACACTAGATCATTGGTGGTAAAGGTCGGTGGGTTTCCCACCGACAAAAGTGTTCCTTCAACTTTTACAAATCTTACTTTTAATCCTTGGTCTTGATTTTTTAATTTCATAACATAAAATTTTTTTACATAAAACACTACTAATCCTCATCATTTAAGTATGTTAGACATTCACTTTGAACTTTTGTTAATAAACAACTTTTACTCGCCAATCTTTTCTACTTAATAACTTGACACCTCATTTTATTTAAATTACTTTTACGACTATACACCGTAACTTACAACACATTAATTTTTTTATCTATGCATAACCACGTTAATGTCTAAATTACTTTTACGATTTTACACCAATGGGTAAATTATTCTACAATTTTACATTGCAATGTCCAAAAATTATACTTTTTTTTATCTATGTCTAATGACGTTAATGTACAAACGTAACGTGTGTAACAAAGTAATAAAAAGTATAATGTCATGTGCAGACACCACACACGTTAGTGTTATCATCATTATGCGTGTAAAGAAATCACAAAAGTAAGTCGGCGTTGCAACACGCGGTATATGGTAAAATTCAAATGTCTTATCATAATTAATTACAAAAAGAATATGGCTAGATTTCTTTTCAATTATGTTATTGTTTTCTAGCTTACGGGATCTGAACTATTCTTTATGATATTAAAGTCTACCAAGAATTTCTGTTATCTTTGTCCCTTCTTATGTATCTCAGCCACTAATTAGTCTTTGGCGCTAATGGATTCGAATTCAAATGATTATAAAATATATTACAGATTTGCGTACACATAGCATAGATAAATATATCTAATTTAATTTACATATAACGTATATGTGTATGTTATATAAAAACATAATTTTTTTTATTTTTTATTTTGAATTCTAATATGAAAAAAATAAATCTAACACTTGTAATATTTTATTTACTTTTTAGCTTTTAGGATTAAAAATTGATGATTTATTTTGTTCCACATAGGTATTATCTCTCGATTTTGTAACACCATAGGCTATTAAGACTAACATCACTAAAAACTAATTTAGAACTGAGAGTAATTTCCTTATTTCGCATCTTAGTATCTAACCTTGTACTTTTGATAAATTACATGGACTTATCGTGTAATTAAGTCTTATCATTTAATACACAAATTTACTTTTATTATCTACTGTTGTGAAACAACGGTCTATTAGCAACTAATATATATGTATATAAATATGAGAGCTAGACTATGAAATCATGTAGAGAATAGAACATGAAGAATTCATTTTCATTCATCTAACATCATATACAAATACCATTATATATACGCACTCACATTAGTACAATAGTAAATAAGAGAAATGGGTTATACATGTGGAATGTCACTACATAATGGATGTATTCATAGATAGGGGTTATACATGTGGAAAGTCACTACATAATGGATACATTCAGAACACTCCCCTTGACCTTCCACATGATGGAATACTATTCTTTAATACGCTTAATGATGTTGCCTCATTAAAAACCTTGCTAGGAAAACCCAATGGGAAAAACCTCAGCTAAGGGAAAAAGAGTGCAATGCGTATTGTCTCCCCCTCAATATAATATGTATCATTTCAAGTAACAAGTGTCAATCTTCTATAAAAGTTGTTGAAAAACTTTTGTAGTGAGTGATTTGTTCGCTTGATGTGCAATCTATTAATGAACTTGATGTATGATCTTCATGTAAAACTTTAATTACCTCCTCTTGTAAGTAGATACCATAAGATCCATGAATGTGTTTTGTTATAATCCTGCATTTACAAAACTAACCAAACTTGTTGATGGGTTAGTAAAATATGAACCCATACCTTTCGTACCTTAAGGGTATAGAAAATAAATGTTTTACTCATTACACTATCTCCTCGTCGTACACGAGTTAAATCTTGCCAATGAATTTAATGGTATATGTTAGTGTATAGCTAGCTAGATATATTAATACAATTTGTATTGAATTATGGTACTTCATGACCAAGGATCTTTGCTTCTTTGATAGAAGACGATAAAAGTCATTTTTATCTATATCAAATATTTGAACATCATTAAATGTAATTACACCAAAAGCTTTGTCCATATAAAAATGTTCAACATTTTCTAGATGTATTATGATTGATGGATTATAATATAAACGTACGTCCTACGTATCGAGCCATAAATTTGCAATATTGTATTTCATTTGCAAATTCTTGCTTAAATATTTGAGCTCTTTTTTTCTCTTCGAGAGATTCAATGACATCATCAACATATATTGCAACACTTGTAAACCTCATATCGCTCTTTTAGTGAAAACAAATGGACCAACTTTACCATATGTATTTCTCGTTTTCGAGCTCACTGGTAGTAATTATATCATATTTGACTCGACTATTTTAGTTTACACATATTTTGTCAACTTCATATAGTATGTTCTTGAGGTTTTGATATCAATGCTTCTAGCATTATCAATCCATGAGGGAATTCGTTCCATCTTATCCATATATGCATGTGCTTTCATTCTTCAGGAGTTTTGCTATATAAATTTGTCCATTTAACACATAGATATCTATATCATGTAAAAGTGTCATGAACACTTGCTTTTATCTCCAAAATCCATATTGTACCATGCGTGTACACTATTTATTGAGATATCACAATCACTGGGTACAAGTTTTCAATGTATGTTTATTGGTGCACAAGAATTACATCGTTAAGATGTTTTGATTCACCTTTAAAGAACTCAATTGCTTTAAGAAACTCATCAGGAGTTCAATCGTATTCAAAATGAATCTGTATACAACGATCATATTGTTCTCGAGAACTTACTTTATATGAATTACATAATTTAAATCCTTCAAGGACTTGCATGTAAACTTTAGTATCTAAATGATACATAACATTTATAAGACGCATGTCAATTCTCTCTTTATATTACCATACTAATTAAATACTGGAAAGCTATTGCATCCACCATGGAGAATACGTCTCCTCATAATTAATCATAGGTCTTGACGAAATCCTTGTGCCATCAATTGTTGATCCACATAAAAGACCTAATTATATTAAATATGTTTTACAACTTTTTTTATGGACTACTGGCTCGTAAGCTTTCCATTTCAATAGAGAATTCAACTCTGCCTCATTTGCATCGTTCCATTTTGGCCAATATTCATAGGCAGATTTTAAATCTTGATCCTCATCATTTCATTTTTTCAAGCGCTATATATACAAAAGTATAACGACGTCGATTTTGTTTCGATTCCATACACTTCTAGACATGATATAATTTACTAAGAGCTCTTTATTTTCAGGTACCTGAGGTTCTTCCAGAACTATCATGTCTAATGTCTCTTCAAGAAACCTTTTTTTTACTATAACCTCGACTTGACCATCTTCTTCATTACTTGCTCCAATTTTTCGAGGAATTTTTATTTTCTTGGAATCAACTAGTCTACCACGCTTCAGGCGTGCAATAGATTCATTAATATATGGTTCGCCCTACTAGGACAATTAACTTAATTGGGCATTAGCAGTTGACTACGTGACTTACTTAGTCACTGTATTTAGGTCAGTTAACATGTTTGGTGATTGATTCTTTAATCTAGGTAACGAATTATCTTTTGAACTTCTTGTTCACTCAATTTAGTTTGAGGATCAATGATAATTCATGCATACCCATTTCTTTTTCAATTGCCATTAATCTCCCCCTAATGTTGAAAATGTTAATTTACTTAAAGTAAGATTTAACAAGCCATAAACAAATCTCTCATTAATTGCTCTAAGTATGTAATCATAAATAGTATTTTCATCCAACATATATTCCCAACATTATTTGAGTTTCAATCTTTATGTGTTGTGGTGGATCAATTCCAATGTATACCGCACAATAAAAGATTTCATGGAAATATTTGGTTTCTGACCAAAACAACTATAATTGGGAGAAACTATTACAACATGTTGACTTGATGTGAAATAATGTTACCGCATGTAAAATCACATGTGCTCAAATATGAACTTTTGCTCTCTTGATTATTGGCTTTGCAATCAATTTGTAGACGTTTGATCATCGTCTTCAACAAAAAGCAATTTGTGTCTTAAGCATTTAGAAAGTTCAATACTTATTCCAATAATCATTAGTAACATGGATACTAAATTCAATTTATAACCACCATAAATATGATAATATGGAATAATATGCTTGCTATCTCATTAGCTAAGCTACACACAACTTCAAGTTGTATTGATGACCATTTAGACGATGAATCGATTTAAAAACACTAAATGGTATCATGTTTGGATATATAAATCCTTCATTCATTCCATAATATTTTAGGGATTTATACCATTAATTGGCAAATAAATAATTTCCCTTAAGAGCAAACATAATATGCTATCAACTAGCAGAATCTTCAAGTTCTTCATTATATTTCACATCATCATTGACTCAGTGTGGTCTAACCGGTCATACCAAAAAGTAAATAACCATGATCCATAAACTTATGGTTTATGATATTGTATATGTATTACTTGCACGTATGTAATACAAAACATAAGATATGAAAGAATGTATTATAACTTCAAAGTTCAAACCACGTGTTATGTAATCACTAGTTTACCACTTTTGGTGGTCGATCTCATCTTGACTATCATTATAATACTGATATTCAATCTCATTATTAGCTTCACTATCTTATAATTTCTGATAGTTTGATCTCTTATTAACATGATGATTGTTGCACTTCTAATGGTCAATCTCATTATTAATATGATCATGATAACAACTTTCTCAATGATGCCAATGATCAATATATATTCACTTCATGCATCAGAGTAAAACCATACAATTTTTAGGTTTTCCATTATTTTCTCAAACATATAGATATACAGTCGTTTCAAACCGTTTATACCCTTTAAATGATATTGCTATTTCAGGAGTATATTTGAGGTTTGACAAACAAAATTTGTTTTATCCGATTTCCCTTATAAATAAACTTCTCTTCGTATAACGTCAATTGAGAAATAATTATATATCCGAGTCATATAATATTTCTTTTATACTTGATAATGAGATACAAGGAGTATGACACTTTGGGTGTCAAATCGAAGCATATTTATACTTTTTCATGAAAATGATAATAAACCACAACTTTGGTTTAGTCGTTCTATTCGGTATTATCAATTCAAAGAAGTGATAGCATATAGAATACAAGGTATAGATAGCAACAAATCATACAATACATGACCTTATAGCATGTCATCATATAAAAACAACTTATAATGGGCCTTTATAAAATAAGAAACATTTTTATCACTAATAAGTAAACGCATATAATTTATGTAATAACTTATTATGGTATAACCAAACATAATATCTTATATATTTTGAACACTTACTTTAAAACTTAAACACATATCTCTTTCAAGTTCTCAGATCATTTATTACTTGTATTTGAAAACTTTATTTGAAAACTGTAATACTGATGAATTACATAACATACTCATTTTTTTTCTTCTCAAATATTGATATTTAAACAACTAATGACCCTATACATTGTACATATGAAGCAATAGCAATAGTCACTGTTTTATACTAGCAATAGTAATAGTTAATATGCAAATAAATTGTTAAACATTATGACATGGCATAATGAATTACATTAGAGGTACCGACATCGTTAGAAAATGTTTATCTAAAAACAACTAATGATATCTAGCAATATTAATTATTATATGAATTTCTTATATGCAAAATTTGTTATAGCATTAACCTTAGTATAAGTACCAAACGATATTGCATAATCATGTTATAAAAAAAATAATAATAATAATAATAATAATAATAATAATAAATAATAATAATAATAATAATAATAATAATATTGCATTATAAGTTGTATAGTTTATTTAAAACTAGATCAATTGATGTTTACTCACATAACTCATTTATATCTAATTATGTAAAAATCTTTTGCATGCTATTATTAACAATGACTAATGAAAACAATTAATACAGAATTCATATCCATTTAAATTATAAACTATACAAAATGAAAATCTAGTACATACATCATGTATATATTACCACCAATACAAGCATATATACTTAATACAATTGCATTGTTTAGTTCATAAATATTGAGTTCCATACTTTTTAATATTGAATATTGAATTAATTGTTTTTTATGGATTCTAAAAGCACATATATATTCCTATATTGCAAATTAACTTCCTCAAATCAAAATAATTCAACAATTTTATTCACAACTTAACAAGGTTAATAAAGAACCATAAATATATGATTATGGTTGCTTAAAAATATGTAGATGAGCATCACTAGATTGTAAGAGTCCTAAACAACATATATTAAATTAACTAAATTAAATGATAATCAGCCAATTTAGAATAATAGAAAGGATCATTTGTAAAAGAGAAAAAAATAAATATTCGTAATATCGTGTCGTAACGAAAACTATAGTTATTCAATTAATAATGAGTATTAGAAAAAAGATGAATTAGTCAATTGTAACGTCATAATTTATATGTAACATCTAAATCCTTATGAATACCAACATGCTAATATATATATAATAACTTCTAAAAACAAATGGAAAAATATATAGATAAGAGTTCAATCATGAGACTACATTCTAGAATTTATAGTAATGATCAGTTTTAAGTTTATATATGTATATTAATAAGTGCCACCAGTAAGAATGATGTATCATCATCAAATATAATATGAAATAATCATACGAAGAATCATACCTTTATTAGTAGAGATAGTTGCATAATTATTGGGTTGCTTTCTCAACGTGCGAGATTGAGTTAGGTTGAAAAATAATGCACATCAAAGGCAAGGAAAAAGGGATACCAAGGGTGGCAAAAAACATAGAGCACGTTCGTGTTGTGTAACACCCTGTAAAATCGTGTCCAATAGTATAGTGACACGTGTTGTATTTTTAAATATAGTCTGTTAAAGACCAATAAGGACTAAAGGCGTCAACATGCTCAATCTGAGCCTCTGAGTGACGATCCGATGTCAACATGCATAAATAACAGGCTCTGAGTGACTGATATGTCAACATGCTTGAAATTTGGCCTCTGAGTGACTGATGCCAAGCCTCTGAGTGACATCGAGATCAACATGCTTATCATAAGCCTCTTAGTGATCCTTTGTGAAGTCCTAAACTCTCATATGTGCCATTTGTTGGACGAGAGAGTTCAATTTTGTAAATATGTGAAAGTTGGATAATGGAGGGATTAAAAGTGTCAACATGTTAATTTATACCTCTGAGTGACCTTTTAATGAACCGAGAGCTCGACAATGTCCGGGCATAATCCCGGGTATGCCAAGTATTGGCTACGGAGGGCTAAAAGTGCCAAAAAGGTGTTTAACAAGGTTTTTAGAAGCTTTTTAAAGTTTAGGGGCTAAAGTGTCAAACTTTGAAACTAGCCGTGGGGCGGTCGCGGGCCGCGAGAGGCCAGGCCTGGGTCTCTCGCGGGGTGCGAGAAGGCCTCTGTTGCAAAAGTTTTGTTTGGTTTCCAAGCAAAACTCCAAAACCATTTAACTCGAAACCATGGCTTCTCTAAACTGCTATGTCACGTTTTGAGACACTTGTAAGCTCCTTCTTACACCCCTAAACACCTGGCTTCACCTCCTTTGAGTCCTCCAACTATAAATAGGTGTTCAAGTGTTCATTCCAACTTGCACCTTTCTAAAACATAACTCTTCTCCATCCTCTGGAAGTTCCTAGCTGAAAGGAGCATCCAACTTAGTTCTCTTTCATTGTAGGAGCCTCTTGTAAGTGTTCCTTGCTCTTGCATTTTCGTTTATAGGCTTTTATAGCCAAAAGTCAAGCGTTTTCGTAAAAACGATTTGACTTTCGGATAAGACCATTATGGTCCAGCCAGTGTTTGAAATGGACATGGCTAAGTGATCGTAATAAAGTAGGTGTCAGTCCCTATAAAGGGCACCTCCTGAAGATCACGTTTGCTAGACCAATTGACGGGTCAAAGTTATGATATTAAAAGGTCAAACAGGCCATTTTTCGGAAAAATTATAAATTGATCTTATACATGTTATGAAACCTGTTTTGACACTTAAACAAGTTGGTAATAATTATTAGAACATGTAAGAACATGTTCGGCTCGTCAATTTCAGTTCTAGGGTCGGTTCGCAACCGAAAGTCGCGAAGTTTGACTTCTGCTTTGACTTTCGATTCTGACCCGATTTAGATTAGTTACTTACTGATTTAAAGTTGCATTATGATCTTAATATAATGTAGCATAACCCTCTGAGGTTATATTACATGATCATAATCAGAATCCAAGTTTATGTGCAAGTTCCATAATTATGCCATCTTTGACCAAAATGCAATTTTTACATAAAAAAAGGTTTTAAATGGTAATGAACCTGAAAATGAGTTTCCTACTGATGTAATATTATAAGTAGGATTATTTGGGATGTTAACCAAGTTATAAACTGAGTTTTTAAACAAGTCCTTTAACTATGTGATAAATGACGGTTTTAGCCCTTGTGGCTTATAAAATGGTTTTAATCAAATATTTTTTAAGGTAAATCATTTACCTACTGATAGATTATATTAAATAACATGTTTTAAACATTTTAATCTGACCTTAATGTCATTTTTCGTAAACATCGCTTAAAAACGTCATTTTACGACATAAACGTCGTTTCGGTGCATAGTATGGTTTTAAACCATATTATTGACCAAGACTTGTTAACTACTGATTTTAAAACTTACTTTAAACATATTTACAATAGATACATGTTATAAATTCAGAATCCCAAATAAATGATAAACTATGTGTAAAATGACCAAAATGCCCATTCGGTGTATAATTTGGTCATAAAAGATAATTTACACATATAATTGGTATCCTGTTGATATAATATCATAAATAAAGTATTTTTCCAGAATACATATGACGATAACATTAAATTGTATTCAAATTCCTTTAATACGGTATGAAATTACCAAAATGCCCTTATGAGGCATAATTTTGTTTTAAAACCTTAACGGGCATACAAGTTGATATCCTACTGATATCTTAACTTGTTTACAGTATAATGGCATATAGAACTTGTCCATGACTTATCCGGTTACCCCATATCGCTGCTATGCGCACAGTTACGTATATGTAACTATTTTACGGAAATTAACCGAGACGGGTTTAACTTTGTCATTTAAAGTTTTAAAAATCCAGAATGTTAATAGTTTACCCATATTTAACAAGTCAAGGTACTTGTTGGGATTAAACTACATTCTATCCAATCATTGTTTAATCTAGCATCATACGTTTTGATCAAGTACGCTAGTCGGTCTAAGTCTATGACTTAAATAAGACCGTTAGTATTTAGTTGGTTAGTTTATGTCATAATCCAGCCTAGAGACTTGCCGGTAAATGCTATCTGCACTTAGTCCTTTTTGTGTACGGCTGAGTTATTAAAAATCAAAGAAGACTAGCTCAGGTAAATACTGTCGACTTATTTCCCGTATACGGGCTTGGGTTATGGTAAATTATTACCGCTTGGTCGAAAATGGGATTAATCGAACGCCGGTTCGGAATAGAAATCTGCATATTCTGTTTTAACCAGTTTTGTTTGATAATTTTTAAACATCGGGGGTTAACTACCGTGTCCTGGATATCCTCGGCTCATTACAATCGAAATGGCCACGACCTTAGGATGAGTGTAGGCATACACCCGATAGACGCTCAATTATGCATTCTCACAAGGTGGGGAGGAACTGACTCCTTCGTGAGTTCAAAGTGGTGTGTACGTTAATTGTGTCTCGGTTTTCGTGCCGAGCCCTGTATGTATGACAAACATGATCTGTTAACAAGGTTGGATGGTTAATTAACCCTAGTTATAAAAAGATTTTTGTGCTGATACGCACCTAAAACATTTTTGAAATGTTTTCAAAATGAGTCAGTTGGGTGTATTTACCAGCGAAAGCTGACGTATTTTGAAAAGACTAATCTGCAGGTACAATACGAAAATAGGCCGGAAGTGCTCGGTAGTGATAGAGGTGTTGCAAATTCTAAATCTGTCCAAAGTCTGTTTTGTATACTTTCCATGTATATTTTATGATCCGCCTGTGGATCTTCTATTACAAGCTTGTATATTATTTTGTATTTTCGAACATTCGGTTTGTAATAGTAATTTTATTCCAAGACTTTCGCTGTGTCGTGTTTAATTGACTATGATGTTATCAACTGTTGTCACGATACTCCCCACCCGGGCCCACCGGTGTTTGGATTTCGGGGTTGGAAATCCGGGGTGTGACATGCTGATAACGTGTTGTGAAACAACGGTCTATTAGCAACTAATATATATGTATATAAACAGGAGAGCTAGACTATGAAATCATGTAGAGAATAGAACATGAAGAATTCTTATTCATTCATGTAACATCATATACAAATGTCATTATATATAGGCACTTACATTCGTACAATAGTAAATAAGAGAAAGGAGTTATACATGTGGAAGGTCACTACATAATGGATGCATTCATAGATAGGGGTTATACATGTGGAAAGTCACTACATAATGGATACATTCATAACTCTAACTACATTTTTCTTAACTACTTAACTCACTAATTTTTGAAATGGTAAGTTTGGCTCAATTTCACACAACGAAACGTAAATAAAAAAACACGTCGTGAGTTCGGCTCAGTTTTACATAACGAAACATAGATAATAATATGTCTTGACGTAGACAAAATCTTTTAGCATATATAGTTTTTCACATAACGAAACATAGATAAAATATATTGTGACGTATGTAAATCTTTTAGAATATATAGATTTTCTCACAACAAAATGTAGATAAAAATATGTCGTGATGTAGGTAAAATCTTTTTGAATATATAGTTTTTCACGCAACGAAATGTAGATAAAAATACGTTGTGAGTTTGGGTCGGTTTCACACAACAAAACATACATAAAAGATATGTCGTGACGTAGATAAAATCTCTTAAAATATATAACTTTTCACACAACGAAATATAGATAGAAAAATACATCGTGAGTTTGGCTCGATTTCACACGATGAAACATAGATAAAAATATATGTCATGATGTAGATAAAATCTACTACAATATATAACTTTTAAAACATAGATAAAAAAAATACATCGTGAGTTCGACTTAATTGCACACAACAAAATACATATGTTAAAATAATCGTGACGCCGATAAAATATTTTAGAATATACAAGTTTCAAACAACGAAATGCAAATAAAAAATATGTCGCGTCGGCTCAGTTTCACACAACGACACATAGATAAGAAAAAATATGTCGTGAGTTCGGCCCAATTTCACACAATGAAAAGTAGGTAGAAAATATGTTGTGAGTTTGGCTCAGTCTCAATACGTCACGATTTCTGATCAGTTTCACACAACAAAACGTGTATAAAAAACACAAGTTTACGTTGATAAATTTTTAGAATACATAACTTCTCTAACCGTTTCAACTTTTATTTAGTTAAATAGTTACAAAAATAGTTAGAAAATAAATGAAAAATAAAAATTATGTTTTTAATGATAACAGTTAATTACACGATAAGTGGTATCAAGATGTGAAATGATGAAATTATCCTTAGTTCTCAATTAGTTTTTAACTCAAGCTAGTCTTAATACTCTAAGATGTTACGAAATCAAAAGTTAATATCTCAGTTAGTTTTTAATTAGAGTTAGCCTTAATACTATAGCATATTACAAAATCAAAAGTTAATACCTGATATTCTTACTTCAAACCGTTAATACTTAAACTTATTACTTTTTACCACAAGGATTAGTTGTGTACCTAACTCGTAAAAGAATAAATTTGTTGTAAGGAAACAATTCATAATATAATAAACAAAATGTAATAGAAACGAAAAATAACATCAATAGAATGCCGACGGATAAACGCAACTGTGATAGTTGTTTGTTTTGTAGTGGTAGATATGAGTGAGGAAAGAGACGATGGTGTAGAATTGAATCCCAATGATTTTAATTTTTAAAGGTGCCATAAATTATAAGGGTAGTGGTGTGGGGGACGGCTCTAGCCCGTCTAGTTTTGGCGTCAGTCAACACTATTTTCCCTGGCTCGTCGCGTCTTCAACGTCCTGGGGCAAGACGATGTTGCTGGCCCTCCACCGCACCCATCTAATGCCGTTGAACGGATACTTAAAAAAATTCAAATTCTACGGCTACTTTGATAATAATAAAAAATTAATTATTTTACATTTAAATACAAATCTTTCATTCTATTTTTACACCACTTCAACTCAAACTCTCTATCAACTTTATAAAATTCTTCACTTTTTTTATAAATTTTGCCAAGGATCCATACAATCCAAACAACCCAAACGCGAACCCAAACACGAATCCAAACCCAAACATTTTCTCGGTACCCGGCTACTTTCCTACGATGAATCCGAGTTGGTTGTCATCGCAATTTTCTCTCAATGCTTTCTCGGGTTTCCAATAAACCCTCAACGCTTTCTCTCAAATACAATCCATGCAACAAATGCAATCCTTGCAACAAATACTGATGTGAAACCCGTTCAATTCACAATTTCAATCGCAAAGGGCTCAAGCAAAGCAACGTGAAGTGGACGAACGAGTTCGGTTGAAGCAAGAGGCAGTAGAACTAAAGGAATGAGAGATAATGACAGCCGATATAAACTCGTATCCGGAAGAAGACCGAACAGTTTTGCGTAAAATGAAAGAAAAGATCGTTAAAAAATGGAATTCTTAGGATTTTTAATTTTTACCAATCTAGTATAATTTTTTAAGTTATGTAACGTTTGTTTTTTAGTATTAGTGATTTTATTTTATAACTTATTAAATGTTAAAAAAAATGTTGAATCTAAAAAATAAATAAATAAGTGGGAAGGCTTATCCTTCATTTTCTTTAGTCCATTCTTGCAGCGGACATTCTCTTTAGATGATGACATAGCAATAACGTAAAGAGGCACCCTCAAGTACTTTCCTCCTATATATCTAATAATATAATAATAACAATGACAATAACGACAAGAATGAGAGTGTAACTATGAGAAAGATCTTTGAAAAAGTTAGGAAGAGGGATATTGGTCTCGGTTTCAATTAGTGGAGATAAGATAGTGGATTGAAATTGAGATTAAATAAGACTAGTTTTCAGAATTATATCTTTTGTTTATACGAATCAAAGAACAATTCCGAAAATTATATTTTTTTTTGTTGATACGAAGCAAAGAACAAACTTAGTTCTACAACTAATAATCCTAGGCCATACTAAGACTATTATTCTATTGTATTGTTTAAGACTCTTTAGAACTCTCACAATGCTCAAGTCATCTATTGCATGTGAAATGGTATTTATATAATGAATGTTTTATTTAGGGACTGTTTGGCAACTCTTGAATGGATAAATGTTGGACCAGTAAGAGGTCTGAACCATTAAGTGTTGAACCAGTAAGAGATTTGAACTATTAAGAGCAAGTATAATGCTTAACATTCAGAGGCAAATGTCAGACCAATTCAGATAAAAGGCCTTCACCATTCAGAGGCAAATGTTCGAATCATTTAGACATATGCTCACGAAACAAACAGTCTGCACCATAAAGTGTTGAACCAGTAAGAGGTCTGAACCGTTAAGTGTCTCGTTAAAAATTAAACAAACAATCCCTTAGTAATCAATATTAAAGTGCTGAACCAGTAAGAGGTCTGAAACATAATATTTCGTTAAAAGCTAAACAAACAACCTCTTACTAATTAATGTTATAAAAATTGTAATTGAAGATTTGATACCATATAGTGCCTTGATAGATTACTTTGATTTTCCTTATATGTAATGCTCAAAACTTCTTTTGGCACTCGAATATGTCTTTGGTTCAAATATTCCAAGTCTTTGTGAGATGTATTTGTTAATATTAATAAACACGCCTTTTTTTACTAGTTATATAAACATTGACTCGCTTAGGATCGAGACTTTATCATTCGATCATCTCTTGATTTGATCAATGTGCTGTAAAATATATGACGCGATTGTTGAGGGCTTTGCTAGGGTGAACCTCTAACCTTATAACTACATGGTTGGCGTGAATGCACACTTTGTCAAAATTTCAACAGTTGTACTGAATCATTTCTAACCTGACCAACTTATAGTCAACTTTTACATACTCATGACAATCTACCAAGCATGTATACCAAGTTACTAACCCACATGCATTGGGAGTGTTACACCTGTAAAAACAAGTAAAGGGTTTTCGCTCATGGCATTATAGACTAGTGGCATCTTGAGGGTAAGATAAGGCTTAGGGGCCATGAGGTCCTGGATTCGATTCTCACAAGGGGGTTTTCCTAGATTTATTGGGTTTACTTCTGAAATGGTGTATAGATATTATTGCCTAGTGGAGATGGATATGATTGGGTGGTTTTGCTGGTAGTACGATAATACTCCAGTGGTCTATCAGCAATCCAAATTTGTCATTCAAAAAAAGTAATGGGTTTCAATCTAATCGAAAGTACAAGATAATTGTGTTTAAGTGAAAACGACAAGAGTACCATCAACAAGTAAGAGATGGGAAGTAACTAATCCTTGCTTACTTTATGTCTAATCCGTTCTTTTATATAAAGTTCAAGGGCTATATTTTAGAGATGAGCTCGGTACTATACTGGTACCGAACTGAAAGTATCGATCCCAGAAAACACAAAAGTGACGATACGGGTATCGAAAGTAACCAATACGATATAATACTTACCGGTATTCGAAGATAAACTAATAAACATATCATACCAAACCATACTGAACCGAAAATACCAATCCTAAAAACATAAAAACTGAATACCGAAAATGACTCAATACCAGGGGTGGCTCTTATGGTGTGCGGGGACGACTTCCACACAAGGCCCGTGATTTCAAGTGGCACATGATTTTTTTTTATTCACTATATATATGTTATTTAAAAAAAATTGTACACACATACCAAATCCAATGTAAGGCCCATTATCAAATATATTTTTATGCTTTATAATTTACCCAACTTAACATTAGGTTTATTGGGCCCAACCCAATACTAATATGATTTTAAAAAATAAAAATATAAAAAGACACTAAAACACGCTGGAAGCTGAAAAGGCATTGAAGTATTGAACAACGATTCTGGATTGCTGGAAACAGAGCACTGAAACACGTTGAAGACGCTGGATTTGATTGCTGGAAACAAGAACACAACGTCAGGTGAGGTCCGGTCCGTTCGTTTGAAACTTTGAATTTCCGATTTCATCAATCGAACAACATCATCATATTGTGAAACTTTGAAACTTTGATTCTGATAATCTGATTGAATTTATTTCAGATTTCAGAAGTTTCAAAACATAACATCAGTTCTGTTCGTTTAATTGTTGAACAT
Source organism: Scalesia atractyloides (assembly GCA_947069175.1). NCBI lineage: Eukaryota > Viridiplantae > Streptophyta > Magnoliopsida > Asterales > Asteraceae > Scalesia > Scalesia atractyloides. Next base: position 75,435,228 of record CAMTDV010000022.1, on the reverse strand, counting down.
CGAATATTATTTTGTTGAACATCGATTTCAGAACATAACATCAGAACCCGTATATTGTTGTATTGATCAAGTGTTTTCGTAATTTTGTTAGTCTATTAATTGTTGAACATCGGTTATTATTTTTAGGCGTTAATGGCTCCTTAACAAGCATTCGGATGGCAAAAACATCAAAAAAAAATGAAACGAGCGGAGAATTGGTGAAGTCTCAAGCTGGTGCTATGCAAAAGTTTTTTGTGCCTAATCCACCTACAGTTAATGTTGAAAATCAACAAGAAGACGTTGAAGTAGAAGTAGAATGGGAACAAGAACGTGTGGAAGTAGAAGACGAGGAAGAACGTGTGGAAGTAGAAGGCGTTGAAAAGCAACAAAAAAATGTTGAAAAGCAACAAGAACGTGTGGATATATCTGATCCAAGAAGGTGGGAAGGACTTAACATGGATGATCTTAAGGTATTGGTCACGAAAGGTCCTAAAAGAGATACTAGTATAGAGTTTGGTCCACTTAATCAATATAATAGACGATTTTTGGCAACTATTTATACAAGAACAATATTAAATTTGGAGAAGTGTGACAGAGAATGCTAGTATATTCAAAAGAGCTAGATAAGATGTTTTGTTTTTGTTGTAAAGTGTTTAGAACTGGGGCTCCTAAAGGTAGATTGGAAGGTGAAGGTTTCAATGACTGGCACCATGCTGCCGGTAGAGTGAAAGCACATGAAGTTACGATAGATCATTTCACACATTTGAAAGTGTGGTTTGATATGCGTAAAAGATTGAGAGAGAGCCAAACAATTGATAAAGATCAACACGAGAGATTAAAGAAAGAAACAGATTATTGGAAACAAGTCCTTTTGAGAATCGTTGCCTTAGTGAAGTTTCTAGCTAAACTTAATTTAGCATCTCGTGGAAAAAAGGAAAAGTTGTATGAAAAAGATAATGAGAAATTGTTTTCTTTTAGTTCCACCAATTACTTATTTGTACGTAATTGTAATGACTGAGTTTAATTCTTATTTGTTGATGGTATTTAATAAGTAATGGAAATTTCTTGGGTATCATTGAGATGTTGGAAGAGTCTGATCCGGTCATCAAAGATCATATGTGGCGGATCACTAGTGAAAATCTTCATGTGCATTATCTTGGACACAAAATCCAAAGTGAGATTATACTTATGCTTGCTGATGAAATTAAAAAAAGAACTTATCAAGAACATAAAAGAAGCAAAGTACTACTCAATCATACTAGATTGTACACCCGATTCAAGTCACCAAGAACGGATGACTATCATAGTGAGGTATGGGATCTAATTCTGTTATTTTTTAGGAGTCTTTTTTGGGGGTTTTGAATGTTAATGATACCACTGGGAAAGGGCTATTTGATGTTACTTGTGCGGAGTTAAACTCTCTTGGTCTTGAAATTGGTGACATGCGTGGCCAAGTGTATGACAATGGGGAAAACATGAAAGGGTCACGCCAAGGAGTCCAAACTAGATTTTTAAAAGAAAATCCTAGAGCATTTTACACTCCCTGCAGTAGCCATTCACTTAACCTTATATTATGTGATATGGCTAATAGTTGTGTTAAAGGAAAGAGCTTTTTTGGACACATCCAACGTATTTATACTATTTTTGGAGATTCTATTAATCGTTGGCAAATTTTGAAAGATAATGTGAAAGGTTGGAGTATTAAGCCCTTGTCTCAAACTCGTTGGGAAAATCGTTTTAAGAGTGTTAAGGCTATCAAATTGCAACTTGCTGATTTATGGGAAGCTTTGCTTCAAGTTGGAGAAATAGATAACGATGCTGTAATTGTAGATGAAGCAACATCTTTAGCAAAAAGAGAACTTAGTGACTTTAAAATTTTTTTTTGTATCAATTGTCATATGGTATGAAGTGTTAAATCAGGTGAATCTTGCGAGCAAAAAATTAGAAGCAAAGGATACTCATCTTGAAATTGCTATTCAATAAATAAACAATTTGATTAAGTACTTTAAGGAGTATAGAGAAAAAGGCTTTTCAAAAGCGATTGATGAAGCTAGAGAGATTGCAAGTGAAATGGATATTGATCCGATATTTATACAAAACGTATAATTAAAAGGAAAAAAAGAAAAGATGAGAGTTCAAGTAGCGAAGAAGTTGCATTTACAGTTGAAGAGAATTTCAGAGTAAATTATTTCTTATATATTGTTGATCAAGCTATAGCTTCTTTAGAGAAACGATTTGACCAATTCAAATGGTACGAGGGGTTATTTGGTTTTTTGTTTCCACGGAAGTTGAGGAATATTAAAGATGAAGATCTTAAGTCGTCTTGTTATCATCTTGAAGATGCATTCAAGTTTGAAGGGACCTCAGATATTGATGTCGAGGCACTATATGGAGCTTAAGTTATTTAGTGCATCACTAACCAATAAATTTAGCAACCCTATAGATGTTTTGTAGCATATGAAAGAAGAAGATTATGTCTCTGTGGCATCTGCAGAAAGAAGTTTTTCAAAGTTGAAGTTGTTATAATCTTACTTAGGATCTACGTTCAAGATAGACTTAGTGTAACACCCAAAAAATATCAATATATATATTTATAACTAGGGATATTTTACCTAGTTAATGGTAAGTTGTTAAATTATAAAAATCATAAATTAGGGTCCTATTTATACCAAAACTGAACATTGGGGGACTAAAAGTAGCAAACTGGGAAAGTGGTTTTATTAAAAGAAAACTTTCAAAACACAGCACTTACTTATGTGTGTACATGTGTGTGATCAGAGCAAAGAGATAAACACCTAAACCCTTCTTTCATCAAATTGATCAAAGTGAAGGGTGAATTGGGACTAATATTTGTGTACGAATCAAGAACATTGATCAACCATACTTAACTAACATAAGGGAAGTTACAATTTCAATTTTGGTGATGTTTCATTTTGGATGAAGTTTGGTTAATTGAAGTTCTTGAATAATTGATTGATGTTATGACCTAAGGAAGGTGTAACTTAAGTATAGGATTGTAATCTTAACTGAAAATTTGTTGATGATCTCATAAAAAAGTTTTATGTTGAAATCATTAAGATGAGTATGAAGAAGTGGTCTTGATCATAGCATGAAATGCCCCAAGTGCTTGTGTAGATAATGAATTTAATGACAAGAGTTTTAGAAATTTACATGTTAATATGAGTTGTGATGAGTACATCGAACTTGTTAAATTAGGATTTTTGGTTAGCCAAGGTTCAATGGAACTATAATGAATAGCTAAAATGTATGCGTACAAGGAGTTTGATGAAACGCCTAAATGAATTGCCTATCTTGATCAATATATACAAAAATGATGAAGAGAATATGAGTTGTAGTGTATGGAAAATTTACATGTCTTAGTTATGCTGAGAGGTTCTAATAACACTTGGCTTGTACACTATAGGCAACGTAAGCGAAGTACGTGTTCTAATAACACTTGGCTTGTACACTATAGGCAACGTAAGCGAAGGGCCAGGAAGTCAAGCCGGTGCAGACACACGTTTAAAAGGAAAGCTTTGAGGTACGTGTGTTATTACTTCATAAGATTTTAAATTTTATTCTTGTAGAGTTAATGTTGAAAATGATAAATAGATAAAGGTTTGGTCGAATAAAAGCGATAGAATTCGGTAAGATGACCAAACGGGTCAAACAATGTGATAATTGAAGGTTTGGTAGAATAAAAGCGATGGAATTCGCTAAGACGACCAAACGGGTCAAACAATGTGATAAGTGAAGGTTTGGTTGAATAAAAGCGATGGACTTCGCTAAGACAACCAAACGGGTCAAAAATGTGATAAATGAAGGTTTGGTCCAATAAAAGCGATGGAATTCGCTAAGACGACCAAATGGGTCAAAGGGTAAAATCGTAAATTAAAAGTAACCGAATAACGAACACTTAAATTATAATGAATGTGATACACTTACAAAACCGATAATTCTGTAGAAACGTTGAAGCATATCAAGTTTGTTTGCTTAAATGTGCAAACGGGTCAAAATAGTTAGTTTTACAAATCTAGAAACGAAAAATTATAAACACTCGTAACAAATGTATTATAGAACTGAAAACAAGAAACAATGTTGTACAGATGCTTTTCTACAAGTCCCGAGCCATGTTTTATTGTATGGGACACGAAATGGGTTTAACAGACGACTAAAACAACACAGCAGCAAAAGTGTTGCAGGAGGTGGCGTCGCCGACGACCAGTTGGGCGTCGCCGATGCGGTGCATTTGTCCGACACGTTAAATAACTGTCTACGGTAGTCCAGCTCCGATGAAATTTTAGAGGAAACGTCGTCGACGCGGCCTACAGCCGCCGCCGACGCTACTTCAGAAACTTCAAAATTTAAAATCATAAAGTTTGTTAAATTAGTTACGATATGTTTTTATTTTATCAAATAAAATACTAACTATTTGTAAATTTAGTAGGAAATGGAGATCGAAGGTATTTGTGGACAAAGATCAAGCTATGAAGAAGGACCGAACACTCCTGATATTCAAGTTTTCGCTTGTTTTGTTCATTTTATGTATTAACTTTTGTTTAAAATGTTAAGTTGTTTTAAATTTTTACAAAGTTTATACCCTACTTGGTATTCGAATGTAAAACGAACTTTTGTTTCCTTAAATGAATGTAAAATTTTATATGAAATACTTATATTATAAATATGGATGTTAAAAGTTGGTAATCAGAGGTTAAGTTAAAAACAAAAGGTGTTCGGTTCATGGCTTGATCAAGATATACGGTAAGAATTAGTTATGAAATGAATTCAATTAAGAATATAAGAAAAGAAAGTGACTTAAGATGTATGGGAAGGAGTGTATTAACACATTCGGACCCGGGAAAATACACTAAACATAAAGGGTGAAGGCAAGTTATATACTTGACCTAACCGAAAGAGAAAGATATATCACGTGTGATATCAAGTGATAAGGGTAAAAATCCATATAATAATATGGAAATTATTAAACAAGTTGCTTACCAAAATTACTATGGACATTTGAGCTAAAGAGATGTCAGGAGCAACAGGATATGATATAGTGTCCCTCATGACGGAGGATATACGAGAAACGATTTTCGAGGAAGTCGGAAAGGCTTTGGAGGCCAGTTTATCTTAATTTATGGATAGGCTACAAACTACAATCTTATTGGTTGTAGAAGAAAGAATGAATGAGTTAATAGAAAGTCTTATGCAAGAAAAAGACAAGACCAAAAAGAAGAAAGCGTGTCCATATGACGAGTTCATGGCATGTAAACCGCCAATTGATAATGGGGAAGTAGATCCAATCGTTTTTCAACGATGGATAAGCGACATTGAAGGAGTCTTTAAGAGAACTCACTGTGATGCAACCGATTTCGTAGCTTATGGGACCGATCAATTAAAGGGTCAAGCAAAAGATTGATGGGACAATCTTAGAAAAGAACAAGGGGTCGAAACTATAAGAAACATGACATGGGAAGAGTTTAAGGTGTCTTTCCTTAAACATCATAGCCCAAAGTCGTAATTAACAAGATCAACGAGGAATTCATTCAGCTAAGGCAAAAAGGTGAATCGATTGATAAGATCACGGGGTGTTCCTCGATAAGCTCAGGTTTTGTGACGAATTGGTGCAAACGAAAGAGCAAAAGTGTAACATCCGTCGAAAAATGGTTTTCAAAACCCGCTTCGTTTATCAATCAAATATCCAGTCATAAATTTCGTTGCGTATTTATAGTTGATATTAATTTTAAACGATACATAATTAATAAATATATTAGAATTTAAAAACCATAATTTAAAATTTCTAATAAATAATGAATAAAAAAATAAATGTAGACGCCGGGTTTCGAACCCGGGTCACCCACAAACACAAACACACAACACACCACTCCGCCACACACTGCTGTTGTGATAATCAAGGAAACAAATAACATATATAATAAAACTAGAAAGTCAAATCCAGTAATCAGCGCGCCCAGACTAGTCGTCACCGGAAGATCCGGCAATCCGCGATTTTCGCCAAATCCGTTTTGACTAAACCGCACAAATTGATGTCGACGTCGGTTATAACCGTTGCCGACAATCAATTTCCGTCATAACCGACGGAAATCTTCAATCACGAATCAAGACTCAAAATCGGACTCAATTCATCCAGTTCTTCACTATAAATACCCACTCAATCTTCTGGAAATCCTTTCGCTCAGAACCGTGAACTTTTTCGAAGCTTTAGCTAGTCGCCGGAGAATTTCAATTTCGCCGGAACTTCGCCGGAATCGATCGTCAGAAAACCGTATTCATTCCTCGACCGGTATATCTGTCTAAACTTCTCTGCTATCTCTTAATTTATGTTTCAATCGTTCAAATCAATAATCAAAACTGTTAAACAGTTCATACAGCCGGACATCACAAATCAGAGCCGACGACACTTGCCGGAAAACCGAAGCAAACCCGCTGTTCTGGTATACCATATCATTTAATTTCTCTGTTCATTTCAATCAAGTTTAGGTCGTGAACGATTAAACAAGAACAGTCGGAATTCACTGTTCTGTGTTCTTAAACGAAGAAGATGAAGTCGCAAATAAGTATTAGTATAATTAAAATCAGATATTTGAACGGGTTAGACACACAGTCCAGCGGTGGACTGTGTGCACAAACAATACACACGTCCCGGGTTCGAATCGCACACGTTACCGACTTTCAGAAATAAACCAACATTTTTAAAACTTAATCAGATCAAGTCACGGGTTGTTTATAAGAATAATATAATCCATAAGTTAAACACATTTGACACACAGCCCAACTGGTTGGGCTGTGCGCACTCGAACCGAAGGACCCGAGTTCGACTCCGGGTCCCTGCAACCGGGTCGGCCATATAAACCATTTTTAATAAAACCAAATAAGTTTAAAATTAATTAGTAATAAATATAATTAAAACAGAGAATATTTCGGGTTAGACACGTAGCTCAGTTGGTAGAGCTGCGTGCACGTATACGAGAGGTCCCGAGTTCGAACCTCACTCAGCGCATAATTAAACACAATCCGACCGGTCAACGGTCAACGGTCAACGGGGTCAACGGTCAAAAGTCAAATTTTATTTTATTTATTTCTTTTAGTTATTTATTTAATTAGAAAATTATTTAAAAATACTTAAAAATAAGATTATTAAGGTTAGAAAACTTACTTAAACTCACCAAAAGTAAATCTAAAAATCCCCTTTAAGAGCACTAATTAAAAATATTAATCTCAAATAAAATGTATTTATTTATCGAATCATTTTGTTATTATCTAGACTAGTATTTCCCTCATCGATTGAATCCTAAATTCGTGCGCATCCAACGTCATCAAAGAACGCACCCAATGTGAGTGAATCTCTACCAATTCCCCGTTTTAATCATGTTTTGGGGTGTATCATGTGTCGTTTAATTCTTTACTATATTTAAACACTTGTGCATACATCATATCCGTGATCAAATGTGTATCAATTGTTGTGTGGATTATTTGTAGTTTGGATATATCATTTTCAGTGCACGCATTTCATTAGGCCCATCAGTTCCCCGTGGGAGACGGGTTGAGCATCAGGTGCCTCATAAGATCGGCTCCGTTTGATTGAGCCTTGATCTCACATTCATCATCATTCATATCATATACTCATTCAAAGTGGTTTGTGTTATTTATTTATATATGTTTGCTCACATGTGATATTGTACAAATTTTCCATATTAAATAAAACAAGAAATTAATAATAATGTTTTATCAAGGTTCACTCGCCAACTTTTGTTGACCCAAAATATCCCCCGTTTTACACATGATACAGGTGATCCAGCTGAGGCAAGAAACACATAGGAAGGCCTAGAAGAATAAACCAGTTTAAGCTTTGGATTATTTACATAGTTTCATTTCCTTGTAATTGTATGAATTTGGATTTGGATATTTAAGTTGTAATCTGAATTAAATAAATATGAAACATTTTAGTAAACATCATGAGCTTTGGTGATAACCCAATTATGCCCCGACTCTTATTCCGCTGCGGGTCGGGGTGTGACAGATTGGTATCAGAGCCATGACTATAGGGATATAGGATAGGTTATTAGACCCTTAGAGCCTATACTATAGTTGATTAAAATTTTAAATTGCTTATGCGTTACATACAAAATTCATGATGTTTATATGCTTTATGTTTATTGTTACACTCAATGTTATGCAAGCATGCTCACAAATACATGTTATTATACAATGCTCATCATAAATCATATCCTCATAACATATTATATCCATGAGAGCACACACCTCACAATTCCCATGATCTTTGCAATGATTTTTGTATTTTCAAATCACATCAAAGTGAGTTCTCATGACGGGCATGTAGTAACTGGAAGGGTACGAGTACCGGTAGTCGGAACGTCCTGTCTAGGCTTGGCATTCGTATAAATCCAAAATAAAGGACCAGTTTGCCTACCTGGGGACTAACGATGAGAGTACGAAGGACCTATTAGGCCAAAGCATGCTATACCAAACGTCGTGTGAGCTAACCCCACTTTGAGTTGTCATTGTGTCTACACCTGGACACCCTCCTACCATACATCTCGCAATCATATTTTTACGGTTTTTATTCGGGTGATGCGAGTGTTAATCCGCCAACACCAATGTGAATCCTACCAAGCCCAATAGTCATGGGGGCCCACATGACTATACAGGCGATGGTATGGGGGACATTGGAGGCCCAAACATGAGCAAACCCAAGACATCCTATGGATGTAGTTGCATTATTGTTAGTTATGTTATTTTTATTCTTTTAACGACACATGACACCTAGAAACTTCTTAAACTCACAATCTTCCTATGTATGTTCCTGTAGATGTCGGCTAGGCAACTACGTGGAGGTAGAAAGTCAGGAAGATCCAATGAACGCTTGGCCACACAAATTGCTAAACAAATGGCTGCAGTGCTTCCTGACATCGTAATTCAAGTTTAACAAGCTCTCACCGCAAATCCCATCAACCCTCCCAATCAAGAAGACCAGAGCGTCGCCAACCCTCCCTCCAAAAAGTGCTCCTACAAACACTTCAAATCTTGCGATCCCCCAAAGTATGAAGGGACCGAAGGTGTTACTGCTCTCCTTCACTGGTTTGAAGAAATGGAGAACGCTTTCCTCAATTGCGGTTGTCCCGAGGATCGCAAGGTACGTTATGCAACAGGAAGACTGTTTGGGGTAGCCCTTACCTGGTGGAACACGGAAAAGGGTAAACGAGGAGTTGAAGATGCCATGGCCTTAACATGGGAAGAGTTAAGGGAACTCATGACCAGACGCGTTTGTCCAAGAAGCGAAATAAAAAAGTTGGAAGATGAATTCCACGCGCTAAAACAAAAGGAAGAAGATCACACTTCCTATAACAAAAGGTTTCTCGAGCTAAACCAGATGATCCCTAATCTGTTCACCCCCGTGTACCGCTTGGTTGAACACTACATTCGAGGTCTTCCCTCGAAAATTCAGGACTCGGTTCTAAGCACTTCGCCTGCAACACTTGAAGCCGCAATGGAACTAGCTACGGAACTCACTGAGAATCGCATCCGAAACGGCAAATTTAAGGATGACAAGAAGAAAGAACCCACAGAGACCCCAACTACCAACCCACTCGGTCTCCTCCTCAAGGTTTGCTGGTAAGAGGAAACGAAACAGCAAGAATTTTGCTGTCACTCAAACCAACCTTTCTATCACTGCTGCACCGATCACCCAAATTACTCTCTTCGACTGCACCATTTAAAAAGCCATACACCGGCCCACACCCAAAATGCAACCATTGTCAATACCATCACCCTCCCGAAACTTTTTGCCAACATTGCACAAGTTGTGGCCGTGCAGGTCACACCATCCAAACCTGCCGTATTCTTCAACGAATAAACCGCAGTCAACCACAAACCCAAACCCAAAATCAGATAGTGGGTCAAGCCCAACAACCCTTACTTCTACCACCTGTACCACACGCAGCCCAAACTTACTACCAACCCAACTACCCCATGATGCAACCCATGCGAGCTTGTTACAACTGTGGAGACCCAAACCACTTCAGGAACACTTGTCCACGCTTGGTGAACATCATTCATGCCCAAGCTCAAGCTCAAGCGAACCCAGTAAACCAAACTAATCAAGCTCCTCCACCTGCCAGAGGAAGAGCTTTTAACATCAATGCCAACCAAGCTAGGGCTAACAACAACGTGGTCAACGGTACGTTTCTCATCAATGGTAGTTATGCATCCATATTATTCGATACTGGTGCGGATAAGAGTTTTGTGTCCTTAGAATTTGAACCTACCCTCAACCAAACTCGTGATAATCTCATGGAATCTCTAACGGTGGAAGTTGCTGACGGAAAACCTGTATCATTAAATTCTGTCATACGCGATTGTACCCTCACTCTAAACGATCACGATTTTCCAGTTGACCTCATTCCTATGAAGTTGGGAAGTTTCGATGTTATAATCGGTATGGACTGGCTCAGCCAGCATCACGCTGAAGTAGTGTGCCGCGAGAAATTCATTCGCATTCCTCTTGCAGATGGTCAGACTCTACATATTTTTGGAGAAACCCCTTCGAAAGGACTCAAACTAATGTCCTGCCTTCAAGCCCGAAGATATCTCCGCAAGAACTATGTCGCATTCCTAACTCACGTCGTCAAAAAGGGAAACAAGGAAAGGAAACTCGAAGATATACCAGTTGTGAAAGAATTCCCACAAGTCTTTCCCGACGACATCTCAGGACTCCCTCCTGTGAGAGAAGTCGAATTCCGCATCGATCTTGTACCTGGCGCTACACCAGTCGCAAAATCTCCTTATAGGTTAGCCCCATCCGAAATGCAAGAGCTGGCCAGTCAACTGCAAGAACTGACTGACAAAGGATTCATACGTCCTAGCTCCTCGCCTTGGGCTGCACCTGTTCTCTTTGTGAAGAAGAAAGATGGAACGTTTCGCATGTGCATTGATTATAGAGAACTCAACAAGTTAACGTTAAGAATCGCTATCCACTACCTCGCATTGATGACCTCCTAGACCAACTTCAAGGCGCCACCCAGACTAGTCGTCACCGGAAAATCCGGCAATCCGCGATTTTGGCCAAATCCGTTTTGACTAAACCGCACAAATTGATGTCGACGTCGGTTATAACCGTTGCCAACAATCAATTTCCGTCATAACCGACGGAAATCTTCAATCGCGAATCAAGACTCAAAATCGGACTCAATTCATCCAGTTCTTCACTATAAATACCCACTCAATCTTCTGGAAATCCTTTCGCTCAGAACCGTGAACTTTTTCGAAGCTTTAGCTCGTCGCCGGAGAATTTCAATTTCGCCGGAACTTCGCCGGAATCGATCGTCAGAAAACCGTATTCAATCCTCTACCGGTATATCTGTCTAAACTTCTCTGCTATCTCTTAATTTATGTTTCAATCGTTCAAATCAATAATCAAAACTGTTAAACAGTTCATACAGCCGGACATCGCAAATCAGAGCCGACGACACTTGCCGGAAAACCGAAGCAAACCCGCTGTTCTGGTATACCATATCATTTAATTTCTCTGTTCATTCAAATCAAGTTTAGGTCGTGAACGATTAAACAAGAACAGTCGGAATTCACTGTTCTGTGTTCTTAAACGAAGAAGATGAAGTCGCAAATAAGTATTAGTATAATTAAAATCATATATTTGAACGGGTTAGACACACAGTCCCGCGGTGGACTGTGTGCACAAACAATACACACGTCCCGGGTTCGAATCGCACACGTTACCGACTTTCAGAAATAAAACCAACATTTTTAAAACTTAATCAGATCAAGTCACGGGTTGTTTATAAGAATAATATAATCCATAAGTTAAACACATTTGACACACAGCCCAACTGGTTGGGCTGTGCGCACTCGAACCGAAGGACCCGAGTTCGACTCCGGGTCCCTGCAACCGGGTCGGCCATATAAACCATTTTTAATAAAACCAAATAAGTTTAAAATTAATTAGTATATAAATATAATTAAAACAGAGAATATTTCGGGTTAGACACGTAGCTCAGTTGGTAGAGCTGCGTGCACGTATACGAGAGGTCCCGAGTTCGAACCTCACTCAGCGCATAATTAAACACAGTCCGACCGGTCAACGGTCAACGGGGTCAACGGTCAAAAGTTAAAAAAAATTATTTTATTTATTTCTTTTTAGTTATTTATTTAATTAGAAAATTATTTAAAAATACTTAAAAATAAGATTATTAAGGTTAGAAAACTTACTTAAACTCACCAAAAGTAAATCTAAAAATCCCCTTTAAGAGCACTAATTAAAAATATTAATCTCAAATAAAATGTATTTATTTATCGAATCATTTTGTTATTATCTAGACTAGTATTTCCCTCATCGATTGAATCCTAAATTCGTGCGCATCCAACGTCATCAAAGAACGCACCCAATGTGAGTGAATCTCTATCAATTCCCCGTTTTAATCATGTTTTGGGGTGTATCATGTGTCGTTTAATTCTTTACTATATTTAAACACTTGTGCATTCATCATATCCGTGATCAAATGTGTATCAAATGTGTATCAATTGTTGTGTGGATTATTTGTAGTTTGGATTTATCATTTTCAGTGCACGCATTTCATTAGGCCCATCAGTTCCCAGTGGGAGACGGGTTTGCGCATCAGGTGCCTCATAAGATCGGCTCCGTTTGCCGTGATCTCACATTCATCATCATTCATATCATATACTCATTCAAAGTGGTTTGTGTTGTTTATTTATATATGTTTGCTCACATGTGATATTGCACAAATTTTCCATATTAAATAAAACAAGAAATTAATAACAATGTTTTATCAAGGTTCACTCGCCAACTTTTGTTGACCCAAAATATCCCCCGTTTTACACATGATACAGGTGATCCAGCTGAGGCAAGAAACACATAGGAAGGCCTAGAAGAATAAACCAGTTTAAGCTTTGGATTATTTACATAGTTTCATTTCCTTGTAATTGTATGAACTTGGATTTGGATATTTAAGTTGTAATTTGAATTAAATAAATATGAAACATTTAGTAAACATCATGAGCTTTGGTGATAACCCAATTATGCCCCGACTCTTATTCCGCTGTGGGTCGGGGTGTGACAAAAAGATTTACTATTATTATAACATGCAGAGTGCGGAATATAGGGAGCTTATGACTCCCTCAAAGTATGAACACCTCACAGAAATTGTGAATGCCTCTCGGTGAGCGGGAGATAGAGTTGAGAAAACAGGTGGAAAGGGGAGAGAGGAGGGCGTTGGATGCAAATCCAAGCCCGACAAAGAAACTAAAAACGACCGAATCTTCAAAGAAGATGAACGTAAAAGGAGGAATGCCAAATTGCAAAATTTGTGGCCGAGCCATAAGGGCGAATGTTTTAAAAAACAAGCCATTTGTGATGGCGGAAAGATGGGACACGTAGCTTCAAATTCCCCGGCAAGATATCGGTGTGCTACAAATGTTATCAACCGGGCCACAAGAAGTCCGAATGCCCGGATTTGGTAGGAAGGAAAGTCACAGCCGACAAAAAGGCGGAAGTCCCAAAGTCAAAGGCAGGGTCTTTCCAAATAACTATAGCTGAGGCAAAGGTTGAACATGATGTGGTCACAGGTACTCTTATCGTAAATTAATTCCCATCTCATGTTTTATTTGATACGAGTTGAGATCTTTTGTTTCACACGAGTTGGTTAAACACCCATCATTCATATTAACAAAGTTATCGATTCCCTTAGAGGTAGAAGTAGGTAATAACAAAACCTTTATTGTCTGTGATATATGTCAGAATTGCAAATTGAGCATTGAGGATGAGGATTACATAGTTGATTTAATACCCATGTCAATGGGGGAATTCCAAGTAGTGATTGGAATGGATTGGCTGTCCCGTTACCACGCCAATGTGACATGATCCCGTAAAGAGATACAATTAATATCTCCAAGCGGAAGGCGTGTCAATATTTATGGGGAAAGGAGTGGCTACCCCATCATATGCTCGACAATGGAAGCCCATAGACTCATGCAACACAGGTGCAAGGCTTACCTAACCTATAACTTGATTCAGAAAAAGAGTAACCAACGATTATTGATGTACCGGTCGTGCGAGAATTTGAGATGTATTTTCGGAAGATTTGCCGGGGATACCACTCGAGTGTGTGGTGGAATTCGGAATCGAATTAATCCCGGGTGCTAAGCCGGTGGCCAAAGCGCCATACATATTAGCACCGTCTGAACTTCAAGAATTACTTTCACAATTGCAAGATCTGCTCGACAAAGGATTCGTTCAACCTAGTGTCTCTCCTTGGGGAGCGCCGGTATTATTTGTAAAAAAGAAAGAGGGAGTATGCGTATGTGCATCGATTACCGTGAGTTAAACAAACTTACGGTAAAGAATCGATACCCCACTTCGGAGAATCGACGATTTATTCGATCAATTGCAAGGTGCGAGTTTATTTTCAAAGATTGACTTGAGGTCGGGGTATCATTAGTTGAGGGTGAAAGAGGAAGATATACCCAAGATGGATTTCCGTACGCGGTATGGGCACTATGAGTTTCTCGTTAATGTCCTTCGGGCTAACAAATGCACCCGCGGCCTTCATAGATCTTATGAACCAGGTTTGCAAGCCAATGTTGATAAATCAGTGATAGTGTTCATTGATGATATTCTAGTTTATTCAAAAAGCGAGACGGATCATGCGCACCATTTGCGTGAAGTATTAGAAATGCTTGGAAGAGAAAAGCTCTATGCGAAGTTCTCAAAGTGCGCCTTTTGGCTTCGATAAGTACAATTCCTAGGGCATATCATTAGCGCCGCTGGAATATTGGTCGATCTGTCCAAGATCGAAGCAGTGTCAAAATGGAATCCTCCTAAAATTCTTTTGAAGTTAGAAGCTTTTTAGGACTGACAGGCTATTATAGAAGATTCATTCAGGATTTCTCCAAGATTGCTTCTCCATTAACTAAGTTAACCCTCAAGGATGAAAAGTTTGTCTGGAATAATGAACAAGAAAGGGCGTTCCAAACACTTAAAGAAAAGTTGACCAGTGCACCTGTCTTGACTTTACTGGATGGCACTGATGACTTAGTAGTGTATTCGGATGCATCACACCTAGGCCTTGGGTGCGTACTTATACAACAAGGCAAAGTGATTGCCTATGCCTCGAGACAATTAAAAGTTCTTGAAAAGAAATATCCGACACATGACCTTGAGTTGGCAGCAGTAGTGTTTGCTTTAAAAATTTGGCGACACTACTTGTATGGGGTAAAATGCGTCATTTTCACCGATCATAAAAGCCTAAAGTATTCTTTGATAAAAAAGTATTGAATATGTGACAAAGACGTTGGTTAGAGACGGTGAAGGATTATGATTGTGAGATTCATTATCATCTCGGAAAAGCCAACGTGGTGGCGGATGCCCTTAGCTGAAAGGAGATTATGTACCTATTAAGGTACAATCTATGCAACTTGGGTTACTTCAGGGTTACTTGAACAAATCCGAGTAGCACAAAAAGAAGCGGTAAAGAAAGAGAATTGGAAAATAGAATGTATAAAGGGTGTAGTAAAAGACATTGAAGATAGAGAAAACGGGTTAATATACCGATTCGGTAGAATCTGGGTTCCAAACACTTGTGGTGTAAAGGATCTCTTACTCAACGAGGCTCATAATTCGTGTTATTCGATTCATCTGAGAGCAACCAAAATGTATGAGACTTAAAACAGAATTATTGGTGGCCTGGAATGAAAAGAGATGTAGCAATGTACGTTGAAAGATGTTTAACTTGTTTTCAAGTAAAAGCGGAGCATCAAAAGCCTTATGGCAAGCTCCAACCCTTAGAGATACCAGTCTGGAAATGAGAACATATAACCATGGACCTATTGACCAAACTGCCACGAACGGCTCGAGGATTTTACGTCATCTGGGTGGTTGTTGATAGATTGACAAAAAGCGCGCACTTTATTCCACTTTGTGAGACTTATACTTTTGAAAAAATGTCGGGGGTGTATATGAACGAAATTATAGCACGCCATGGCGTACCGGTATCTATGGTATCCGATAGAGATAACCGGTTACTTCATATTTTTGGCGCAAATTCCAAGAACAGATGGGCAAAAAACTGTTAATCAGTACCGCCCACCACCCCCAGACAGATTGTAACACCTCGTAAAATCCGTGTTTGGTAATATACCAACACGTGTACATGCCCTCGGATGATTCCTCAATGAGTTAGCCACTCGAACATTTCCAAATTCAATTTTTTTAACTAACCATAACCTACGGTCTAGGATCGTAGGCTACGGTCTAAACCTGCTGAAACAAATTTAAACTAACCGTAAGCTACGGTCTAGTGACCGTAGCCTACGGCGAGGCCTGAAAGCCTCTATTTTTCACCATTTCAACTTTCACAAAATGACCCAAAGGCCCCTAGACTTCGTTATTTTCATATTTTCTTGATTTACTAAGCCACCTTTAGACCTGAACGTATCTCGGTTGAGACGATATCTTTTAATTCACCATTCTTTAGTATCACACATCATCACCAAACCTTTAACCTTACTAGTTTGGGTAATTTGACCCATGAAACCATAAGTATTCGTAACCTTCACGTTTAAGCTAGTAAACACTATAAGTCATAAAATACCTAATGTGACACCTGTTAACGTTCGCTTATTTGTATTCTTCTTCAATACATCTCGTGTTGAATGAAAAGACCAAGTTGTGTCATTATGTCATTGAATATAAGTCAAGGGACAATTCATGATAATCCACAAAACTATATTTGAGGGACTAAAAGTGTTAAAACCCCAAAATTCTGTCAAGATGCCACATCTCCTGCAAAATGCCACACTCTTGCAGCTCTTGACACCTTGCTAGATACTTGTGAAGATCCTACAACACCTGGCTTCATCTTCACACACTCTCTTGCGCTATAAATAGCCACTTAGTTCACCTCATTTCTTTGCTCATTCACTCTTTTTCCTTTCTATTGCACTCTTGGAAGTTCCTAACCATTTAGGAGCTTCCTTTTGAGTTCTAAGTTTCCCTTGGATCACTTGTAAGTGTTCCATCTCTGTTCTTTTCTTTTTATAGGCTTCTAATAGCCAAAAGTCAAGCATTTTCGACAAATGCCTTGACTTTCGGTTAAGACCATTATAGTCCAGCCATTGTTCAAAATGAACATGGCTAAGCGATCGTAATTAGGAAGGTATTAATCCCTTAAAGGTCATCTCCTTAGGATCACGTTACTAGGTCAATTGACGGGTCAAAGTTTATGTTTTAAAAAGTCAAACGGGTCAGATTTTATAAAAAATTATAATCTGAGTTTAAATATGTTATAAACATATTTTTGACACCTAAACAAGTTGGTAATAATTATTAGAACATGTGGGAACATGTTCGGCTCGTCAATTCCAGTCCTAGGGTCGGTTCGTAACCGAAAGTCACGAAGTTTGACTTCTGTTTGACTTTCGATTCTGACCCAACTTAGATTAGTTAACTTCTTACTTATGGTCACATTATGATTGTAATACAATGTAGCATAACCCTCTGAGGTTATATTACATGATCATAATCATAATATGAGTTTATGCACAAGTTTCGTAAAATGTCAATTTTGACTAAAATGCCCTTTTTACATAAAACAAGGTTTTAATCAACAATGAACTTGCAAATGAATTACCTACTGATATGTTAATGTAATTAACATATTATGATGTGAATATTTAGATCATAAACTAAGTTTTAATATAATATTGTAAATTATACTTTTAAAAGACCAAAATGCCCTTTCGGTGCATAGTTTGGTCCTAAACCATAAACCACACTTATGTGTGACTTCTTACTGATAATATATCACAAATTAAGTACTTTCCAGAATGTTTATGATCATAACATCATAATACATGCAAGTTCCTTTTATATGACACATAAAGGTCAAAACGCCTAATGAGGCGTAGTTTCATTTTAAAACCTCAATGGGCATATAAGTTGATATCCTACTGATATTACAACTTATTTAAAGTATAATGACATATAGAACTTGTTCATGACTCATCCGGTTACCCGATATCGCTTATATGTGTACGGTTAAGTATATGTTAACTAGTTTATGAAAATTAACCGAAACAGGTTTAACCTTATCATTTTAATCTCAAAATCCAGAATGCTTGTGGTTTACCCATATTATACAAGTCATAGTACTTGTTGGGTTTAAACTACATTCTATCCGGTCATCGCTTAATCTAGCGTATTATACCGGTTTGATCCTTTAAGCTAGTTGTCACACCCCGACCCGCAGCGGAATAAGAGTCGGGGCATAATTGGGTTATCATCAAAGCTCATGATGTTTACTAATATGTTTCATATTTATTAAAGTCAAAATTACATTCTCAATAATCCAAACATGTCCATACAAATACAAAGGAAAATAACCAAACTAAACAATCCAAGCTCTAAACCAGTTTATTCTTCTAAGCCAATCCTATGTGTTTCTTGCTGCAGCTGGTTCACCTGTATCATGTGTAAAAATGGGGGTTTTTGGGTCAACATAAGTTGGCGAGTGAACCTTATTAGTTAAACATTTATTATTAATTTCTTGTTATTTTTATCAAGGAAAAATCGTGCAATAGTCATATGCGAACAAATGTCAATAATCCAACAATAGCAATAACAACCACAAACTATAACATACAATAACATACAATAACATATGAACTTGCATGAATGTATAACATGAATGAAACTGTATATGTTGGCAACGTCACGTTCACGCTCATAATGTAATGGGGAACGGACGGCCTATGATAAATGTATGTACTGAAAATGATAAATGTCTGTGCGATCAAGGCTCAATCAAACGGAGCCGATCGTATGTTGGCACGCCAGGTTCACGCTCATAATGTAATGGGGAACTGCTCAACGCTCATAATGTAATGGGGAGCGGCGGCCTATGAAATTGCATGTACTGAAAATAATAAATTTAAATCTAAACAATAACCACACAACAGATGATACAAGCTGAATACACATTTGTTCATGATATGATGTATGCACAATGATTTAAATATAATAAATGGTAAGACACATGGTACACCCCAAAAACGTGATTAAAATGGGGAATTTGTAGAGATTCACTCACATTGGGTGCGTTCGGTTGGAGATGATGAGATGCGCACGAGTTGGAAGGACTGAACAACGAGAATTAACTAACCTAAATAATAACGGAAGATATAGTAAATGAGTGGATTTTTATTAATAATTCTAATAGGATTTTTAGATATATTTTTGTGAGTTTAAGGCTATTTCCTATCTTTAAAAACATTATTTTTAAGTATTTTTAATTGATTTTTAAATTAAATTAAATAAATAAAAATATAAAAATATGTCGACTTTTGCGTTGACCGTTGACCGTTGACCGTTTGACTGTTTGACCGGTTTTATTGTGTAAATGTATGCGCCGGGCATGACTCGAACCCGAGACCTCCCGTACGCGTGCACGCAGCTCTACCAACTGAGCTACGTGTCTAACCCGAAATAATCCTGTTTTTAATTATATTTATATACTAATTCAGTTTATTCAAAATTCATTTATTTTTAAAAAGGATTTTAATTATCAACCCGGTGCTGTCAACAGGTCTCGAACCCGGGACCTGTGCTTTAACGTTACACACAGTCCACCGCTGGACTGTGTGTCTAACTTGGTTAATATACAGATTTTTATTATACTTAACATCTAACAGCGAAAAGGATCCGGTTCAGTTAGAAAAATAAAACATTTTTATTACAGAGCATACGTGTGTCAAGGATCGAACTCGCGGCGTGTGATATGTATGTGCACACAGTCCACCGCTGGACTGTGTGTCTAACCCGAGATAATATCCAGATTTTATTAAACTTATAATCAACCTACTTCGTCTTCTTCGTTACCGAATTACAGTTTACGATTTCTCTATTGTTTCTTGTTTAATTTGATTGACAAACATTCAACAGGCTAATATGAAATGGCAGAGACGATTAGAAGTAAACATACCGGAGAACGATTTATCTCAGAATTCCAGCAAGTCGTCGGCTCTGTTTTTACGGATTTCGACTGAACGAATAAATTAACAGTTTTGATTAGCTAAGTGAGGAATTTAAGTATTAAGCAAGAGTTATTAGAAGGTTTGAATGTCTATACCGTTTTACAGCGGAAGATAAGAATTTTCAGAAGTTTTCCGGCGAGCGGGAATTATCCGATATCAACGTCTGAAATTGATTCCGATTGCAGGGTTTGAGTTAACAATAGCTTAACAATTGATATACAACGAAAGAATTGAGAGACTTACTGATTTGATGGAAAACACGGTTTTTCGGCGAAAGTCCGGCGAGTTCAAATAGCTTCTCCGGCGGACTGAAAGTTGTGCGAAAATGAAATTGAAAGTTTGCAGAGTGTGTTTGAGTCGCGAGAGGGGACAATGATTGAAGTAATTCAGGAATTGAAAGTTTTCAGTTATTAAAACCGATCCACTCTTGAATTCAAGTTCATTCAAAACAAAATTGATTGGAGTTGTCGGTGTAGCGGTTATAATCGGTAAACCGCGAACAATCAAACGTCTTTGGACGTTTGGTGACCGATTTCGGTTACAGTTGACGTAACCAGCTTGATTTACGATTGACTATAAAATTTAATTGTTTCCTAGCATTTACAGAAAACAACAAGTGGCGGAGTGGTTATATGTGTGTGTGATAAGACTTTGAGATTAAACCCGGCTGACCCGGGTTCGAGTCCCGGCAGCCTCATTTTCTTTTTAATTATTTTACTTTTACTTTTTATCAATTATAACTTTTATAGTTTAGTTTGTTTATTAATTATGCATCATTAAAAATTAAAATGGACATAAATACGCAACGAGACATTTATAACTTGATATTCGATTACAAACAGAGCGGGTTTGGAAAACCCGTTTTTGACAAATGTTACACTAGTCGGTCTAAGTCTATGACTTAAATAAGACCTTTAGCATTATAATTGGTTAGTTTATGCCATAATCCAGACTAGAGCCTTCCAGTAAATGCTATCTGCACTTATTTCATTTTGAATACGGCTGATATATTAAATCTTGCATTTTTAAATCAAGACTATCTCAAGTAAATACTCTTGACTTATTTCCCCTATACGGGCTTGGTTTATGGTAAATTATTACCGCTTGGTCGGAAATGGGATTAATCGAATGCTGGATTGTGGCTAGTAAATCCGCATATTCCGTTTTGATCAGTTTTGTTTGATAACTTAAACATTGGGGGTTAATGACCGTGTCCTGGATATCCTTCGCTTATTACATTAGTTAATGGACACGATCAAAGCACGGGGTGTAGGCATACACCTGACAGATGCGAATGCTAAATTATTTTTACCCACTAGTTGGGGATAACTCTTTCGTGGGTTCATAAATGGTGTGTACGTTAATCATGTCTCGGTCTCTGTATTGGGCCCCATATGTATGGACAAACATGTAAAGCTGTTAATAACGTTACAAGGCTAACTTTCCCAAGTTATAAAAGATTTTTCGTGCCTTGTGCACTTAAATCAATTTTTGAAATGTTTTCAAAACGAGTCAGTTGGGTGTATTTACCAGCGAAAGCAGACGTATTTTTAAAAGACTAAGTTGCAGGTACGATACGAAATAGACTGAAAGCTACTTGGTAGTGATATAAGAGGATCTTGCAAATCCTTAGATCTGCCCAAAGTCTGATACACAATTTTTGTATATTTTACGATCTGCCTGTGGATCTTTCATTACAAGCCGTCTGTATATTATTTTCGTACTTTGAACATTTGGTTTGTAATAGTAATTCAAACTCCAAGACTTCCGATGTGCTATGTTAATTGACTATGATGATATCAACTTGCGTCACAATATTCCCCACTCGGGCCCACCTGTGTTTGGTTGGAAATTCGGGGTGTGACACAGATGGACAAAGCGAACGAACGATTCAAACATTAGAGGACATGCTTCGGACATGTATTATTGACTTTGGCGGCAGTTGGATGCTTATCTACCATTGGTTGAATTTTTATACAACAATAGTTACCATTCAAGCATTGGCATGGCCCCGTATGAAATGCTCTATGGTGGGAAATGCCGAACCCGGGTGTGTTAGGGCGAAGTAGGCCCTCGTGAACTCGCTCACAAGGATATAATTCAAGCCACAAATTAGAAAATGGATGTGATCCGAGCCCATCTAAAAACAGCCCAAGATCGGCATAAGTCTTATGCAGATAAAAGACGAAGGTCTATTGATTTCAAATTGGTGATAGGGTAATGCCTAAAGTGTCTCAGTGGAAAGGAATAATTTGATTTAGGAAAATAGGAAAGCGGAGTCCAAGGTTTATAGGGCCTTTTAAAGTTATTGACAGAGTGGGGAAGGTAGCTTCCCAATTAGAACTATCAGAAGAACTGAGCGGGATACACAACACGTTCCATGTTTCACATCTGCGAAAGTATTTGGCAGAAGAAACGGCTTACGTTTATTATGACGACATAGAAGTAGACGATAAGCTTAGTTATGTGGCAAGGCCTATTGCAATTCTTGACCGAAAAATCAAAGGATTAAGAAACAAAGAAATTAGTCAAGTAAAGATCAAATGGGAGCATCGGAAAGGATCGGACACTACTTGGAAGTCCGAAGAAGAGATGAAAAGATTATACCATTCCTTATATGGTACGTAATTAAGTTTCAAGGACGAAACCCTTTTAAGGGGGTGGACTTGTAACACCCCAAAAATATCAATATATATATAATATACATATATATAACTAGGGATATTAACCTAGTTAATGTTAAGTTGTTAAATAATAAAAATCATAAATAAGGGTCCTATTTACCAAAACTGAACATGAGGGACTAAAAGTGGCAAACTGGGAAAGTGGTTTTCTTAAAAAGAAAACTTTCAAAACACAACACATACTTATCTGTGTGTACGTATGTGTGATCATAGCAGAGAGATAAACACCCAAACCCTTCTTTCATCAAATTGATTAAATTGAAGGGTGAATTGGGGCTAATATTAGTGCATGAATCAAGAACATTGATCAACCATACTTAACTAACATAAGGTAAGTTACAAATTCAATTTTAGTGATGTTTGATTTTGGGTGAAGTTTGGTTAATTGAAGTTCTTGAATAATTGATTGATGTTATGACCTAGGAAGGTGTAACCTAAGTATACGATTGTAATCTTAACTGAAAATTTATTGATGATCTCATAAAAAAGTTTTATGTTTAAATCATTAAGATTAGTATGAAGAAGTGGTCTTGATCGTAGCATGAAATGCCCTAAGTGCTTGTGTAGATAATGAATTTAATGACAAGAGTTTGTAGAAATTTACATGTTAATATGAGTTGTGATGAGTAAATCGAACTTGTTAAATTAGGATTTTTGGTTAGCCAAGGTTCAATGGAACTATAATGAATAGCTAAAATGTATGCGTACAAGGAGTTTGATGAAACACCTAAATGAATTGCCTATCTTGATCAATATATACAAAAATGATGAAGATAATATGAGTTGTAGTGTATGGAAAATTTACATTCCTTAGTTATGCTGAGATGTTCGAATAACACCTGGCTTGTACACTATAGGCAACGTAAGCGAAGGGTCGTGAAGTCAAGCCGGCGCAGACACACGTTTAAAAGGAAAGCTTTGAGGTACGTGTGTTATTACTTCATAAGATTTTAAATTTTCTTCTTGTGGAGCTATATGTTGAAAAATGATAAATAGATAAAGGTTTGTTCGAATAAAAGCGATGGAATTTGCTAAGACGATCAAACGGGTCAAACAATGTGATAATTGAAGGTTTGGTCAAAAGCGATGGAATTCGCTAAAACGACCAAACGGGTCAAACAATGTGATAATTGAAGGTTTGGTCGAATAAAAGCGATGGAATTCGCTAAGACGACCAAACGGGTCAAACAATGTGATAAGTGAAGGTTTGGTCGACTAAAAGCGATGGACTTCGCTAAGACAACCAAACAGGTCAAACAATGTGATAAATGAAGGTTTGGTCCAATAAAAGCGATGGAATTCGCTAAGACGACCAAATGGGTCAAAGGGTAAAATCGTAAATTAAGCGTAACCGAATAACGAACACTTAAATTATAACGTAATCATCCCAAAGAATGTGATACACTTACAAAACCGATAATTCTGTAGAAACGTTGAAGCATATCAAGTTTGTTTGCTTAAATGTGCAAATGGGTCAAAATAGTTAGTTTTACAAATCTAGAAACGAAAAATTATAAACACTCGTAACAAATGTATTATAGAACTGAAAACAAGAAACAATGTTGTAGGGATGTTTTTCTACAAGTCCCGAGCCATGTTTTATTGTATGGGACACGAAATGGGTCGAACGGACGACTAAAACAACACAGCAGCAAAAGTGTTGCAGGAGGTGGTGTCGCCGACGACCAGTTGGGCGTCGCCGATGCGGTGCATTTGTCCGACACCTTAAATAACTGTCTACGGTAGTCCAGCTCCGACGAAATTTTAGAGGAAACGTCGTCGACGCGGCCTACAGCCGCCGCCGACGCTTCTTCAGAAACTTCAAAATTTAAAATCATAAAGTTTGTTAAATTAGTTACGATATGTTTTTATTTTATCAAATAAAATACTAACTATTTGTAAATTTAGTAGGAAATGGAGATCGAAGGTATTTGTGGACAAAGATCAAGCTATGAAGAAGGACCGAACACTCCTGATATTCAAGTTTTCGCTTGTTTTGTTCATTTTATGTATTAACTTTTGTTTAAAATGTTAAGTTGTTTTAAATTTTTACAAAGTTTAAACCCTACTTGGTATTCGAATGTAAAACGAACTTTTGTTTCCTTAAATGAATGTAAAATTTTATATGAAATACTTATATTAGAAATATGTATGTTAAAGTTAGTGGGTTGGCGATGATAGCTATCGATAATGAACTCTTAGATAATATAAATTGTGATTAGTTGATCAAGCAATTTGCTATAAAGAAAACAAGAAAGGTTGCACGAATCATTGATTAGCCATTATATTAACTTATTAGTTATTGCGATATGTAACTCATTAGAATACTACGATTTTGTCATTATCATAATTGCATTGTTATCAAATACTACAATTTTTTGTTATTTTTGTAATTATATTATTTAACGTTAAAGCATACGGGCACATTTTTTGAGCTTGAACAGATTACATGAATTCTTAGAAATGCCAATCTTCAATACCATACTGATACCGGTTTGATACTACACTACATCAATGCTCACCGCTACTATGTATGTGTACTTTATCTCTCAATCACCGGACCATCAGTTGACGCTTGGACAAGAGCAAAAGCACGTGGGCCCCACTCTTTGATTGAATATGCGAACGTGTTGACTTTTGCGAACGCTTTGCAATTAAACTGATTTCCGACGGAAACTTACCATGTGCATCAGTTCGCTAGAATTGTGACAAGTGTCACAGTGGCTAATCAATGACGGAGATCGAGTTTTAGGTTGTGAGAGCATTTATTTAGAAAGTGGGCCCAACTGATGGACCGGAACCGTATTGATGTGACTTTGGCGCTACAAATTAACAAAATTTTGTCACTTAAAACGAAAATGATCAAAGATTAGCAAATTTTTAATCTTTTTCTTTTTAACTATTTTAGATTGATTTTTAAAATAATATTAAACAACACTTTTAAGGTTAAAAAAATTGAATCATGTATCACGTTAAATTAATTAAGCTAGTTTCGAGTTTGATATTTTAAATTGTCATGTACGTATATAGGGTTTAGAGTTATTTAAAAAAAATCAAAAAGTTGTCAATGTAGAGTTTTCCCTAAACTAGTGTTAATGCAATCTTTTTATCAAAATGATGTTATTTGAAACTATTTATCTAAATAATGTTTTTTTATTTGTTTTTTCTTTTTTAACCAACATATTAGTTTTTACTATTTCTATTGAATTAATCAAGTATCTATTATTTTCTTTAATTATTTAGATTTTTTCAATCAACCCAATATTTTTTTTTATTTCTTTGATATCAACTCTTTATACTTTTTAGCAATAATTATGTTTTTTTCAATCGAAATTAGCTATTTAAATGAATATCGTACAATCAATTAACCGTCTGTGGTATAAAGTTCGTTTACGTTCGTGGACACATGTTTTGTTTGCTTACTTATGTTCATGAACATTCGGTAATTTTCATTCATTTATACTTTTTGTGTCCATTTATTTAAATAAACGAACTTAAAATGAACGAGTAAGAATAAATTGCTGTTTAACCCTTTTGTCAAAAATTTTAATTCTTGATTTTAGTTTTTTTTTTGTCACATTTCTTTTGCATTCAAATATAGACATGTTAATTTAATATTACAAAATGTTCATATGTTTTCGATGATCACGACATATTTCTATGATGAATTTATTATTTTTTAACAAGGCGTACAAGTGTGAGAAATACTTATGTATCGAAGGAATTCAACATTAGCGGGTAATGTTTAACGGATGTCACTTTCATGTATTATCAGACATAAATTTAAATGGCAATTTATTCATACTCGTTTGTTTAAATTCATGAACATAAACAAATATAAACGAATAAAAATAAGCGAACATTCACGAAGGTAACTGAACGAACAAAAAATTTGTCCACGAACGTAAATGAACTTCATGCCACGAACGGTTTATTGATTGTTCGATTCATAGATTAATTCAATAGAAATATTAAACCAAAGTTTAATATGTTGACTAAAAAATAAAAGACAAATAAAAAATAAATAAGAAACACTATTTTGTTAAATAGTTTTCAAGAAACACCATTTTGTAAGTAAATAGTTTTTAATAAGCACCATTTTGATAAATCGTTTTTCCATCAACACTAGTTTGAAAAAAAAATCAAATACCTTAGGAAGTGTAGAAAGAAATACAAGCCATTGATTTTAAGATGAAGACTTGTAGTCGCGAAATGTCACACGAAGGGAATTAAAGTGACTAGAAGGGTAAAATAGGAATTGCAACAATTGTTTGATATCTTATAATGTTTCTTATTTTTTTAAACGTACGTAACTTTTTTATTGTTATTATTTAAAAAAATACACCATATAATTGAACGTTTGTATCTTTCAAATGAATATACAATTGATATACTGAAAAAATGAATTGGGTATTTTATGATTTTTTTTTAAATTGGTCAGTTTATGATGTTTTAGAACTTGGTTTTTATGACATTTTTTTAAACTGGACATGTCTAGGTGTTTTAAAACTGGATAATTTTATGGTATTTTTTAAATTGCATTTTTATAGCTTTTTTTTTTTTTAAATTGGACAGGTATATGGTGCTTTAGAGCTAGATATTTATATGGTGTTTTTAAACTGCATTTTTAGTTCGGGAAATTTGGTACTTCTACAGGTATCATTTGCTCATCCTTGATCACGAAAACTGTATCGAACAACAACGCTATCGTGCAACTTTTTTGGTTGGTTTTCTTTTTTTTTAGTTTTAGGGGTAGCGATGACCTCGGTGCCAACCGATACTGAATCAAATTGGTACCAAAAATAACGGTTACGATTGTATACAAACTTATGAATAGTGTTATTATATGTAGATTTATACATTATCCTATATATTAATAATACAAATTTATGAAGAGTAAACTAATTTTGATGAGATAAGGAATCGGTGTTAAATACAAAGAAAACAACCCAAATAAAATAATGGATCAAGCAAATGGTTTCCACTAAAAGAGCGATACAAATTTTAATACAAGGATTACAATCAACATTGCACATCAATATTTAGTGTTTTTATGGCGTGTGGCGTTTTTTCATAAAACACTATGATTTCAAATTGAGTTTTTCATGGTCTTTTTTCATACTGTTTTTTATGAAACACAAAGAAAAAACAACACCAATCGAAGTATACAAAGAAGAACCAAAGTAATCCTGTAGAAATCGCGAGTAGTAGGCTTTAGAGTTTCAAATTTGAATTTAGATTGATGAAGATATTGTTGCGTATATCGTGTGTCTTTGATTACGACTTTGTATATGGTGTTTGTGGTGTTCATTAATTATTTTAAAGTTATTGTTTAATGGTTGACATTAAAAAGTCAATAAATTATTGTGGCGTTTGTCTTAAGAAAACAATAAATATAATTATGGCGTTTTATATGGTGTTTTGTGACGTTTTTTATAGAGTTTGTAAAAAACACCATGAATAGACTTAAACACCATGAATTAGGAATCCAATTAACACGTATTTTTATATAGCGGTACTATACTCGTTTTATAATGTTTTATAATAATCACGTAAGTACATAAAATATTACGAGCGTTTGACAGTGGAAGATTTATGTGACTTACTTATGCATGTTACTTGTCATATGAGTATCACGTGCATGTTTTTACCCTTCCTCCCTTGGTTCCTACTTTAATACATGACACTATATGGTTTCTTCCTACATTTCCTAAGATTTTATCACTTCTTAGAATGTCCTTTCCCTGTATGTAAATACTACGTCAATGTTTAAAAATGTAACATTCTATTGTTTTAGAAAGTAATAACCTAGTATTATCTTAAACATGGCTATGCATAGTAACGATGTTAAACGTGCTAGATAAGTCGAACACTATTAACTTAAGTAAGAACTCAAAAGAATATGAGCTAACTCTACTCGTAATCTTTAGTATGAGTTGCAAGTTAAGCTCGTACGGAACTTGAATTGGCTTGTTCTTTAGTGAGTTGAATCCTTTTTGTTTTAATAATATTTTTTCATTATACAAACAATTTAACAACAAATATCTAATTACACAAGTCTATAATAACATCTAGTATGGAACCAAATTTCTGACATAAAAGAAATTTTAATAACGAAACTTTAATCAAGCTAGTTACCTCAAGATTGAATTTGGCTTCACTGTTTATACAAGTCAATTTCAGTGGGGCTAGCTAACTTGGTAATGGATCCTCTATTTTCGTGTGAGTGTAGCCTTTATATTTTTGAAAGTGATTGTAAATTGTTCGTGAATGAAAAAGAGAGAAAATGATGTAAAAAGTTACTGTTCATGAATAAATTTGGAGAAGATAGTGTTCACATCTGTAGTTTTTTTTTTATATTTTTTGAAAGTGGTTGTGAGTGAAGGATAGGGAAAAGGTAATGATAGAAGTATAAAAAGATATTATTTAATTGAATAAAAGAGATAAAAGGTAGTGTTTTTTAAGTAATTATAGAGATGGAGTTCGAGATTTGATTGAGAATGCTCTTAGTTGGAGGTCTTGGGTTCAATCCCAAGCAAAGAATAAATTAAAATTTATTTAGTGTAATTTAGGAGTATGTAAACATTATCATTAAAAAACAATACGAAGTCAATTGACTTGAGCCAAACTAGCGAGTTTTGCGGAGTTGAATACAAGCGAACTATGAAAAATCAGTTAATTATGAATAAAACTAAATAAACTGAGTTCAAAGTAGTGGTGTCTTGGTTTGTTTCGATCGTTATTGACAAAAATTCGATGCCAGACATCAACTACCATTCTAAAAAGAACAGAACAAAGTAATTGTGTTGGTTGGGCCGACCAGAGTAGTTGGTTTTAGCAGGCTGAAGGTTTAAAGGTTCATTTTTTGTGGTTTAACGGTTTGAACTTGTTTCTTTTTTATTTTGTTTTTTTTTCTTTTCAAATTATTACTTTATTAAAAATTTAAAGTGATATAAATGATATAACTTGTAACAAGCTAGATACCCAAGATATAATTGGAATTTACTTTATCCTAGAACTATGTTTATTACAATTACATTTTATGAACTCATCAACTCCGTGTTAACACTTGTTAGCATACTTTTGCAGGTCATTAGGTAATGTAACGCGATTAAGGACTATTCATGGAGTTGCATCATTAAACCTTTGAATTGATTTTTATACATTATTGCATGACACACTTGTTTTGCCCATTTGGTTAAACTTTACTTTACGATTCCACATTTTACTTAAGCATTTCAAAAGTATCGTTTTTCTCATTTAATTGAGTAACGACGTTTTCTAAGTATCATTTAGAGGTCGTTCAATGTAACTAATGAAAATGATTCTATTTGTCACACGTATCACGGTAAAATCCCCGCATGTGGAAATTGAGGACGTGACACATACCTCGTGGCCATCTATCTATAATATATAACACAAACATATATCGCATGCACTTTTAGTTATGTGAATTTTTTTATTAGGGGCTAAACTCTAAAGAATACACGTCATTTTACAACCCTGTGGTTAGACTCTCCTAACTCTTTTGGTCAATGTAAGAAACCTTTAGACATTTACATCCACGTCGTTTCCAAATTTCTACACTTTACAACATTCTATATGTTAACCGGTAGGTTGACCAATAAAAAGAGTGATTTACCCTTTTCCATATCAATACACGCCCCTTCTTTGAAAGTAAGTCTCATATTACAACCTAACATTATATCAAAAATATTTCCCTACAAATTCAAATTCTATAATAAAATGGTAGGATCTGAGTTTAATTGTTGTGAAATTTAAGATAACAATAGTGAAAGAAGATAAAACAAAGATGAAATATGCAGCAAAATAATTAACTTTTCAATCACAACAATTTAAATTATAAATTCAATGATTCACGTATGCATGAAGAACTGCAACTCCCCCTCAGCTTGATCACTCTCTGTTTGTTCGTACAAAAATGTCAAGATGGAAAGTGATGAATAGAACAGTACAGGAAATTTTCTATATATATATATTACAAATAAAATATCTGAAGAATCTAAGCTGACGTACCAAGACAGGACATCTAACAGCCTAACAAACTCCTAATATCTGTTATGACCTAAGCACTACTATTACATTGAAAATACATATAAACTCTGTTGATAAACATATGTTGAGAATCATCTGTTGAGCTTTATCCTAGAGGTGTACAAATCGGTTTTTTTAATAACCGGTTTTGGTTTTTAAGCGAATCAGTTTTTTACATCAAAAACAAAAACCGGTTTTTTTTCCGGTTTATATAACCGGTTTTTTAAGTCAAAACAATAGCTGGTCCAACCGGTTAGGGTCGGTTTTTAACCGGTTTATTTAAAAAACCGGTTTTATAACCGGTTTCGGTTTAAAACCGGTTTCGAAGCTCAAGATCCCTAACCGGTCTACAACCGCCGATTCGGTTCGTTCTAAAACCGTTTTAAAAAAACCGGTTTCGCTTTATTTTCCGATTTTAGTTCTAAAACCGGTTTTTTGTACACCCCTACTTTATCCTCTGTTGGTCTTTAACATCTGTAAATCCATAGCAGACTTTAGCTTCATCAGACTTTGCTTCATCACCAGAGGTTCTCTTTGGCAGACCTTTGGCTTTAAGCAGAGTTTGTATTCAACAGATCTTGTGAACAAACTTTATGTTGAGTCTTTGCCTTTGGGAGGAGCAGATTGATGCATGGTCAAAAACCGGTGTTCGTTTATGTTTAAGTTTATGTTTTTACATAACTTTTAGTTTCGAATAACCTACTTTTAATTGGAATTGTGTTTTGTAGGTCTAATGGAGTTTAAGGAGCTATTCGGGAGCTTTACGGAGCACGGGATGGAAAATGGGTCAACCAGGGAGCGAGAAATGGGAAAAACAGAAAACAAGAAATGCAGGTGCCGCCGACGACCCTCTGATGATCTCGTCGCCCAGAAACTCCCGTAGGCAGTGGATTAAACCGTCAGGAGTAAACTGACCACCCAAGGGCCATCGCCGACGCCCTCCCCTGATACCAATCGCGAACTGTTGTTGTTTGATGTTTGGGGACGGGTTATATCATGTTTTTTTGACCATTTTCGGGGAGTTACACAATGTTGAACCTAGAACACCTCTTTGGAGCCAAGAACATCATCATCATCTATCTTCATCCTCAATCATTCCCAATCCATTCCATCATCCGAATCACAGCCATCAATCCTAACCCTAACCTACCATCATCATCATCCATTCATTTTCACCATTCATGCCAAAACCATCATCATTATTACCCTCAAGGCTTCAAGATGTCCATGTTTAAAAGTTCATCAATGGTTGATCGTGTTCCGTTCGTCATGAGCGGCTAAGTCTCGCGGGTTTCACCCCGGTGTAGACTTTTGTAAGGATTTCTAGGGTTTGCTACTTGTTTAATATTTGGTTTGTGACAATTCGAATTGCATTTGAATCATTTGATAATTGTCTTACGTTTATATTGAATTTACGAATTGTCGAGTGAGTTATGAAATTTGACTTCGAGAAATGAATATGCGTAATTATGCCTTGTCTTTTGACATGATTTACTTGTCCGAGGTAACGAAGTGCATTGCGGTCCGTCTTGAACGTCGATAGTAATTGGCGCCTAAGCCTTGTGATTCTAAAACCGTTAATGAACTAATTCAATTAAACCAAGTTAAAACGTGTAGTAACCCTAGGTCCTACAATTGTTGAACCGGGTGTGAACCTTGTTCTCCATTATTGTTATAATCATTTAATCAAGTTTCGTGCAATCATTTAAGTTAAAGTTTCGTAGTTAATTAATTAGAAACAACTTTGTCGGTTCATTCCGATACTTTTTAAACAAACAAAAATTCAAATAAACAACATAGCAAGCTTTATAAATTGTGACAACTTTTAAAATCAATCGCATCCATCTGCAAACCACAAACTCTTCGTGGTTCCACCCCTTACTAACACTAACACATTGTTAAGGGTAATTTGGGTCTATAAATATTATCTTTGACCAGGGCACGATACTCCGATCAAATTTTAGTGGCGTTGCCGGGGATGTGTCGATTACCAGCCGACGCTGGTTTGCTTTTGGACCATTATTACGTACCCAAGCCACTTTTACTTATTTAAGCTTGACGTTTTAACCACATGTTGACCTGGGAATCCAGAAATCTAATCCTTAAGTCTTTAGAAACCACAAAATCTCTGCATTCCACTCTTATAACTCATTTTTTCCACTTCATCCTCTTCATCAAAAAACCTCAAGAACCCTAAGCCTTCATTCCTTCATAACTTATTTAATTCTCCACCAAATCTAGTGTTTCCTTAAGCCTATCTTGTGTAGTTTTTCAAGAGGAATAATACCCCTATCACGATTTTCATCAATTCTTGCTCGTTTGCAAGATTTATGAATTTGAATTTTCGGGTTTTTAGCAAGGGTGTTCTTCAAGGTTTGATTTCCATCTTTCTTTAGTTTCTTTTAGTCTACACATCAAAGGTATGAACTTTAGTTGAATTTGAGCATGATTATCATATGGTTTGTTAATCTCTTCCGAAATTTTGAACTTTTTCTTTAAGAGTAGGTTTCTTATGATAATGTATGATGTTTTAGCTTGAATTTGCATGTAAACACCTGATTTGGGTGAGGATTGAACATGCAATAAGTATGGTGATGAGATTACACTCATTTGTTTGCTGTGATCGAACATGAACATGATGTTGAACCTTGTTGAAATCTTATGAACTGAGGATTAAACATGAAAAATTAATCTTTAGTTGATAAAGTTCGCTACTTTGGAAGTTTAAATCGACTAGTTTACATCTAATGAATAATTGTGGTTCAACATTGCATGTTATGCTCAAAGTTTGATTTGAATTGAGGTTTTGAGTGATATTGATTGTTTTCTTTGCATTGTTGCTTGTAGACATGGCAAGCCAGAAAAGAAGCAAACCTTCGGGTCAAGGGTCATCTTCAGGAGCTGGTTCGTATTCGGGTTAATGCCAAGGAAAGGGAACAATTAAGTATTGTGGAAGAAAATGACGGAAGGTTGTACAAGCAAGATTGGGTTTGGGAAAAGATAAGAGACAATAGTATTGGTAACACATGGAATGAAAACAAGAAGAGTACCACTTTCAAGGTTCGACAAACGCCTTGAAGTGAAATTGTGGAAATGGAAGATGGTGAATGGAGTAACTACTACTATTCCGGAGAGAGTTGTACCGGAATGGACGGTGAACATGGAAGAGTTTCGGACGATTCGGATCTTCTAAATGTTTGAGAGGCTCGGTTGGGAACGAGTCTTGGATTGGTGTGAGGATATCACACCACGGGTTTATTTGACGACAGTTTGTGAATGGTTGGTGTCATTGAGGTTTAACAATAAGGATGGTACGCCGAACACATGACAATTGATCGGTGATACAGGTAGAGGTCAAATGGTGATGTCTTTCGAGACGATGAATTGTATTGCATGGTTTGACTCGTTGGGGATTGACGAGTATTTTTATTACACCATGGACGAATTCCTAGATAACAAAATGAACTCTATAGACCCTGATGGTATGGTTGGAGCGGTGTTACCCTATTCTGATGGTGGGATGGCATTAAGGAATCATTTGTTGGTCGAAGGGGAAATCCTTCAACCCATTTATCTAGAGAATATCATGGTCAGATTTGGGGATCGGGGTAAGGTTAAAGCATCGGATTGCCCGGTGCTTTACTCACTATTGTTTGGAGCACCGAAATTATCATGGCGGCATGTCGTTATGATAAACACTTGGGATACCGGCGAATCCTATGCGCGGAAGATGATATCGTATGTTTGGTTGATTAGTGCCATGATTATGCAGCAAAACAAGTTACCACCAGAATCATTGTGGGTTTCAAAGCCCGTGGATCAAATCTGCTTCGCATCAATGAAGCAACACTAGAAGATACAGGTTAAGTTTATGGTCACCAGTAGGTGTTTGATTATCCAGGACACCAAGTTTCAGTTTATTGATCCGAGTGTGGCACAAGAGGCTGCAAGAGAGGAGGAGATGATAGATGAGGAAAATGAGGATGAGCCTCAAGGTCCGAGGTGTAACATTCATGTAAAATGGGTTTCAAAACCCGCACGTTTAAAAATCAAGTAATTATTTGAAGTTCGTTGCACATTTAGTTGTGTTATTTAAATTGATATTTATAGTTAATATATAATTAATTAAGATCTATAAAAATTATATATATATACATATATAAATAAAGAGAATTAGCTAAAACTAATAAAAAAATTAAAATGAAACAAACAAAGGGGGAGCCGGGAATCGAACCCGGGTTTCCCCACAAAGTTCACACAACCTACACCATTAGACTACACACACACTTATGTCTAAATTTGAAAACAAACTAAATTTATAATGAAACCGCAAGCAAATCTGCAAGATTCAAAAAAAATACAGAAAACAGTAAGCTCCAAAATCATCATCAATTCTCCCTTTTATGTTCGATTTAAACCACGGAAACATTTTCAAATTTGTGAGTTAAGTGCAATCATTGGGTCAAAACGGTTACGTATTTATGGGGAGATTTTAATGTTTTGACTGGAATCATCGAAACTGAAACCCACCTTCAAACCAACTTTCACCTATAAATAGGGATCCTTGCACCTCAGTTGAACTCGCTCACATCCTCTCATCTCTCTAAAACTCTCGAAAGAACCTCCATATTCTCAATACTGCTTCTCGTCGGAAAACCGTGCATCGCCGGAAAACTGTGCATCGCCGGAATAAAACCGGAGAACTGCTAAATTCGGTACAAATACTTAGTTTCCTTTTATTATCATTTGATTCGTGATATTTTATAATACATTAATCCAATCTGTATAATGGATTAACAGTCGGGTATGATGATTTTGGGTTTTGTTTATAAAGAAGATGAAGTCTTGTTAATATATAAATATAAATAAAAACGGGTTTTTAATCGGGTTAGACACACAGTCCATGGTGGACAATGTGCATCTTAAACAAAGTGTCCCGGGTTCGAATCTCAGATACGGTCCGATTTCCTTAATTAAACTCAGCCTTTTTATTTCTTATATATAACAGTATTCGGAAAGTGTATAAATTTAATTAAAAACCAATATTCAATAGGTTAGACACATAGCCCAACTGGTTGGGCTGTGCGCACACGATAGAAGAGACCCGAGTTCGATCCGGCCTCTGTCACCGGTTCGACCATTTACAAAACCTTTTTAATTAAATGAATTTATGATTTAACTCAGTTAGTATATATATAATTAAAATCAAGATTATTTCGGGTTAGACACGTAGCTCAGTTGGTAGAGCTGCGTGCACGTATACGGGAGGTCACGAGTTCGAACCTCACACACACTGCCAATTTCAAACATTAAACTGGTCAGACCACCTTGTCAGACCTGACAAGGTCAATTTTTTTTAATTTATATTTATTTATTTCTTTATTATTATTATATATTTAAAATCCATCTAAAAATGTTTAAAAATAAGATTTTTAAGTTTAAAATTACATTAGTTACCAAAAAAATAAATCTAAAAACCTAATAAAGAGCACTAACTGAAAATATTAATTTCAAATAAAATTTATTTATTTATCGAATTATTACGTTATTATTTAGGTTAGTGTCTCCGTGGTTAAATCCAAATTCATGCGCATTCGTCGTCAATCCAAGAAACGCATCCACTGTGAGTGAATCCTTACAAATTCCCCTTTTTATTCATGTTTTGGGGTGTATCATGTGTCGTTTAATATATTTCGTTTATTCAAACACTTGTGTTATTACCATTATATGATCTAACGTGTGATGTAAATGTTATTTGTTGTATTTGTGTTTACATTTTTGTCAGTTGCGTGCAATCATTCACATTAGGCCCATAAGTTCCTCGTTGGAGACGAGTTGAGCATCAGGTGCCTCATTAGATCGGCTCCATTTGATTGAGCCTTGATCTCATTGTTCATCATTTGTCATGCTTGTGTGTACATTGATTGATAATATGTGGTTTGTGGTTAAATTTACATATGCGTTTACTCATATTTGGTTTATGCACATTTTTATTTAAATAACCAATATAACTAATTCGTTCAAATGTTTAAATAAGATTCACTTGCCAACTTTTGTTGACCCAAAACCCTATTTTTTACACATGATACAGGTGGACAGGTTGAAGCAAGGAACACATAGGAAATTGTCTTAGAAGAAAAATAAAGAAGTCATGAATGCTGTGTTTTAAAACATATTGTGCTTGTATGTATACGTGTTTGTTGTAATTTATCCTTTTAATTGGGAGTAATAAATATGAAAGTTTATTATATAAATGTCATGAGCTTTAATAAAAACCCAATCATGCCCCGACTACCATTTACGCTGCGGGTCAGGGTGTGACAGATTGGTATTAGAGCTTTTGATTATAGGGATATAGGATAGGTTATTAGACCCTTAAGGGCCTGTACTATAGTCGATTAGATTTTAATTGCTTATGTGTTATTTGGTTACATGCAAACTCATGATATTTACTTGTTTACCTTTACTTCACACACAAATGCATGCAAGCACTTCCACTATCATTTTGTGTGATATTTAATATGATATATGTATTGTAAAAAATAACATGCTTACATATACGTTCATCACGAACGTTTCAATTCTCACATATTCAAATCAATTCTCATATTTTCTTTGTTCAAGATTTTGTGGTGTTTTCGTTTTTCAATCTCATCAAAGTAAGTTCTACGACGGGCATGTAGTAACTAGAAGGGTACGAGTACCGTAGTCGAAACGTCCTGTCTAGGTTGGCATTCGTATAAAACCATATAACGGACTAGTTTGCCTACCTGGGGACTAACGATGAGAGTATGAAGGACCTATTAGGCCAAAGCATGCCACACTAAACGTCGTCCGAACTAAGTCTACTTTGAGTTGTCACTGTGTCTACACCTGGACACCCTCCGACTTTATACTTTGCAATCATGTTCTATGATTTTCATTCGGGTAGCGCAAGTGTTAATAGGCCAACACCAATGTGAACCCTACTAGAGCCCAGTAGTCATGGAGGCCCACATGACTACCAAGGCCAAGTATGGGGACATATGGGGGCCCAAACATGAGCAAAGTCCAAGACATCCTATGGATGTAGCAAATTTATTTTTTTCATTTGTTTTGTGGATGTTCATTTTATACGACACATGACACCTATATGTCAAACTCATACTCTCGATACGTATTCCTTGTAGATGTCTTCTAGTCACTCTCGTAGAGGTAGGAGATCAGAAAAATCCTGCGAGCGCATGGCTGCCCAAATCGCTCAATAAATGACCGACGTAATTCCCAACATCGTAGTTCAAGTCCAACAAGCCCTTGCCGCAAATCCCATCAATCCAATTAACCAAGAAGGTCAAAACGTTGCCAACCCTCCCCCAAATACTACCAGGTGCACTTACAAGTACTTCAACTCATGTGACCCTCCCAAGTACGAAGGAACTGAAGGGGTCACTGCTCTCCTTCGTTGGTTCGAAGAGATGGAGAGTACTTTCCTCAACTTTGATTGTCCCAACGATCGCAAGGTGCGCTATGCTACTTGACGCTTGTATGGAGTAGCCCTCACGTGGTGGAATGCTGAGAAGGGCAGACGAGGAGCCGAAGCCGCTGTAGCCCTAACTTGGGAAGAATTGAGAGAGCTTATGCTAGACGTTTATGTCCAAGAAGCGAAATTAAGAAACTAGAGGACGAGTTCTATTCATTGAGGCAAAAAGAGGGAGATCACATAACCTATAACAAGAGGTTCCTCAAATTGAACAAAATGGTTCCAAATTATTTCACCCCTCTCTACCGTTTGATCGAGCACTACATTCGGGGCCGTCCTCCAAAGATTCAGGACCCTGTGATGAGTACTACACCTGCAACTTTGGAAGCAGCAATGGAGCTAGCTACACAGCTCACCGAAAACCACATTAGGAATGGAGACTTCAAGGATGAGAAGAAGAAAGATAAAACACCAACCGAAACCTCAAACTCAACCCAAACTGAATCCTCTTCCCAACCCACTACCAAGAGAAAGCAAGACGGGCAAAATTTCACTGTCACTCAAGGCAATCAACCGGCTCCACAAGCCGTACCACTCCAAGCTATCCCAATCACTCAAGTAGCACCCAACTCTGCTTACCCAAATAAGAAACCTTACATTGGACCCCACCCTCAATGCAACACCTGCTTTTATCACCATCAACCTACCATACCCTGTCGATTGTGTGCTAATTGTGGACGATATGGTCATCTAAGTAAAACTTGTCGTACTCCTCAAAACCAAGCTTCACCCCCTACCCAAAACATGATCCAACCCTATCAACAACCCCAACACCCCATAGTTCCATATGTTTGAGCTTGTTTTAATTGTGGTGACCCTACTCATTTTAGAAACACGTGCCCTAGATTGGTTAACATCATTAACGCCCAATTTCAAGCGAACCCAGTTAATCAAGCAAATCAAGCAAACCCAGCTCCCCCACCAGCAAGAGGAAGAGCTTACAACATCAACGCTAATCCAGTTGAAGTCAATAACGGTGCAAACGAGCAACCTAACTAGCCTTCCATCACCAAGAACCAAGACTCCGCTCCAATCGTCGAGTTTTTAATGTTCTCTAGAAATCTCAATCTTTGTGTATCCCTGTTTTAATTTGGGAATTTATGTATCCAATAAATTTTAAATACTAATTGATATCATTGTTTTATTTCATTCATCGATTTAAAATATCATGTCATCATTACATCACGACGTACCTCGCCTCATCATTTAAGGAAGTTGAGTCGTGTCTCACTTTTTCATAGACTGACCCCTTCATCATAACAAAGGAGGGAGGTACCGTCGTCATTCAGTCATGTATTCTTTCAGATTTGAGACTCAAGCTTTGGCTTTTGTGTTTTTTATGTTTTGTAGATTTTAGAGTCACATAGAATTAATCATAACTTACTGATAAAGCCAATGAAAATTTGACAAGAATATGGTGGATAGGCCGCTGGTACTTCCTATATATAAGTATTCTTGCTAAAGGATCAAAAGCATTGTTAGGTGGTTATGAGAAGTTCCGTGTAGGTTTTAATATCGTCATGGTTGAAGTTTTTGTCTTGTGATATAACTTTATCTTTTCAACACATCAATTCTCTCAAAACTCTTATACATGAGATCATATCCAGTCAATCAACTCTGTGTATCAACGATTCTCATCTTAGGCATCAAAAAGTGATTCCTGTAGCAGGGTATTCAACCCTTACTAGGAACGTTACCGCCTCAACCAAAAATCCAAACATCACACACCTTTTTCTGTTAAAAGATATTCAGATATTAGTTAGAGTACGTTGGGAGTCAAAACGAAAACCTGAGTTTACTTGGGAACGCGAAGACTCAATGCGCGAAAAAAACCCGCATCTTTTCCCTATTACAACTTCTACCTAAATTTCGGGACGAAATTTCTAAAAGTAGGGGATACTGTAACATTCATGTAAAACGGGTTTCAAAACCCGCACCGTTTAAAAATCAAGTATTATTTGAAGTTCGTTGCACATTTAATTGTGTTATTTAAATTGATATTTATAGTTAATAAATAATTAATTAAGATCTATAAAAATTATATATATATATATATACACACATATATATATATAAATAAAGAGAATTAGCTAAAAATAATAAAAAAAATAAAATGAAACAAACAAAGGGGGAGCCGGGAATCGAACCCGGGTTTCCCCACAAAGTTCACACAACCTACACCACTAGACTACACACACACTTATGTCTAAATTTGAAAACAAACTAAATTTATAATGAAACCGCAAGCAAATCTGCAAGATTCAAAAAAAGATAGAAAATTGTAACCTCCAAAATCATCATCAATTCTCCCTTTTATGTTTGATTTAAACCACATAAACAGTTTCAAATTTGTGAGTTAAGTGCAATCATTGGGTCAAAACGGTTATGTATTTATGGGGAGATTTTAATGTTTTGACCGGAATCTTCGAAACCGAAACCCACCTTCAAACCAACTTTCACCTATAAATAGGGATCCTTGCACCGTAGTTGAACTCGCTCAAATCCTCTCATCTCTCTAAACCTCTCGAAAGAACCTCCACAGTCTCAATTCTGCTTCGCGCTGGAAAACCGTGCATCGCCGGAGAACTGTGCATCGCCGAATAAAACCGGAGAACTGCTAAATTCGGTACAAATACTTAATTTTCTTTTATTATCATTTGATTCGTGATATATTATAATACATTAATCCAATCTGTATAAATGGATTAACAATCAGGTATGATGATTCCGGGTTTTGTTTATGAAGAAGATGAAGTCTTGTTAATATATAAATATAAATAAAAACAGGTTTTTAATCGAGTTAGACACACAGTTCAGTGGTGGACTGTGTGCATCTTAAACAAAGTATCCGGGTTCGAGTCTCAGATACGGTCCGATTTCCTTAATTAAACCCAAACTTTTTATTTCTTATATATAACAATATTCGGCAAGTGTATAAATTTAATTACAAACCAATATTCATTGGGTTAGACACATAGCCCAACTAGTTGGGCTGTGTGCACACGATAGAAGAGACCCGAGTTCGATCCGGCCTCTGTCACCGGTTCGACCATTTACAAAACCTTTTTAATTAAATGAATTTATGATTTAACTCAGTTAGTGTGTGTATATATATATATATATAAATTAAAATCAAGATTATTTCGGGTTAGACACGTAGCTCAGTTGGTAGAGCTGCGTGCACGTATACGGGAGGTCACGAGTTCGAACCATACACACGCTGCCAATTTCAAACATTAAACTGGTCAGACCACCTTGTCAGACCTGGCTCAAATTTTTAAAAAAATTATTTTATTTATTTCTTTATTATCATTATTTAAAAACCATCTAAAAATGTTTAAAAATAAGTTTTTACGTTTAAAAATTACCTTAATCACCACAAAAATAAATCTAAAAACCTAATAAAGAGCACTAATTGAAAATATTAATTTCAAATAAAATTTGTTTATTTATCGAATTATTACGTTATTATTTATGTTAGTCTATCTCGTGGTTAAATCCAAATTCGTGCGCATTCGTCGTCAATCCAAGGAAACGCATCCACTGTGAGTGAATCATTACAAATTCCCCTTTTTATTTATGTTTTGGGGTGTATCATGTGTCGTTTCATATATTTTGTTTATTCAAACACTTGTGCTATTACCATTATATGATCTAACGTGTGATGTAAATGTTATTTGTTGTATTGTGTGTTTACATTTTTGTCAGTTGCAAGCAATCATTCACATTAGGCCCATCAGTTCCTCGTTGGAGACGAGTTGAGCAACAGGTGCCTCATTAGATCGGCTCCATTTGATTGAGCCTTGATCTCATTGTTCATCATTTGTCATGCTTGTGTGTACATTGATTGATAATATGTGGTTTGTTGTTAGATTTACATATGCGTTTACTCATATTTGGTTTATGCGCATTTTTATTGAAATAACCAATATAACTAATTCTTTCAAATGTTTAAATAAGATTCACTCGCCAAATTTTGTTGACCCAAAACCCTATTTTTTACACATGATACAGGTGGACAGGTTAAAGCAAGGAACACATAGGAAATTGCCTTAGAAGAAAAATAAAGAAGTAATGAATGGTGTGTTTAAAACATATTGTGCTTGTATGTATACGTGTTTGTTGTAATTTATCCTTTTAATTGGGAGTAATAAATATGAAACTTTATTATAGTAAATGTCATGAGCTTTGATGAAAACCCAATCATGCCTCGACTACCATTTCCGCTGCGGGCCAGGGTGTGACACGAGGGGATTGCGTCGAAGATGCCATACCACACCAAGAAATTTCTGCAAGTGTAGCGAGTTTTGTGCCCAACCGGCGTTGGCTGGGGTATCCTAACTACAACCGGGGACAACAAGATGTATATGATAATGTCTCTACGGGTATTAGGGAGAACCGGGAATATGAACAACGAAGGAGGCAATGGGAGCAAGACTTCCAAGCTCAACAACAAACTCATTGGGCCGAAGAGGCCGCCCATCAGGCCGAAGAATAGGAACAATCGGAAAGGCAACAAGAGCAATGGACCATTCAGCAAGCCTATATGAAACAACAAGAATTGTACCGGGTGCAAGAGTTGTCCAGACGACAAGCGTGGGAGGATTAGCAGGAGCTCCTCCGCATTGAGCATAACACAATGAAGGACCATCGATGGAATGCGATGGCCACAACCCAACAAATTGCAATAAACAATGCCAAACACCTCCACGACCAAGAGCACCATCATCGAGATTGGGAGGCGGGTCGACTGTACCAAGAACACACACCTTGGATGAGTTATGAGGACCTTTCTGTGCCTGCCGGACCTTCCGACTCATCTCCCCATTGGCCCGAAGGGGTTGACTCCACTTTTATTCCACCGCAATTTCAGTAGCCGCCTGAAGGCGAAAGGGGGCCTTTGGATGACTACCGTGAGATGATGGAGGCTCTCACAGGATTCCCATTTCAGCCATACCCGCCTGTTGATCCGAACGAGCGCTACCAGAGATAGTGTTCGGTATGTTTTATGTTGTTGTTGTATATTTTCTTTTGTTTTTGATATTGTTCCTTTTATCTTTTAGTATCTTGTAATCTTTGCATTTATTTTGCTTAGTAGTAAATAAACTTTGTGGGTGTGTTCCCTATACCCTCACGAGACCTACTCTTCATCCCGAGTTATCGGGATGCTTAAAAGGGCTTGTTGCATACGATAAATGCAACCGTGATTCCTACGAAAGTGAGTTAGGTTTGTTGTTGTTGTAAAATATATTTTTCACAAAATTAAAGTTGAATTGAAATATGGCTTGGTAAATTCTTTGGAAAAATGGTAGAACTAGGTAACTAACAAGTTTTGATGGTTGTGAGAAGCTTGCTTCAACACGAGGGTTGAGATTTGTAGATACATTATGTTCGCGAGACGACCATTTTTGTTGAAGAATGTAGAGCACACGAGGAATGAGCGAAAACCAGGTGCATACGTTTCTTTTTAGCTTTGATTCTTAGTTAGTAATAAGTGGATTATATTTTGTATTTTAATTTACGGGGTGAAATTTTAGGGAGGTTAGCCGTGTCACATCCCTTGTGCGTTTTAAAAGCTCTATTTCTACACATTAAGGACAATGTTGACCTCAAGTGTGGGGATGGGGGGAGAAAAAGTTTTAGATTTTGACCCGTTCATTTAAACACTACACATTGAGGACAATGTTGACCTCAAGTGTGGGGATGGAGGAAAATTTCAAAAATTTTTCAGAAATGTCTTTGTTTAAGGAATCTAAAAAGCACAAGTAACTAAGTCAAGAGGCATGGCCCAACCCATGTGGACTTTTGTCATGGTCAAGTTCGAATTAATAACATGATGGGTATTTAGCGGGTGGTTATTTGGGAGCAATCCGCCTAAGAAACTTGCATTTTGTACATATCAGATACCATACCCTTTATACGTGAGATTTTGAATCGCTTTACACATCATAGATATATGCATATATTTCTTTGTTTGAGTGGGCATTTAGTCATGTATTGTAGAACTTGCAACTTTTGATGTGTTTGAGACCATAGACCGAATATGAGCACAAG
Organism: Scalesia atractyloides; assembly: GCA_947069175.1. NCBI lineage: Eukaryota > Viridiplantae > Streptophyta > Magnoliopsida > Asterales > Asteraceae > Scalesia > Scalesia atractyloides. The sequence continues at coordinate 75,390,837 of CAMTDV010000022.1, read as the reverse complement.
AATGATTAAGGCATTAGGCAAACCTTCCTTTTTCACCATTTATTATTCTTACCCGAAATCAATCCCACAGTCACCAATTTTGAGCCTAAACCTTTCGTTTGACTAACCCAATTAGCCCTTGACCGTTTAGCCTTTTGTTTTTAACCCATGTGTTGAAAATTCGATTTAGGTATAGTTGTTTGTATGGTTAAAAACATCAAAAATTCAGAACTATCATGAAAAATAAGAGAAAAAACGTTGAGAAAAGCACAAAAAGATGTGTAGTAGTTGTTGAATAAAAGGCGAATTTCGTTGCCTCTTAGTTGTTTAGTCGTAATAGTCGTTGTTAGAATAGTTGTGTTTGTAATAAAAAATCGAATTTTCATCACCCTACCCACTTTAAAATATCCTTTTCCACACCCTTAGCCTAGCCCCATTACAACCCGTAAAGACCTTTTGATTTGTGCTTAGTATTTGTGTTCGGTTGTGGAGATTGATTGAGTTGCAAGCTTATGCGGGTACGTGTTCTAATCGATTTGAGTGTTTACTTCAAAGATGCTAATACATAATCTATTAGTCAACTTTTAAACCGAGTGGAGAGAACATTGTGAGGGGTATGTATAATGTGTGAGTTTTAAGGGCGGGTTAATCTTGGATAACCATCCTTAGGTGATTACGCTAAATGTTTGGAAAATTGTAAACATTATGAACGGTATGACTTTAGACCTTATCTTACGTCTCAAGAATGGGAAGTGTATTTCTCGTTCGACCTACGTGGAAGTGAAAACCAGATTTGCTTGAGGGCAAGCAAAAGACAAGTGTGGGGATGTGATGCGTGGTCTAAAACCAATGTTCATTTATGTTTAAGTTTATGTTTTTACATAACTTTTAGTTTCGAATAGCCTACTTTTAGTTGGAATTGTGTTTTGCAGGTCTAATGGAGTTTAAGGAGATTTTCAGGAGCTTTAAGGAGCACCGGGATGGAAAACGGGTCAATCGGGAGCGAGAAATGGGAAAAACAGAAAACGAGAAATGCAGGTGTCATCGTCGACGCCCTCCTAGGCCGTCGGTGACACCCCTCTAATGATGTCGTCGCCCAGAAACTCCTGTAGACAGTGGATTAAACTGTCGGGAGTAAACTGACCAACCAAGGGCGGCCGCCGACGCTTCCCCTGATACTAATTGCGAATTGTTGTTGTTTGATGTTTGGGGACGGGTTATATCATGTTTTTTGACCATTTTCGGAGAGTTACACAATTTTGAACCTAGAACACCTTGCTTGGAGCCAAGAACATCATCATCTTCATCCTAATCATTCCCAATCCATTCCATCATCCGAATCACAACCATCAATCCTAACCCTAACCTACCATCATCATCCCATTCATCATCCATTCATTTTCACCATTCATCCCAAACGCTAACCATCATCATTATTACCCTCAAGGCTTCAAGATGTCCATGTTTAAGAGTTCATCAATGGTTGATCGTGTTCCGTTCGTCATGAGCGGCTAAGTCTCGCGGGTTTCACCCCGGTGTAGACTTTTGTAAGGATTTCTAGGGTTTGCTACTTGTTTAATATTTGGTTTGTGACAATTCGAATTGCATTTGAATCATTTGATAATTGTCTTACGTTTATATTAAATTTACGAATTGTCGAGTGAGTTATGAAATTTGACTTCGAGAAATGAATATGCGTAATTATGCCTTGTCTTTTGACATGATTTACTTGTCCGAGGTAACGAAGTGCATTGCGGTCCGTCTTGAACGTCGATAGTAATTGGCGCCTAAGCCTTGTGATTCTAAAACCGTTAATGAACTAATTCAATTAAACCAAGTTAAAACGTGTAGTAACCCTAGGTCCTACAATTGTTGAACCGGGTGTGAACCTTGTTCTCCATTATTGTTATAATCATTTAATCAAGTTTCGTGCAATCATTTAAGTTAAAGTTTCGTAGTTAATTAATTAGAAACAACTTTGTCGTTTCATTCCGATACTCTTTCAAACAAACAAAAATTCAAATAAACAACATAGAAGGCTTCATATATATTGTGACAACCTTTAAAATCAATCGCATTTATCGCAAACCACAACCTCTTCGTGGTTCGACCCGTTACTACCACCAAACATTGTTAAGGGTAATTTGGGACTATAAATATTATCTTTGACCGGGGCGCGACACTCTGATCAGTTTCCGATTCGTTTTCATTTATTTATAAGTCGTATTTCATTTTCAATCCTTGTAATTCGAGACTTGCTCATAATGGAAATCGCAATTAATATCATATTTTTTTAATCATGCATGTACAATACGCAAACAATCACGAAAGACGCGTTTATATTTAAAAACGAGCCATACATCGAGATTATATATTTTAGGAATTCAATTCATACCTGCTTATATACACCTTAAAACCCTAAAAATGTGATTAACATTGTGTTTATTGCATATTATATTAAACCCACAACTCAAAGGGAAAAAGGGATTTTTATTTTGTTTTCCAAGGAGCCTTACAGTCTACAAGGACCTGGTCTGGCAGCTCACAAATTTTAGATCAAAATCACCTTTCCCTCCTCTTTAACTCCCCACTACCTTCATTAACTCCAAAACCCTAATACCCACTTATAAATACAACCCTTCCCACCTCCTAATCACTTTCAACACCTCTAAATCAATTCCAAGCTCTCCCAATTCATCAAAAATCTCAACTTGGACAGATTGATCAAAGCTCTAAAACAGTGAGTTTTGAGCTTGTTTCTTCAATGTTTTCTTCTTGTTTTCTTGTTTCTCATTCCTTGGATAACCTCTAGGAGTGTTACCACATGTTTATCAAGGTAAACAAAGATGGTACATCTCATTTTGAGGTCCAATGTTAGGATTTTTCTTAAAGTTTTGCTAAGAACCTTTAAAATTGTTCATCTTTCTTGAAATTTGGAACATCTTCAAGTTGCCAACAAATCCTTACGTTGGGTAGGTTTGGATTGAAGATTGTTATAGAAATATTGTGATTATAAGTTTACATTTCATACAACTTAAGTCTCCAAGTAGCTTCCAATCAATCAAAGTGAACAGACTACACCAAGTCTCCAACCATAATCATGTTGGAAGCACTTGTCTAGTTAAACTCACTTGGATACTTGGTGAATCAGATTATTTAAATTATATACTTCATAATGTATTTATGACAATCCAACTCATCCATGGGATCATGGATGATTTGTGCATTGGTGAAATCTTGAGGTTAATGAACTTTACAAATAATATATACATAATATAAATCTCCAAAACTGAACCATGATATCGACCGAACTCATGGATGAATGTTATGTGTTAAGGTGGAAAATATCTTTGTTTCAGATTCCTTAGGTTAGCCTTCTAATGGGTGATTTAGTACCCATGAAAAACACAATTAACAATAGTGTCTAACTTAAGTGTCCAAAATAAGGTATGTTTTATGTACTTTCATACGCATATAATACTAGTTACTTTTCAATATCCAACTCTTCATGCTCATACACCTTTGTTTATCCTTCTTAGTGTAGCTTGGTGATTCTATCTCCTCAAACCGCTCACTCGCATTTGTGGAACTTATCTTCGCAAACAGTGAGTATACTTGACCCATTTTCCGATTTTAATCACTATTTGGGTTGTAACATGTAAACATACTAAATTCACATACACACCTATACAAAGAATCTTATGCAAACACTCAATCTATATACATGCTTAATTGATATGCTTAGTATGATTCTGTGCCTGACATTTCCTGCTTATTAATGCATCATTAACCTAGCAAACCTCTCTTAACATGTATAGCGCTATAGGATTAGCATGCTGCCCGTTTGTGGTCATTATTAAGTTATACTTTATGGCTTATCTACTTTGGTGACAAGATTATACTCATGCTCTTATTCATTTCGGTGATAAGATTACGCTAGTGGAAACTTTGAATTGATGTTTAATTTTGCATGCTAGTATGTAACATGACTAGTATACTTTAACATGTGGATTTGAGAATCAATCTTTTATATGCTATGTAAACAAAACTAGTATACTCACCGATATTATTTGTGTTGACGAATACTTTATACACATTGCAGTAATTGATGATTATTCTATGAGAACTCTACTTAGGGTGGATTAGAAACTCACCAAAACTTCATTTACATATTTTGTTTCTTAATATGAAATTCCCACTTGTTGTACTTCTTTTTCTTGAACAATGTAACGTGTTATTCGATGAATCAAATGGAATTTGAACTTTATTATATTGTCACAATTTTAGTGTTATGTTGTCTTTGAGCAATCTATTATGTCTCGCCTTGATGTTTCCGCCCTCTATTAGGGTGTGGCAGTGAAACAGGGCACTATCCAAATATTTAGCATGAAATTGTTCCTTGAAGCATAAAGCCTAAACCCATATACAAAACAACACCCAAAACATTTAATCATGGCGCATGTGACAGTGAAGTTGTGGTGGTCTCATACAATGACTCGATCATCGTGATGTGTAATCGTGATGTTTAAACATACCTACTACTGTGTCGTGTTGAAATAAAGCTTGAACAAGGATCACCATTGTTCCCGGGTTTTCGCCACCGGAGAAGATTGCTGGAGAAGATGAAGATGATCGGGTTTGGTTTTTGGTGGAAATGGTGGTGGTGTTAGTTGATTCGGTGGGTAAATTGGGGGGTCTTCTTTAATAAGCTAGGGTCTGGGTAAATGACAACAATACCCATGAGCCTTTTACAAGAACTACCTGTCAATGTTTGGTCAATTGGAAAGTGCAGAAATTTGGAAACAACGTGGATGTAGATGTCCAAAGGTTTTGTAAAGTGGCTAAAAGTGTCAAGGGGTTTAACCACAAGGTGTAAAATGATTTTTACTCAACTCTAAATTAAAGGTGTTGAATAAAAAGGAAAGAGTAAACATCAGTTTAAAACCATGTGGTTAGACCCCTAGATACTTTAGATGCCCCTAAGAAACCTTTGGACATTTACATCCATGTCATTTCCAACTTTCCACACTTTACAATCTTCTGTTTGACCGTTAGCACCAGGGGCCTTTTTCGTAAATTGCCTCTTGATTAAAACTCTGGATGCTTTGCAACCTTCACCATTAAAATTCCTGGCACTTTGCAAACTTCACCACCACCATCACTGAAACTAACTATGACACTTGGATTTACCACAACGGTCTCCAAATACTACATCAACCATCCCCTTTGTATCCTGTTACCACCATAACCTTTGTTCGTTCTAAGTCAACATACCAACGGTTGTCGGGAAATGGTTCATTCACCCAAAATCTAACTCAAGGAAAGGAACACGCTACTTACCTAGTTGAAGGTGGTTCACGAGTTGTTGATCAATACATAATGAGGCATGGGCAACAAATTTGGCTATCTGGAGTTTCATTAAAATCCTAACTATCAAGAATACTAGAACATTTTTAACAAATTATTGGGAATTAGGTGATAATATTAGGGTATAAAAACAAACCTGCGTGGAGTGCAGTTTCTAGAATAAGGGCCAGTATGCTGGCGGCGGGAAGACCAACGACACCGAACAACAACAAATTCATGAGCTTACTCTTTTTCGTTATCCGAACAATGTCGCGGTGATGTTTGTTGCATGAGATGTCAGCTTTGTTCCTTTTTCCCATTCCACCGGTTCGGATCTGGCCGACATAGTCACAGGTCCTATGGTCTGTGAGAACTCTCTGTTCTTGCTAGAGCATAGATGTGAAGATTAAAATCATTTTGAACTAGAACTGTCATCAAGAATGGTAACGGTTATGTGAAGGCTGGTGAGATTGAACTAACAATGGAACTCGTTGATGGACGGCTATGTGAAGGCTGGTGAGATTGAACTTGTAATGGAGTTGTTTGATGGTGGGGGGGGGGGGGGGGGGCAATGATGTTGAAGATGATGTAGATTGGGGTGTGAGTGTATAATAATACAACAAGGCAATAACATCATCTCATCACGTTTCAAACGGTCAATGTTGGGGTCAACTAACCGAAGGTTGTAAAGTGTAGAAAGTTGGAAACAACGTGGATGCAAAATGTCCAAATGTTTTTTAGGGGCGTCTAAAATGTCAAGAGGGTTTAACCACAGGATTTTCAACTAACGTTTCCTCAACATGAAATTAATTAATTTCAACTAACTCTAATTTTAGTTCTTATTGTATATATATATATATATATATATATATATATATATATATATGTGGAGAGTTCAAATGAGAAGAAAATTTTTCTAAGAATAAAAATAATTGCTTTTAACCAATAGAAATTATCCATTTACTTCATTTAATGTGTGTATTTAATTTTATAAAAAGGGCATATAAGTAAATCTATAATTATCATTAATTAGCTAATTAATTAAATTTGTAGCTCATTTTTTTAATATATTTTGTCAAGATAAAATAATTTATGGTGAAACATAATTTTCGACACGTGTAGGATAAATTTTAGTAGATGTAGAATAAATTTTGAAATATGTAGGATATAATGTTTTTGTTTTATTAATGAGAGATAATATAATTAATGAAAGAAGTTATAAACTATTTAATGTTGTACCATTATCCCTTTGTTCTTTTTCTTCTCACATAAAATTTCTTCTTAAATGAATCTCTTCCTATATATATATATATATATGATACTGTAAAGTTACAATGCTTCACCATAAGCCTACAATGCTAATGTTATAGTTTTTCATGTGTGATAGTAAAAAGCCAAAAAGAAAATTCTACCTGCGGTATGGAATATGGATTCTTGATAAAGTGCAATCCCTATTATACTTGAGGGTATGGTTGGAGCCTTCCATGGACTTTATTGCGTCACGTATGCGTCATGTCAACGAGGTGACTCTATTGTTTCTCAATAACTAGCATGGTATGGGATGGAGCCCCTCTTTTCTTACTCTCACCAATGGCGGCCATACCTTTAATAACTCAAACACACACACAACACCTCACGAATGCTCGTTGTTGCAATGGCTAGCCTTCAACCCCCCCCCCCTCCTCCCCACAACAGCGTCCATATATGGTATGAGGGACGCTATTAATAAAAAAATGTTAGGGTGGAGGGTAATCACATCCCATACCGTATAGCCTTAAAACATTTTTAGAAAAAACGCTTTAATATATAAAACATCCAAATTTTGAATAATAAAAGTACAATCAAATACGGTGGATGCACGACATGGATCGCGTAGGGTCTATTAACCTTTTAAAAGATGGGTACTCATAATGTTTAAGCAAATCTTCTTTCGAAAATTGACACTCCTCTTGCCCACTACAACCTTAGTTAGATTCTTATAATTTAAATCTAAGTGACCTTTCCTAGAAAATCCCTCCGAAAAACAAACAGATCATGAATATGTAAAAAAAAAGAAGCGTGTGATGTTTTTATGTATTATTTTTATTACACTTAATCGTCACTTAGAGGACTCTAGGGTAGGTACTTTAGCCCTGATGAACCATCACTCGTCATATCAATAAATGCTCAAAGTATCCATTAACTAGTAAGTAGTGGCGGCGCCTACCCATGCCATAAACTATATATTTATTTTTATTTTAAGTTTAATAATGTCCCAAAATTACCTTTCAAGCATTGAAGAACATAAAAAGTAGGTGGTACCTGTGTTAGCTAAGGGAACTCGCCTTGCCTACTTTTGGAGGTGGTGGCAATGTTCTGGCATGGGTAATGATGATGTAGGTAGATCAAGGTTTAATAAAATAACTTAAGTACAATATAGCTTAAAAGGTTAAAAGGCGAAAGGGTTCAAAATCGACCAGTTGTCGTGAACAGCAAAAAGAATGAGAACAGTGCCTTGTTACATCGACACTTTACGTATATATTCTCACGCACAGCCGCAACAGAGCATGTGCAAGAGCACACCCTTTTACCCGCAGGTCCAAACCTTTCAACCCACCAAAATGGTAAGCCTATCACTACAACCAGGGATCATCAGTCAAATGTTTCTTCTTATAGGGAATCACTTCCCTATAAAGCATGGCCCCTTATCATTCAGGAGGGACTCCAGATCAAGACAGATAACTCTTGATATCATTCCTTCCTCTCTAGAACTCGCTCTATGCTTGTTCTATTCTTCACTTAACACTACATCATCACATTTGATACTAACATTCTGGCTTGAGTACTTCTCAATCCAGAATCTAAAAGTGAATAACCAATAACGGTGATCTCTCTCCACGTGTTGCAAACGTGGGGGGGCTCACGACCCGCGTTAGGCAAACCGGAACTCTTGAACCCTTTGCCTAATCAGTCCAGTCACTATCTGTGGTCTTATATTTGTTCCAGCAACAAGTTGGCGCCCACCGTGGGGCTACGCCGCTTACCTTTCTTAAAAGACCAGTAGTGTAGCTCTATTCCCATCAAGTTCGCCATGTCTGAAAGCGAGTCTCCCGGCGAAGTTAACTAACTATCACGAACTTCAACACCTAACGCCGACCAAACGTCACCGGCTACGGTCACACCATTTTCTACTCCGGGAGGCACTCCGACGGGAATCATATTCCCGGAGTTCTCCTATTTTAGACACCGACCCCTTTTCGCTTAGGGGTTCCCTCTCCCCAAGTCGATACTGCAAGTACACCGGAACGCATCGACCTGACACCCGAGGGAGTAGCTCGAAACTTCTTACAGCTGAGATCCTTCTCAACCAGCATGTGAGTCAAGAAGGGAAAAGGGGGTAAGAATAAGACTAGACTACGACTAGTCTGAACCTTCATTGTCACCTGGTCCTCCACCTCTTCCTTTCACTAGCTCGCGTATGGCCACCTCACGCTTCGAAGCTGGTCCAAGTGGGACGAGCCAAACACTTAACCCAAGCCCTTATGCTTTCGGAAGGCCGAGTCCAACTGCTTTCCCCTTATTCACTTCTCAACCTGCTGTAACTGGCGCAACTCTTGGACATGAGACCGCTCTTGAGCAGTTACCACGGTCACCAGCTTCAAGTGTTCCCCCTCCAGTTGCCACTACATGGGAACAGGACATGGCGGTCTTACCTTTGGCTCGAAGTGCCGCCATGAGTGCTCCCACATGAACAAATTGCATATTTATACCTGAAGCCTTCAAGGCTTCAACCTCATCCCCCAGTTGATGACGTAGATGATGTCGCAGTTCCCTTGGCAACACTTCATTGATCAAGTGATGTCCACTCGTCAAGGAACCTCACACAATAACCCAGCCTCGAGAACAAAAGAAGATCTCGCTAAACCTTAGAAGCCTAGCAATTTATCCTGTTTTTTCCCAACAAATCGTCGACTACAATTCTCAAACTTGGATAAAAATGCCATCCCATATAAGAACATATGATGGAATGGAAGACCCAGAGGACCACCTCCAAATCTTCACTAGGGCAGCCAGGATTGAAAAATGGTCCAACGCTGAATGCTACCTCATGTTCATGCAAACCCTTGTAGGGTCCGCCCGGATATGGTTCAATGACCTACCTGACAAAAGCATTTGAACCTTCGATGATCTAAGCAGAGGTTTTTTAGCCAACGTTTCGCAGCAACGGAGGTACGTCAAAGACGCTACAGTTATTTTCCAAATAAAGAAACGAGATGATGAAAGTCTCAGAGAATTCATCGAAAGATACAAGAAAGAAGGGTTAACCTACATAGGTGCTGATGAAAAGATAAGGGTGGCAGGATTCATGAATGCCATCACCTCCAAGTACCTCACAAGAGACTTCAATAAATGCCTACCTAAAACCCTTGAAGAGGCCCTAGAAAGGGCTGAAGCTCACATTCGCGGAGAGGAAACTGTTGACATTAAAGAACAAAGGAAAAGAGCTCCTAGTTGGCGAAGCAACAGCCCCAACAAAAAAAAGGAAACTTTGGTCCTTATGATAAACGCTTCAAGGGTTCAGACACCAGAAGGCCTGAAGGTCGGAACCCTCCAAGCCGAGAAAAGACCATAAACTTTACAGCACTAACCAAAACCCCATAAGAAACCTTGGCCACTGAAGAAGTAAAGCACAGCTTCCGACCCCCTCGGCCTCTGCCCAAAAACAAGAGGAAGAAAACTCCACCCAATACTACGAGTTTCATAAAGAAAAAGGTCACCATACAAACGATTGCTTTCAACTCAAGAAGAGAATTGAGGAGGCTGTCAAGTCCGGAGAATTAGCCCACTTGGTGAAAGGGGTTAGGGACAAGATGGCTGAATGAAAAAGCAAAGAAGTAAACTGTAACATTCATGTAAAACGGGGTCCAAAACCCGCTCCATTTGAGAATCAAGCATTTATTTAAAAATTCGTTACGCATTTATTAGTGTTATTAAAATTATGTTATTATTCATGATTAATAAATAAGTTACATAATTAAAATAATAACCAATAAAAGAATAAGTAAATAAATTAAACCTTGAAATAATGTAAAAAAATAAAATAAAAGAATAAAAGGGGTAGCCGGGATTCGAACCCGAGTTCCCCCACAAATCTCACACACCAAAACACCACTGAACCACACACACCACATTTGTTTAACACTAAATCATTAAATTTTATACGCATCTCAAATGATAACCTGCAAAGGTTGAAGTTCAAATCGGAATCTGGTAACCGATTCCATCAAAATCAATTAACAATTTTCGGTTATTAAATCATGTGTACCGATTTTGTAAATTGGTTTCAACTCTAAAATCGAAACCAATTTTTGTAACCGATTCGAAATCAATGTCGGAGGTTATGATTAGAAATCAATGATTGGCTATAAATATTGAAGCATTTCATTTCATTCAACTCGCTCAATCCTTCAAACCTTCACTCTAACATCGCTCCGATCGAATTCTTATCGCCGAAAATCGTCTGCACACGCCGGAAAACATCATAGGAAAAACCGAAACTTGGCTTCTAGTCGGTATAACTCTCTGAATCTTTTTTATTTCTTCTGTATAATGTACTGTAATCTTAAAACAGTTAATCACAACTGTTATTTGTGACTAACAGTTGGGAACGGGTTCTGGGTATTCTAATTTCATAAAGAAGATGAAGTTATTTAGCATTTATGTATAATTAAATTTGTTGTTTTAAACGGGTTAGACACATAGTCCAGTGGTGGACTGTGTGCAAACACAATGCATACGTCCCGGTTCGAATCGTGCCTGTCTCCGACTTTCAGGATTAAAATTCCATTTTTTTAAACTTATTCAGATCACCTTACAACATGTATATAAATGTAATATAATTTCGGATTATACCGGGTTAGACATCCAGCCCAGTTGGTAGGGCTGGGTGCAAAACAAAGCGATGGTCACGGGTTAGACACGTAGCTTAGTTGGTAGAGCTGCATGCACGTAAACGGGAGGTCACGAGTTCGAACCTCACACACGCTACCGATATTCGCATAAGAACCGGTCACACTGTCAGGTCTGAGAAGATCCCATTTTTTAATATATTTTATATTATTATGTTTCTTTAAAATGTTAATTAAAAATCAATTTAAAACACTAAAAAAACAAGACTTTTTAAGTTTTAAAAACTCCATTAAATACTACAAAAATAACCTAAAAATCTAATAAAAAGCATTAATTAAAAATATTAGATTTCTAATAGAATCTATTTATTTATCGAATTATTATGTTATTATTTTAGGTTAGTTTTCTCTCGTGGTTAAATCCTAATTTCGTGCGCGTTCGCTATTAATTCCAAAAAACACACTCACTGTGAGTGAATCCTTACAAATTCCCCTTTTTATTCATGTTTTGGGGTGTATCATGTGTCGTTTACATATTTCGTTTATTCAAACATTTGTGCTATTATCATTATATGATCTTACGTGTTATGTAATGTTATATGTTGCATTGTGTGTTTACACTTATGTCAGTTGCGTGCTATTCACAATAGGCCCATCAGTTCCTCGTGGGATACGAGTTGAACATCAGGTGTCTCATTAGATCGACTCTGTTTGATTGAGCCTTGATCTCATTGTTCATCATTTGTCATGCTTGTGTGTGCATTGATTGATATTATGTGGTTTGTGGTTAGATTTACATATGCGTATACTCATATTTGGTTTATGCATAATTTTTATTTAAATAATCAATATAACTAATTCTTTCAAATGCTTGAATGAGATTCACTCGCCAACTTTTGTTGACCCAAAACCCTATTTTTACACATGATACAGGTGGACAGATTGAAGTAAGGATGACATAGGAAATTGGATTAGAAGAAATATAAAGAGTTCATGAATATTGTTGTGCTTGTATGATTGTTGTAATTTTTTCTTTAAATTGGAAATAATAAATATGAAACTTTATTATAGTAAATGTCATGAGCTTTGATAAAACCCAATCATGCCCCGACTACCATTTCCGCTGCGGGTCAGGGTGTGACATAAACATGGTAGATGTTGATGGAAAAGCTGCCCGCAAACAGCCACGCTTGGAGGCTTGGGAACGAGAATGCGTCTGCTTCCTACCACCTGAAGGTGACTTATTGTCAAAACCCCTAGTGGTGGAAGCTATGTTGGGAACGCTCAAGACGCACAAAGCTTACATCGACACTGGGGCAACAACAAAAATTATGTTTGAGAAATGCTTCAATCGTCTCAACAATGATGAATGTTCAAGGCTTCAACCATCTGAATCCTCTATTAAAGGTATTGCCGATATACCCATTAAGCCTTTGGGCCAACAAACCCTCGATGTATGTTTTAGTGAAGGGAAGATGGAAAGAACCAAACCACTCACCTTTGTGGTTATCAACATTCCCTCCAACTATGAAATTATCATAGGAAGGCCAGGGCAAAGTGCGTTTGGAATGGCAGTTTCAGTCGGCCAAGGCACCGTAAAATTCCCCACTAAACGAGGAATAGCAACCCTTCAACCAACATAAGAAGCTTTCTTGGTTGAAGGAGAAAATTCAAAAGAGAACAAGGACGACGAACAAGGATGGATCATTAACCCAAAATATCCTGAACAAAGGATAAGGGTAAATACCAACCTTACCAAAGAAACCCTCTCTCACCTCAAGAGACTGCTCTTGCACAACGTGAACATCTTTGCATGGTGTCCCGAAGACATGACCAGAATACCCCGAAGTATTGCCGAACATGAGCTCAAAATTCTATCTGATGTAAAACCCGTGGTACAACCAAAGAGGAGCCTAGCACCAGATAGAAGCCTTGCGGCTTGGTAGGAGGTTAAAGGGCTTGTTCAAGCCGGAATCCTACGAGAAGTCAAGTATCATTCTTGGATAGCAAACCCGGTAATGGTCCACAAACCGGATGGATCCTGGAGAATGTGCATTGACTTCAAAGACTTAAATAGAGCATGCCCGAAAGATTGTTGTCCCCTACCAGAAATCGACCTAAAGGTTGATTCGCTCACAGACTTCCCCTTCAAATACTTCCTTGATGCATACAAAGGTTATCATCAAATACAAATGAAGCAAGAAGATGAAGAGAAAACGGCGTTCCACACCAACAAAGGTATCTTTTGCTACCAGAAAATGCCTTTCGGTTTGAAAAATGCGGGAGCAACTTATCAACTTCTGGTAGATAAAGCATTTGTTGAACAAATTGGAAGAAACATGGAAGCCTACATTGATGATTTGGTAATCAGAAGTAAAAGTGAGGATCAAATGCTTGGCGATATACAAGAAACTTTCCGAAACCTAGAAAGATCAGCATGAAGTTTAACCCTGTAAAATGCTCATTTGGGATTGAAGAAGGCAAGTTCTTGGGCCACATAGTGGGAAACAAAGCATAAAGGCTAACCCTAACAAGGTTAAAGCCATCCTCAACACAAAGTCCCCACAAACCAAGAAAAGGGTGAAAGGCTGAACGGAAAGCGTGTAGCCCTGAAGCGTTTCACATCCAAGCTAGCTGAAAAATCCATGCCTTTCTTCAAAACCCTTCAAGGGTGCACAAACAAGAAAGACTCCCGGTGGACAGAAGGGGCAGAAAAAGCTTTCAACCAAATGAAGAAACACCTGGCTTCGCTCCAAGACATTGCCGCTCAGAAACAGGAGAGCTGATCTTTGTCTATCTTTCAGTTGCTGAGGAAGCTATCAGCGCGGTAACATTGAACGAAACAAAGCTCAGGTACCTGTTTACTTCTTCAGCAAAACTTTAAAACTGGTAGAGACCAAGTATCCCCCGTTGGAAAAACTTGCTCTAGCCCTAGTAAAACAGCCAGAATGCTACGAAGGTACTTTCAAGCACATCCAATACAAGTGGTCACTGACAAACCCATAAAAAATGTGCTTGAAAAACCCGAAACTTCTAGACGATTAGCCAAATGGGTCGTGGAATTAGGCGAACATGACATCACATATACCCCAAGGAAGGCCGTCAAGGCCCAAATCTTGGCGAATTTCATTGTGGAAATTCCAAAAGAAACGTCAACGGAAGTGAGCACAACTATAGCTGCGCCATCTGACCTAGATGCCTGGAAACCTTTTATTGATGGAGCTTCCAGCCTTGAGGGGTCAGGGGTCGGCCTAGTGTTAATCAACCCCGAAAACTTCGAGTTCGCATATGCTCTTCGACTTGAATTTCAGATAACCAATAATGAGACCGAATACGAAGCACTCATTGCCAGGCTCAAGGTCGCCAAAAGGATGGATGTCCAAAAGCTTCAAGTTTTCACAGACTCTTTACTTGTTTCAAACCAAGTATATAATAACTACATAGCTAAGGAACCTAACATGAAGAAGTACAGAGAGAAAGTAAAGGAACTCATGAATACATTCCAATCATGTACCATCAAACAGGTTCCAAGATCACAAAATAAGAAGGCTGATGCACTAAGCAAGCTCGTATCCCTCACATTTGCTCATCTCACCAAAAAAGTATTAGTCGAGGTATTAAAAACTCCATCCATCCAAGAACTCAAAGTGCAAGATGTAATTACCGAAGAAGGACCAAACTGGATGACCCCTTTGATCAAATTCCTAAGAAATGGTGAAGTACCAAATGATCAGACAGAGGCTGAAAGGGTTCGCATCAAGTCAAGACAGTATGTACTGCAAGGAGAATTCCTCTACAAAAAAGGCTACCTTGCACCGCTACTCCGTTTCGTGGGCCTAGAACAAAGCCATATCTGATAAAGGAAATTCACGAGGGAATATGTGGAGCCCACTATGGCCCAAGATTGGTAGTTGCAAAATTAATGAACCTTGGATACTTTTGGCCCTCCATGCATCAGGACACCACCGAACAGTTGAAAAATGTGAAGCTTGTCAATTGCACGCCCCAGTACAAAAAAGCCCCAGGCATGACCTTGTCCCTATCTCCTCAGCCTAGCCATTTCACAATTGGGGTATGGACATTGTTGGTCCATTTCCACCAGCCAAAGTAGGAATCAAGTTCTTGTTGGTAACCGTTGACTACTTCACCAAATGGCCAGAAGTAAAACCCTTAGCCAGAATTTCGGGAAGGCAGGTCATCGATTTCGTTTGGGAAAATATAATCTGTCGATTTGGGCTTCCAGGGGCACTAGTAACCGACAACGGAAAGCAGTTTGCCGAGAATCCTTTTAGCTCTTGGTGCAAAGAGTTCAGAATAACACAAGTATTCAGCTCAGTTGCTTATCCACAATCCAATGGCCAAGTGGAGAGAACAAATCAAAGCATTGTTGAAGGTATCAAAACCGATTGGGGAGATACGACAACAATTGGGTCGAAGAATTTCGTAATGTCCTATGGGCAATCAGAACAACCGTGAAAACAAGTCATAAGAAAACACCCTACAGTTTAGTGTTTGGATCAGAAGTAGTGATCCCAGCGGAGATCGGAGTTCCAACACAACGAATGCTCAACATAGACCTCGAATTAAACAAGACAGAACCATGTTGAACTTGGAACTCCTTGAAGAAATTCGTGATCAAGCCGCTATACAAGAAGCCAAGTACAAACAAAAGATGGAATCTTATTACAACAGCGAGTGAAGCATGAACGATTCAAGCCTGGTGACCTCGTACTACGTAACAATGAGGCTAGTAAAAAAGAAAGTCAAGGAAAACTTGGCCCAAAATGGGAAGGGCCATACACCATCCTCGAAGCTCATAAGGGTGGGTCGTAGAAATACGCAGACACGAAGGCAAAAGGCTTCTCCGTCACTGGAACGGCAAAAACCTTAAAAAGTTCCATGTTTAGGAAAAATGTCAAGTATGGTAAGAAGTGTTCTAATTCACCTATGTAACAAACGTTCCCTTGAATGAATGGATGATGAACTTTTTATCAAATTTGTCTTTCTATCCTATAACTAGGTTGAGAACCTAGCAAAAACTCCATGGTAGGGGCCTTGAAAGGGGATGAGCTCCCATGTCACACCCTGACCCGCAGCGGAAATAGAAGTCGGGGCATGATTGGGTTTTCATCAAAGCTCATGACATTTACTATCATTAAGTTTCATATTTATTAATTGAAATTTAAAAGAAAATATCCAAACACAAAGGAACATACAAACACCAGAAATATTGTTCTAGACAAACATATTTATTCATCTTCTAAGGCCAATCTTAAGTGTTTCTCTCCTCAGCCTGTCCCTGTATCATACGTAAAATAATAGTTTGGGTCAACAAAAGTTGGCGAGTGAATCTAAATTAAACATTTAAACAATTCAATAACATTGATTAATTTAAAAGAATAAGCAAAGACCATATGTGAGCATATATATATATATATGTGTGTGTGTGTGTGTATAAACAAACCAACAACCACATAATATCAACAATGTACACATGCATGATAAATGATGAACTATGAGATCAAGGCTCAATCAAACAGAGCCGATCTAGTGAGGCACGCGATGCTGAACTCGTATCCAACAAGGAACTGATGGGCCTTGTATGAATGACTTGCACTGAAATGACATAATGTAATCACATATAACAACAACGACAAATAATATACACATTAGATCACATAATGGTGTTAGCACAAGTTTTTTGAATAAATAAAATATGTAAACGCCACATAATACACCCCAAAACATGAATAAAAGGGGGATTTGTAAGGATTCACTCACAGTGGGTGCGTTTCCTTGGATTGATGACGAACGCGCACGAATTTGTGATTTAACCATGATAGAAAACTAACCTAAAATAATAACGTAGTAATTCGATAAAAAATAAATTTTATTTAAATTAATATTTTAATTAAAACTTTTTATTAGATTGTTAGGTTTATTTTTGTGGTAATTAATAAAATTTTTAAACCAAGAAAGTCTTATTTTAAGCATTTTTAAAGGAGTTTTAAATGAATTAATAAAGAAAATAATAAAAAAATTGTATCTTGTCAGACCTGACAGGCAGGTCTAGACCAGTTTTATTTGTGTGTGATTGGCAGCGTGTGAGGTTCGAACTCGTGACCTCCCGTTTACGTGCACGCAGCTCTACCAACTGAGCTACGTGTCTAACCCGAAATAACTCTGATTTTAACTATATATATTAGGTTAATTATGAATTCTACTTAATTAAAAGATTTTTAAAACCTTTGAACCGGTGCACAAAGTCCGCCTCGAACCCGCGACCTATGTTCCGTTTTGCACCCAGCCCTACCAACTGGGCTGGGTGTCTAACCCGGAGATTAAAGGATTTTAATTATATTTATCTATTATATGTATTGTTTTATATTTAAGTTATACAAATGCTTGATTTATATAAGGAATTCGGCATCACGTATGAGACTCGAACCCGGGGCATGTGCTTAGTGTTTGCACACAGTCCACCGCTGGACTGTGTGTCTAACCGGTTATATACCTTTTTTTAATTATACTTATGATATAAGAAAACGTTGTCTTCTTCCTTTTAAAAACTCAAAGATCGAATCTGACTGATTAGCCAAATTATACAGTTTGGCTAATTGTTTTGAGACCACAAATCATTAGGCAAACAGTAGCAAAGAAATTTAGATAATTATACCAGTTTGGAGGGATGTTACGGTTTTCCGGTTGGGATTCCGGCGTTGTACAGCTTTTCCGGTGATGTTAGAACGAATCAGAGAGGTTCTTCGGTGATTTTGGAGTGAAGATTGAAAGAGTGGGCGAGGTTTAGAATGGTGATTTAGTCGATATTTATAGGGTATTCAATCCATTAAGATTTTCGGTTTCAAGAACCAAATCATGGGTCAATGATTTTCATTCAAATTGATTTCTGTCGGTCACAATTTAGAGATTTGTAATGATGTTCGATGTCATTTATATATGCTTCCTCAATTGAAATCGTAATTTGAGCTTGATTGCTCGGATGACAGTTAGAGGTTGAAGTTTCAAATTTGCAGGTTTCATGTTAATGTTATTATAAGAATTATTTGTTTTAAACTTTAGAACAAAAGGTTGTGTGCTGCTCAGTGTTGTTTTGTGTGTGTGAATTCAGCTGGGGACCCGGGTTCGACTCCCGGCTACCCCTTTTGCTTACTTTTATATTTATTTTCTTAAGTTAAATTTACTTTATTTATTCTTTTATTAGTTATTACTTTAATTATGTAATTTCTTTATTAACTATAAATAAAAATATACAATTAGGTAACACCATGAAATAAATGCGCAATGTATTTCTAATAAAATTCTTGGTTCTCAGATGGAGCGGGTTTTGGAACCCGTTTTACATGAATTTTACATTATCCCCTACTTTTAGAAATTTCGTACCGAAATTTAGGTAGTAGATGTAACTGGAAAGAGATGGGTATTCCTCACGCATTGAGTCTTCGCGTTCCCAAGTAAACTCAAGTCCTCGTTTTGACTTCGAACGCACCCTGACTATTGGAATACGACTTCATCTTAAACGCTTTTCCCCGAAGTCCATGATTTCTACAAGTCATTCAATGAAGTGCATTGATTCATCGATTTGAATATCTTCAAATGGTATCTGGAGGTTTTCATCGGCGAGACACTTTTTCAAGTTTGATACATGGAACGTGGGATGAATTCTGTTGAGTTCTTCTGGTAGGTCAAGCTTGTACGCTACAGGACCAACTCTTTCGAGTATTTTAAATGGTCCTACATAACGTGGTTCTAGCTTGCCTTTTTAACCAAAACGAACCACTACCTTCCACGGTGATACCTTCAAAAGTACTTGATCACCGACACAAAACTCCAGTAGCTTTCGTCGTTTATCAGCGTAACTCTTTTGACGATTTCGGGCTGCTAGAAGATTATTGCGGATCTGAAGAATTTTGTCAGTCGTTTCTTGGATCAATTCAGGTCTAGTGATTTGCGTTTCTCCAATTTCGTGCCAACATACAGGAGATCGGCACTTACGACCATATAAGGCTTCAAAAGGAGCCATGCTGATGCTAGAATGATAACTATTGTTGTACGAAAATTCAACTAATGGTAGATGAGTATCCCAATGAAGTCTATGACACATGCTCGCAACATGTCTTCAAGGGTTTGTATGGTGCGCTCAGATTGACCATCAGTTTGAGGGTGAAAGGCAGTGTTGAGAGCTAATCGTGTACCCAAAGCTGATTGTACGGCTTGCCATGTTCGTGAAGTAAAATGACCGTCTCGATCGGAGATGATACTTAAGGGTACACCATGACGGCTTACAATTTCATCAATATAGATAAGAGCTAACTTCTCGTTCTTGCAGTCTTCACGGATTGGGAAGAAATGAACTGATTTGGTGAGACGATCAATGATAACCCAGATTGTGTCATATCCACTAGAGGTGTGAGGTAACCCGGTAATAAAGTCCATGGTTATATTTTCCCACTTCCAAATAGGTATTCCGGGTTGGACAAGTAATCCTGAAGGTCGTTGATGCTCAGCTTTAACCTTAGAACATGTAAGGCACTTGGAGACAAATATAGCGATATCTCTCTTCATGCCAGGCCACCAGTATGAGTATTGTTGGTCTTGATACATCTTATCGGCACCTGGATGTATAAAGTATCGTGTTTTGTGAGCCTCGTTCATGAGAAAAGCACGAAGATCGTCACGATCAGGTAGCTAAATACGATTTAAGTAATAGAGGATACCATCCGACTTGGATTCTAGTTTGGTTTCAGCTCCACAAGACAATTCATCTCGCACATCATTTTCCGTGAGAGAAATATGTTGAGTTGCTCGAATTCGGTTTTGAAGATCGGTCACAATTTGAGAACACAAAAGAAGGATGGAGTTTGCATACTCTTTTCGACTGAGGGCATCAACCACAACATTAGCTTTGCCAGGATGATATCGAATTTCACAATCTTAATCATTTAGAAGTTCGATCCAACATCTTTGCCTCATATTCAACTCTTTTTTATTGAAGATATGTTGAAGGCTCTTGTGGTCAATGTAAATATCACACTTGGTACCATAGAGATAGTGTCTCCATATCTTTAGAGCGAACACGACTGCTCCAAGTTCTAGGTCGTGAGTGGTATAGTTCTTTTCATGCACTTTGAGTTGCCTTGAGGCATAGGCTATCACTTTTCCTCTTTGCATTAGAACGCAACCTAAACCTTTCCTGACGCGTCACAATAAACCACGAAGTCTTCGCAACCATCAGGAAGTGTAAGGACAGGTGCATCACAAAGTTTTTGCTTCAACGTTTGGAAAGCCTCTTCTTGCTTGGGCCCCCAAATGAAGGGTTTACCCTTGTGAGTCAAGGTTGTGAGTGGGACTGCGATACGAGAAAAATTTGCGACGAAACGTCGATAATAACCAGCTAGACCAAGAAATGATCTAACTTCAGTATGAGTACGTGGCGCTTGCCATTCTTGCACCGCTTTGATCTTTGCAGGGTCGACATGAATACCTTTATCGTTGACGACATGGCCAAGAAATTGTACCTCCTTCAACCAAAACTCACATTTCGAGAACTTAGCATAAAGCTTTTCGGTTAATAAAAGTGTTAGAATAAGTCGGAGATGACGCTCATTATCGGATTTGGTCTTAGAATAAATAAGGATATCATCAATGAAGACTATGACAAAACGATCAAGGTAAGGTTTACACACCCTATTCATCAAATCCATGAAAACAACAGGAGCATTGGTCAAACCAAAAGGCATGACCATGAGTTCATAGTGACCATATCGAGTTCGAAAAGCAGTCTTTGGAATATCTTCTTCACGTACTCTAAGTTGATGACATCCAGAACGAAGATCGACTTTTGAAAAGCAGGTGGCACCCTGTAGTTGATCTAGAAGGTCATTGATATGAGGTAAAGGGTAGCGGTTCTGGATAGTCAGCTTGTTGAGCTCTCTATAGTTGATACACATTTGAAAGGTTCCATCTTTCTTCTTTACGAAAAGAACCGGCGCACCCCAAGGTGATGAGCTGGGACGTATAAATCCCTTGTCAGTCAACTCTTGTAGCTGACTAGCTAACTATTGCATCTCAGATGGGGCTAACCGATATGGAGATTTTGTGACTGGTGTAGAACCAGGTAGAAGATCAATTCGGAATTCAACTTCTCGCACAGGAGGAAGTCCTGAGACGTCGTCAGGAAAAACTTGAGGAAATTCTTTAACGATGGGAATATCTTCGAGATTCTTTCCTTGCCCTCCTTTTTGACGATGTGAGCTAAAAATGCGATATAGTCTTTCTGAAGGCATCTTCGAGCTTGAAGGCATGACATCAGTTTGATCCCTTTGGAGGGGGGTTAGATACGTAAAGTTTGACCGTCAGCGAGAGGAACTCGAATAAACTTCTCGTAACAAACAACTTCAGCGTGATGCTGACTAAGCCAGTCCATACCGACGATGACGCCAAAACTACCCAATTTCATAGGGATAAGATCAATTGAGAAATCATGATCATTGAGGGTAAGAGTGCAATCTCGAATAATTGAGTCTAACGTAATAGGTTCACCATCAGCAACTTCCACCGTGAAGGATTCGTCTAGACTAACGCGGGGTAATTCAAGTAACGATTCGCATTCTAAGGACAAGAAACTCTTATCTGCACCAGTGTCAAATAGTATAGATGCATAACTACCGTTAATGAGAAACGTACCGTTAACCACATTATTATCAGCCCTAGCTTGATTGGCATTGATGTTGAAAGCTCTTCCTCTTGCGGGTGGATTAGCTTGGTTGGCTTGATTCACCAGATTGGCTTGGGCTTGGGCATTTATGATGTTTACCAAACGTGGGCAGGTGTTTCGTAAATGGGTTGGATCACCACAATTGAAACAGGCTCTGACTGGTTGCATCATAGGGTAATTAGGTTGATAGTAGGGTTGAGTAGGTGGTAAGAGTAGAGGTTGTTGGTATTGGGCTTGGCCTACCACTTGGTTGTTGGGTTGGGCTTGAGGTTGATTGCGGTTTGGCTTTTGGAGAATGCGACAAGTTTGAATTGTGTGACCTGCACGGCCACAACTCGTGCAATAAAGACATGGGTTCTCAGGAGGGTGGTGATATTGATATTGGTTGCATTTTGGGTGTGATCCTGTGTAAGGTTTCTTGAGTGGGGCGGCAGGAGGAGCAACTTGTGTGATTGGGGCAGCGGTGATAGGAGGATTGGTTTGAGTAACAGCAAAATTCTTCCCATTGCGTTTCCTTTTACCAGCAAACTTAGAAGACGAACCTGTTTGAGTTGTGGTTGGAGTTTCAGCAGGTGTCTTGTCCTTCTTTTCCTCATCTTTAAAATCGCCATTTTGGATGCGATTTTTCGTGAGCTCGGTAGCCAGCTCCATTGCAGATTCGAGGGTTGTAGGTGAAGTACTCAGTACAGAATCTTTAATTTTCAAGGGAAGACCTCGAATATAGTGCTCAATTAAATGACAGAGTGGAGTAAACAAGCTGGGAACTATCTGATTCAACTCGAGAAATCTCTTATTTTATGTTATGTGGTCTCCCTCCTTTTGTTTCAAAGAGTAGAACTCATCCTCCAGTTTCTTGATTTCGCTTCTTGGACAGAAGCGTCTTGTCATGAGCTCCCTCAACTCTTCCCCAAGTTAAGGCCATAGCAGCTTCAGCACCTCGTTTTCCTTTCTCTGTGTTCCACCATATAAGTGCTACCCCGTACAAATGACCGGTAGCATATCGCACCTTGCGATCATCGAGACAATCGCAGTTGAGAAAAGTGCTCTCCATCTCCTCAAACCAACGGAGGAGGGTGGTCTCACCTTCAGTTCTCTCGTATTTTGGAGGATCGTAGGATTTGAAATGCTTGTAGGTGCATTTGGTGGTGTTGGGGGAAGGATTGGCGACATTTTGACCTTCTTGATTGGTAGGGTTGATGGGATTGGCGGCAAGAGCTTGTTGGACTTGTACGACGATGTCGGGAAGTATGACAGCCATCTGTTGGGCTATTTGAGCGGCCATGCGCTCTCCAGATCTTCCTGACCTTCTACCACCTCGAGAGTGTCTAGCAGACATCTACAGGAAATACGTAGCGATATTATGAGTTGATCGGTTTTAGGTGTCATGTGTCGTAAAAAGAGAAAACAACATTCACAAAATAATTAAGAATATAATTATACTACATCCATAGGATGTCTTGGGCTTTGCTCATGTTTGGGTCCCAAATGTCTCCCATACTTCGGCCTAGGTAGTCATGTGGGCCCCCATGACTACTAGGCTTTGTAGGATTCACATTGGTGTTAGCCTGTTAACGCTCGCATCACCTGAATGAAAATCATAAAACATGATGATATAAGGTCGGAGGGTGTCCAGGTGTAGACACAATGACAACTCAAAGTGGGGTTAGTTCACACGACGTTTGGTGGGGCATGCTTTGGCCTAATAGGTCCTTCGTACTCTCATTGTTAGTCCCCAGGTAGGCATTCTGGTCCATTATATTGGATTTACACGAATGCCAATCCTAGACAGGACGTCCCGACTACCGGTTCTCGTACCCTTCCAGTTACTACATGCCCATCATAGAACTCACTTTGATGAGATTGAAAACATGAAAACATTACAAAATCCTTGAGAAAGAAATCGTGAAAATTTGTGAATTTGTGTTGTGTGTGTTTGCATAGACATGATATGTTAAGAATATATAGGCCACAATAAATATCACACAGTAACATGTAATAATGAAAGTGCTTGCATGCATTTGTGTGTGAAATAAATATGAAACAAATAAACATCATGAGTTTGCATGTAACACGTAAGCATTTAAAAAGCTAATCAACTATAGTATAGGCTCTAAGGGTCTAATAACCTATCATATATCCCTATAGTCAGAGCTCTGATACCAATCTGTCACACCCTGACCCGCAGCGGAAATAGAAGTCGGGGTATGATTGGATTTTCATCAAAGATCATGATATTTACTATCATTAAGTTTCATATTTATTAATTGAAATTTAAAAGAAAATATCCAAACACAAAGGAACATACAAACACCAGAAATATTGTTCTAGACAAAACATATTTATTCATCTTCTAAGGCCAATCTTAAGTGTTCCTCTCCTCAGCCTGTCCCTGTATCATGCGTAAAATAATAGTTTGGGTCAACAAAAGTTGGCGAGTGAATCTAAATTAAACATTTAAACAATTCAATAACATTGATTAATTTAAAAGAATAAGCAAAGACCATATGTGAGCATATATATATATATATATATATATATATATATATATATGTATGTATGTATGTATGTATGTATAAACAAACCAACAACCGGATAATATCAACAATGTACACATGCATGATAAATGATGAACTGTGAGATCAATTCTCAATCAAACGGAGCCGATCTAGTGAGGCACGCGATGCTCAACTCGTATCCAACAAGGAACTGATGGGCCTTGTATGAATGACTTGCACTGAAATAACATAATGTAATCACATATAACAACGACAAAAATATACACATTAGATCACATAATGGTGTTAGCACAAGTTGTTTGAATAAATAATATATGTAAACGACACATGATACACCCCAAAACATGAATAAAAAGGGGATTTGCAAGGATTCACTCACAGTGGGTGCGTTTTCTTGGATTGATGACAAACGCGCACGAATTTGGGATTTAACCACGAGAGAAAACTAACCAAAAATAATAACGTAGTAATTCGATAAATAAATAAATTTTATTTAAATTAATATTTTTAATTAATGCTTTTTATTAGATTGTTAGGTTTATTTTGTGGTAATTAATAAAATTTTTAAACCAAGAAAGTCTTATTTTAAGCATTTTTAAAGGAGTTTTAAATGAATTAATAAAGAAAATAATAAAAAAATTGTATCTTGTCAGACCTGACAGGCAGGTCTAGACCAGTTTTATTTGTGTGTGATTGGCAGCGTGTGAGGTTCGAACTCGTGACCTCCCGTTTACGTGCACGCAGCTCTACCAACTGAGCTACGTGTCTAACCCGAAATAACTCTGATTTTAACTATATATATTAGGTTAATTATGAATTCTACTTAATTAGAAAGATTTTTAAAACCTTTGAACCGGTGCACAAAGTCCGCCTCGAACCCGCGACCTATGTTCCGTTTTGCACCCAGCCCTACCAACTGGGCTGGGTGTCTAACCCGGAGATTAAAGGATTTTAATTATATTTATCTATTATATGTATTGTTTTATATTTAAGTTATACAAATGCTTGATTTATATAAGGAATTCGGCATCACGTATGAGACTCGAACCCGGGGCATGTGCTTAGTGTTTGCACACAGTCCACCGCTGGACTGTGTGTCTAACCCGGTTATATACCTTTTTTTAATTATACTTATGATATAAGAAAACGTTGTCTTCTTCCTTTTAAAAACTCAAAGATCGAATCTGACTGATTAGCCAAATTATACAGTTTGGCTAATTGTTTTGAGACCACAAATCATTAGGCAAACAGTAGCAAAGAAATTTAGATAATTATACCAGTTTGGAGGGATGTTACGGTTTTCCGGTTGGGATTCCGGCGTTGTACAGCTTTTCCCGGTGATGTTAGAACGAATCAGAGAGGTTCTTCGGTGATTTTGGAGTGAAGATTGAAAGAGTGGGCGAGGTTTAGAATGGTGATTTAGTCGATATTTATAGGGTATTCAATCCATTAAGATTTTCGGTTTCAAGAACCAAATCATGGGTCAATGATTTTCATTCAAATTGATTTCTGTCGGTCACAATTTAGAGATTTGTAACTGATGTTCGATGTCATTTATATATGCTTCCTCAATTGAAATCGTAATTTGAGCTTGATTGCTCGGATGACAGTTAGAGGTTGAAGTTTCAAATTTGCAGGTTTCATGTTAATGTTATTATAAGAATTATTTGTTTTAAACTTTAGAACAAAAGGTGTGTGCTGCTCAGTGTTGTTTTGTGTGTGTGAATTCAGCTGGGGACCCGGGTTCGACTCCCGGCTACCCCTTTTGCTTACTTTTATATTTATTTTCTTAAGTTAAATTTACTTTATTTATTCTTTTATTAGTTATTACTTTAATTATGTAATTTCTTTATTAACTATAAATAAAAATATACAATTAGGTAACACCATGAAATAAATGCGCAATGTATTTCTAATAAAATTCTTGGTTCTCAGATGGAGCGGGTTTTGGAACCCGTTTTACATGAATTTTACATTATCCCCTACTTTTAGAAATTTCGTACCGAAATTTAGGTAGTAGATGTAACTGGAAAGAGATGGGTATTCCTCACGCATTGAGTCTTCGCGTTCCCAAGTAAACTCAAGTCCTCGTTTTGACTTCGAACGCACCCTGACTATTGGAATACGACTTCATCTTAAACGCTTTTCCCCGAAGTCCATGATTTCTACAAGTCATTCAATGAAGTGCATTGATTCATCGATTTGAATATCTTCAAATGGTATCTGGAGGTTTTCATCGGCGAGACACTTTTTCAAGTTTGATACATGGAACGTGGGATGAATTCTGTTGAGTTCTTCTGGTAGGTCAAGCTTGTACGCTACAGGACCAACTCTTTCGAGTATTTTAAATGGTCCTACATAACGTGGTTCTAGCTTGCCTTTTTAACCAAAACGAACCACTACCTTCCACGGTGATACCTTCAAAAGTACTTGATCACCGACACAAAACTCCAGTAGCTTTCGTCGTTTATCAGCGTAACTCTTTTGACGATTTCGGGCTGCTAGAAGATTATTGCGGATCTGAAGAATTTTGTCAGTCGTTTCTTGGATCAATTCAGGTCTAGTGATTTGCGTTTCTCCAATTTCGTGCCAACATACAGGAGATCGGCACTTACGACCATATAAGGCTTCAAAAGGAGCCATGCTGATGCTAGAATGATAACTATTGTTGTACGAAAATTCAACTAATGGTAGATGAGTATCCCAATGAAGTCTATGACACATGCTCGCAACATGTCTTCAAGGGTTTGTATGGTGCGCTCAGATTGACCATCAGAGCCGATCTAGTGAGGCACGCGATGCTGAACTCGTATCCAACAAGGAACTGATGGGCCTTGTATGAATGACTTGCACTGAAATGACATAATGTAATCACATATAACAACAACGACAAAAATATACACATTAGATCACATAATGGTGTTAGCACAAGTTTTTTGAATAAATAAAATATGTAAACGCCACATAATACACCCCAAAACATGAATAAAAGGGGGATTTGTAAGGATTCACTCACAGTGGGTGCGTTTCCTTGGATTGATGACGAACGCGCACGAATTTGTGATTTAACCATGAGAGAAAACTAACCTAAAATAATAACGTAGTAATTCGATAAACAAATAAATTTTATTTAAATTAATATTTTTAATTAAAACTTTTTATTAGATTGTTAGGTTTATTTTTGTGGTAATTAATAAAATTTTTAAACCAAGAAAGTCTTATTTTAAGAATTTTTAAAGGAGTTTTAAATGAATTAAATAAAGAAAATAATAAAAAAAAATTGGATCTTGTCAGACCTGACAGGCAGGTCTGATCGGTTTTATTTGTGTGTGATTGGCGGCGTGTGAGGTTCGAACTCGTGACCTCCCGTTTACGTGCACGCAGCTCTACCAACTGAGCTACGTGTCTAACCCGAAATAACTTTGATTTTAATTATATATATCTATATATATATTAGTTAAGTTAATTATGAATTCTATTTAATTAAAAGGATTTTTAAAACCTACGGTGCACAAAGTCCGCCTCGAACCCGCGACCTATGTTCCGTTTTGCACCCAGCCCTACCAACTGGGCTGGGTGTCTAACCCGGAGATTAAAGGATTTTAATTATATTTATCTATTATATGTATTGTTTTATATTTAAGTTATACAAATGCTTGATTTATATAAGGAATTCGGCATCACGTATGAGACTCGAACCCGGGGCATGTGCTTAGTGTTTGCACACAGTCCACCGTTGGACTGTGTGTCTAACCCGGTTATATACTTGTTTTTAATTATACTTATGATATAAGAAAACGTTGTCTTCTTCCTTTTAAAAACTCAAAGATCGGATTTGACTTATTAGCCAAATTATACAGTTTGGCTAATTGTTTTGAGACCACAAATCATTAGGCAAACAGTAGCAAAGAAATTTAGATAATTATACAGGTTTGGAGGGATGTTACGGTTTTCCGGTTGGGATTCCGGCGTTGTACAACTTTTCCGGCGATGTCAGAACGAATCAGAGAGGTTCTTCGGTGATTTTGGAGTAAAGATTGAAAGAGTGGGCGGGGTTTAGAATGGTGATTTAGTCGATTTTATAGGGTATTCAATCCATTAAGATTTTCGGTTTCAAGACCCAAATCATGGGTCAATGATTTTCATTCAAATTGATTTCTGTCGGTTACGGTTTGGAGATTCGTAACTGATGTTCGATGTCAGTTATATATGCTTCCTCAATTGAAATCGTAATTTGAGCTTGATTGCTCGGATGACAGTTAGAGGTTGAAGTTTCAAATTTGCAGGTTTCATGTTAATGTTATTATAAGAATTAT
The DNA here is from genome assembly GCA_947069175.1 of Scalesia atractyloides. Lineage (NCBI taxonomy): Eukaryota > Viridiplantae > Streptophyta > Magnoliopsida > Asterales > Asteraceae > Scalesia > Scalesia atractyloides. Next base: position 75,362,057 of record CAMTDV010000022.1, on the reverse strand, counting down.
TTGTTTTAAACTTTAGAACAAAAGGTGTATGCAGATCAGTGGTGTTTTGTATGTCTGAATTCAGCTGGGGACCCGGGTTCGACTCCCGGCTACCCCTTTTGCTTACTTTTATATTTATTTTTTTAAGTTTTATTTACTTTATTTATTCTTCTATTAGTTATTACTTTAATTATGTAATTTATTTATTAACTATAATAGAAAAATACAATTAGGTAACACCATTAAATAAATGCGCAACGCATTTCTAATAAAATTATTGGTTCTCAAACGGAGCGGGTTTTGGAAGCCGTTTTACATGAAAAAGCAACCATCACAAAGGCCTTAAGGGCCAGTCAACCTACAAATTGTTCATACAGCCTTAAAGGCTCCATCCACTATAAGGGACCTAAACGATTCCCTTTAAAAGAAGCATGTTTAACAAGTACATAACATATTGTTTGGATGTTAAGAAAGCTACAAATCACTCAAACGTCAGTAGAACTCTTTGACATACCAGAATTGTCAACTTTAGCCATCTTCACCTTCTTCCCCTTCTTATCATTCTGGTCACCCTCGGTCGCCGTCTCAGAACCTTGAAGGCTTGCCTCCTTCGAGCCTTCGCCACCTTTAACAAAGGTCTCTTCGCTACTCCAAGACACGAGTGCTTCTTAGAAAGAGATTTAAACACTTTGTCGCAAACAGCCTCTTTTAAACCACGGGGTTTCAACCCTTGTAGGACGGAGAGAGGCTTGCCAAAGCATTCAAAAACTTCACCCACATAAGGGTAGGATGAATGCTCCATCTCCAAGACAGCATCTTGAAAAACCTTGAAAACTTCCGGCTGATAGAAGGAGGATATATCTACAGTCTCTCCAGAACCACAGGCTTGATAACCGGAGACAAAGCCTTGATGCCTCCCATGCACAAGGAGCTTACTGTAGATACCACCTAAAGCCCTGTTAAATTCGGAGGAATGAAGAAGATAAATAACTACCTGCTAAAAGCCATGCTCAATGAGCCACTTGTTGTCGCTGGTCACATGAACTAGTGAAGCCTTGAGCCGCTTCTTCTCCTCTAAAGAGGCCTCCTCCCGAGCACGCAAAGCCTCCATTTCCTTCTTCAAACCGTTCACCTCCGCCTCTTGCCTTTGAGTAAGCTCGCCAACCTTTAACACCCATGCCTTCTCTTTCTCAGCAAAGGCCGCACTCCCCTTCTTCAGCGCATTCATAGAAGCCTTCATCTCATTCCGTTTCTTTGAGAAAGCTTCAAATTCTTGCATCCTTTTACGAAACCAGCCCACACCTTCAGGAATTAAGGCCGAAAGATTGCAGGCAGCTAACATCATCTTGGAAATCATTCGGTCATCCTCCATTGACGAACAAGTGTCTCGGCCCCCAGGAGGAGCAAAGTGTGACAACACATCCTCACAAACAGAGGAGGAGGCAAAACTATCATCAACCTTAATATTCCTGCTCGGCACATAACTTCCTCAGAACCGGCATCACTGGACCCTTCAGCAACCTTCCGAGAACCTTTCAACCCCACAACCTTCTTCCCTCCAGCCTTCCGATCCTTGCCAACAACCAACAGCAACTCCTTCTTCCCGCCCTCAACCACAGGTTCCAAATCCTCTGAAACCTCTATGTCATCGCTCAACTCCACAGGTTTAGATCCAAATGGTTGTTCAGCACCCTTTATCAGGCGACGACTTGAGCGGCCGGTGGAAACTTTCGCAGCAGCAACCTTGGAAAATCCTTTCACATTGGGAACATTCACATAAGCTGAACCCTCAAACCGGTGCTCAGCACCTCTAACAACAGCATCATCACCCTCTGTGGCCTCAACATCCGTATAGGCAACATCGGATGTGTCATCACTCTTGATAAAATCCAATGCAGACATAACTGTCAATCAAAACAAAGAAAGGTATAAATAACAATAGAAGAAAAAAGCAAACAAATGCATAAAGAGAAAACGCATACCCCGACCATCCCTCATAAGAACAGGGTCTCGATCTACTTTATCCCACAACTTGCTAATACCCAGAAGCAACAACAAGTGTTCAGGAAAGGGATAAAGCCATGAAGGACATGCATGAATAGACTTCAAAAAACAACTATTCAACTCAGACTCTGCTGGTTCCAACTCATTAAGAATTACATCCAGATGTCTCCAAACCATTCTGAACGGAACAATCAATTCAGAAACCCAAAAAAAACTAATCTTTCCAAGAACCAAGCATAGTCACCATAGATGAAACTAAACAAGTATCAATCTGGGATGTGTCAAATGTAAACCAATCACTGTTTTTAGCCAAGCGGAAGAAACGGCGAAAGGATAGCAACGATGGATCAAACCCTGACGCTCGACACAGGATTTCAAAATGTAAAACCCTAGCAAGCCCTTGGGGATGTAATTGCCCAAAAGACACACGGTACACTCTAAAACATTTAACACAAAAGTAGAAAACGGATGACGAAGATTAGAAAACTCAAAGTGGCGACAATACAAAGCAATAGAACCGGCAGGGCATTGATCTATGGATTTATCCAACCCGGAGCAACCAGATTAAACCGCATATCAATACTCCTTTGCAGACAAAATGCCTTAACCTCCTCTTGTGTAAGACGGGAAAAACTAACGGCTAAATCCTTTCGAGCACCCATGAGCGATGAACAAGAAATAGCAAGAACAGGACAAGAAGAAGACTAACCTGGGAGAAAGGGATATTGCAATAATCTTGTGGATTAATGAATGAAGATGTGAAATAGTAATTAGATAAGGAATTATATTAATAAAAGGACAGTTATAATTACTTATGGGGCTAAGAGAAACTGCTACATGCAGAAAAAACCGTCAAGTTAGTCCCATCAATTGTCTTTTTCAAAATTCAAAATCCGGCTTTTTTGCCGCCCAAAGGGCAAAGCCCGGAACCCTTCAAGCCTTGAAGCCTTTAACCAAATAAAATGTTGTGCAAAAGTCAGAAGCCTTTGAGCTTACACCTCAAACACCTCTGACTTGGGGGGCTGATGACGTAGGTAGATCAAGGTTTAATAAAATAACTTAAGCACAATACAGCTTAAAGGACTAAAAGGCAAAAGGGTTTAGAATCGATTAGCTGTCGTGAACAGCAAAAAGAATGAGAACAGTGCCTTGTCACATCAGCACTTTACGTATACATTTTCATGCACAACCGCAACAGAGCATGTGCAAGAGCACACCCTATTATCTGCAGGTCCAAACCCTTCAACCTACCAAAAAGGGTAAGGCCGCCACTGCAACCAAGGATCATCAGTCAAATGTTTCTTCTTATAGGGAATCCCTGCCCTATAAAGCATGCCCCCTTATCATTCAGGAAGGACATCAGATCAAGACAGATAACTCTTGATCTCTGATCTCATTCCTCCCTCTCTAGAACTCGCTCTATGCTTATTCTATTCTTCACTTAACACTACATCATCACATTTGATACTAACATTCTATGTTGAGTACTTCTCAATCCAGAATCTAAAAGTGAATAACCAATAACGGTGATCTCTCTCCACGTGTTGCAAACGTGGGGGAACCCCACGACCTGCATTAGGCAAACCGGAACCCTTGAACCATTTTGCCTAACCAGTCCAGTCACTATCCTTGGTCTTATATTTGTTGCAGCAACAGGTAACTACCTTAGACACTTCTACCCGTGAGTGCTCCGTCCCCCCTTAACCAACAATGTGAGATACATAATATTTCTCTCTATCACAGTAGAGGACGGAAACAACATCTATATAGTATGTGATAAAGATATGGTTTGTCTACATTCCACCTTTTCAAACCCTGCCGATAGCGAGCCATTGATGCGATTTTATTGGGTATGATTATTGTTGGTTGTTGTTCATTGTATTGATGATCTTTACAGTTCTTAGAAATAGACTTTTAAGAGGAGCAATACTTTAACTAGTAAAAAAATGGTGATCCCCACCCTTGGAGAAATCAGGGAGGAGATCGGTTATCTATACCACTTCATAAAGAAGAATTGTATATGTGAAATCTTCGTTCTTATTGCTAAATGGCTTGTAGCCTTACAACATAAAGGTATGATGAAAACTTGTCGTCCCCATGAGGTTGACAAATGATGGATATTTATCAGAGTGGATGTAACTGGATTATCTAAGCTTGTTCGCATTTTTCTTGTAACAAAACTAGATATTAACAAGTTATTATTTCTTATTATCTAATCTTGTTCATAGTTTTCTTGTAACAAACTAGATATTAACAAGTTATAATTTATAAACAAGTAAAAATTGTTTTACAATGTAGACAAAAATTTGAAAATAATCTTGATACACACTCTAGATTCTTACTTTATATATTGATTCCATCCCAGAAAGATAAACATATTCATATTAATAGAATATCATTTACAGTGAAAAACACTTATTTAAAAGTTATTGTATAAAAAAGTGTTACCATACTAAATTTGAAAAGTGAAGAAACTACTTTTATTTTTTATTTGTATTCTTTTTTATTTAGTTAAGCATATATTTTATTCGTAAAATCTAAAAATAAAAAAAAGCAAAAAAATTATATGATTACTCTATTGAGTCATTATATAATCACTTTCAAGTAATTGCATATAATAACTCTATTAGAATAACTTTACGAATTTTTTTTTACCTTTAGTTTTTCTTTTTAACTAAAATCATGCTTAAATAAATGGGTTTTTTTTTAAATTTTTTTTTCCTCCAAGTATATTAAGACCGATTTGTATTCCTATATTATAACTCTACTAGAATAACTTTACGGATTTTTTTACTTTTTCAGTTTTTCTTTTTAACTAAAATCATGCTTAAATAAATGGATTTTTTTTTAATTTTTTTCCTTCAAGTATATTAAGACCGATTTGTATTCCTATGTTTTATATTTAATATGTAGATGTGAATATTATTTCACTAAATAACAAATAATTATTACCATATGAAATTTGTATTATTCGTATTTATAATTTCACATAAAATCTAACAAGATGAAAAGACATACGCCTTCTCGTCACCTGCGACAGTTACTATAAAACGCTTACTATGTGATTCTCTATACACACCCCTCTTCTCCCGCACAAGTCCATCCAAAGAGGTTTGTAACGATGAATGCCTCTCATCCCTCTCTCATCACTCACAAGAACGCGTTGTTGGATGCATTAATCAAAATTGAACTATAACCACAAAGACAAAAATGGATTATTGTAACCTAGTTAAGGTGAATGGTTAGTAAACCACTCCATTTACATAATATAGTTGTATATTAGCTGTCAAAAGCCATTGTCGTCATCACCTGATTTATCCTTTATTTTTATTTATTTAACTTATTCAACAATATATTATTCAATCAATAATAATAATAATAATAATAATCTTTTTATATATAGTGACTCATCAAATTCTTTCAAAAACCCCCTTTCCCCCTCTGTTGTTTCACCGTCGTAACGCCGTCGTCATTTTCTCTACGATCAACACTTTTCCTACGAAATCTCACACAAATAACGTAAAATCAACTTAAAAACTTCGTGTTTTAGCGTAATCGGACACAAGTTGACGGTTACATGAACGATTTTGACATGAACTGATGATCGGTTATCAATTTCGCGTCGAATAAGCGGTTAATTTCGCTGGAATCTGATAAGGTATATTCCGGTAGGTTATGTTAGAGCAAAATTGGGATTTCTGTTACGATTTACATTATGTGTATACTTTTTGGAGATTTGATAGTGTTCAGTGTTATTGATTGTTCGTATAGTTATTGAAGTGCGATTTGATGAACATGATGATTTGTTGGTGATTTTAGAACGTTTTAGAAGTTATAAGTTTTGCGTTGATGATTTTGTAATGATGAAAATGAAATTTGAAAGTGTTTATGATAGATTAGGGTTTTGTGGAAGCTAGTGTTGATACTGTGTTTTTTTGTACTTATTATTTGTTGATATGATATATTGAACATGATCTAGGTTTGATCATGGACTATATTTAGCGGTTTAACTTTAAAGTACAAAAGTTTCCTAACACGTCAGTGTGATTTAACTAACTGTATTCAAAAGTGTGTAGTGATTTAATTAAAAATACAAAAAAAATTATCGTATTTTTATATAAAAATGTGAGTAAATGGTTTGATTCATTTATAGTGAGTTGACCCCACACTGGCACCCCTCTTTAACGAACCGGTGTGGTGTTTAGCGCCCTTGGTGGATGACTTGGCAGTACGCCCCAAGCCACTACTCCTGGTCTTAGATCTGTATCAAGTTTGTAGTCAGTTTAGAACACAATGCTTCATGATATGTGGTTTTTGTTTAGTTTTGTATGCTTTGACATTCATAGCTGATATGTGCGTACTGATGAACTTGAATAACGCATTGTCTTCAAAACTGGACATACATAATACCTACTCCTTTGGAATAAGGACAGTAGGTCCTACTGTAACCTAAAGCTTTCAGACTTTTGTATATATTCAGATATGGTACAATCTATAAAATATTTATTATTTAATTCTGATTATACTATCTAGGGACCCATGCTCAAATACAATAATGTCAGTACATGCATAACTGCATAAGGTTGTTTGTTTGACTAGAATAGTAGAACTATACTCTTCATTGCACTATCCTTTTGTTGTTGTTGGTTATTGGATCTAGCAGGCATTATTATCAGTTGTCATTAGAAATAGATAATTGAAGATTAGTCATCACGGGGTTGTCGTATATGGCGTATGAATTGTTCTTTTCTGAGACCGGTTTGATGTGGGATGGCATTAAACAAATGTAGGTATATGCTTGATGTATTTTCTAATGGTTAGGTTTGTCTGTTTTTTTGTTGAATTGTCAACTTAGTGATTTAATGTTGTTTTCATTCCCTAAAACATGCGTTATTTTTATATTTAGATAAATTATTTTATGCCTTAAAGCAGCTTCTTGGAACTTGTATATGTGTTCCTATAATATTCATTTAAGAGATGCCTAATCCATTTAAGCTTCTGGTTTTATGTGGTTGCTACTTGCCTTGGTTTAAGCTTTGGGAATGGTGATTATCCAACATCATATCTTTGCCAACCTTTTTATTATAATTATACATATCAAAATATTTGTTAAGTGTATATTATATTATATTTATATAATTAATAGGCTTGTTTTGTCGCACAAGCCCAATCGAGCTCAATGTATGAAGCTCTGACTCGAGTCGTGCTTTTAACAAGCTCACTTAAGTTAAGGTTGATTTTTTTTGAGGAGTAAAATGCCATTTTCGTCCTTGAGGTTTGACCACTTTTGCGACTTTCGTCCATGAGGTGCCATTTGCATCCAAAAAGTTTGAAATCTTGCCATTTTCATCCCTAAGGGCCAAATTTCAAGGGACGAAAATCGCAATAATTTGTCAAACTCAAGGATGAAAATGACGATGAAACGCAAACTTGAAGGACTCAAATACACAAAAAAGTCATTTTGGATGGAACAAACGAAAATGACTAAACCAAAGGGACGATTTTGGCATTTTACTCTTTTTTGAGCAAGATTCTAATCCAAGTAATGTTTTTACCAAAGCTAGTTTGCACTCCAACAACTTACTTCTTGGTCTAAATTGGCTTGGTAACACTCGTAATTCAATAATATTGATGCTGAACACTGTCTGTTATAAAACTAAACTATCTATGAATACATACATAGATAGATACACATGTATATCTCTTATGTATTTTGCTTATAATGTGCGACAGTTATTATTTGCTATCTATCAAGACGAAAGGAATAGAGCCAGTTGTTTAAGATGATGGAACATAAGCGAAGTCCAGTAACTATTGAGCAGGGGAGTTTAACCTCCTTGACACCAAAAGGCACAAGGCCGGCTTGTCCATTTGCTCAAAGGTTTCTACTTCTTCTGGCTTGATTATTGCTTTTGCATTATTATGTGTTATCTCTTAACGGGTCACACGGGTCACTTTATTCAGATGATTAGACCGGTACCTGTCCGCCTGAAAGATTTAGCCGCCGACGATTCCTGATTAACTGATTTTGACTTTGTTAATAGGAAAGAAAAGCGAAATTTGGTGACAGGATAGCAGCCCTTCAGAAGCTTGTCTCGCCATATGGCAAGGTAAACTGAAATCAAGAATTCCAAATGAGAAAATTATAATCGTGTGCATAAAAAGAAACATTAGTCATCTACTTATCGTTCTTGATATGTGCCATGTTATTAAAGGTCTTGCTGCTGGATTAATTATTTTTTTTGGTAAATAAATTGTAGACGGATACGGCTTCAGTACTTCATGAGGCAATGGAATACATAAATTTTCTTCATGACCAAGTCAAGGTATGTCACGGCTCATATCACCCTACCGCCAGTAACCACATTTCTGTCTCTAGAAATGCAACGTTTGCCCATGCATTTGACGGCTCGAGTGCTCGACCTGACAATCAATGTTAATAATATTTTTTTAAAATTACCAATGGGCAATTTTGGTCTTTTGTTAAAATTTTATGAGATTTAAAACATTCATTCAACGTGTGGAAGGATCTAAACATTCCATTGTTAAATTCCATTGTTGAATGAACGTTGGTAGAATACCATGAAACAAACAAAGTCTTAAAGTTCACTTATTTACAATACTATTGCCACGAAGTTTTTTAACAATAAACTTGCATATCATGTTTAATTTAATTACAGAAATATCATCACATGTTTTTTTTTTTAAATCTGAGAAACTGCAAATGTGGTTTCTAGCTATTTTTAAATTTAGGGTTGTTCTTGTTTGAACTTCAAAGGAATTGGAATTAATTCCAATGGCAATTTGTATGACATTTGTTTTGTAAATTTGTTGAATGAATTAGAATTTACAAAACAATTAACAGGCAAAATATACGTTGACTCGCAAAAAAACCAAATGGGCTAACGGGTCAACCCGTGAGTGCGACGGGTGGACACAAATACGGCCCGTTTAGCTATATGAGTTTGTGTGTTCATCCGAACCTGTTTAAACTAACCAAACTCGTGAACTTCGTGTGAGGTTCATGTCGTGTAAAAAGTTCACACACTTAATTTTATAAATGAATTATTTCAAGTAAATTTAACATTTACCCACACTTTTTGTGTGTGTGTATTTTTTTTTAATAATTTGACAACTCATATATTTTGATATAACAAAGCTTCGTCATATTTAATACATAAGTTTTATAACATAAGTGATTTAATATATTTGTAGCATTTTTAGATAAATGAAGCATGTTGAGTGTTAAGACACTTAAACTAATTGTGGTCATCACTTGAAACTCTTTTCTTCCTTTTTGGATGTAAAACCGAATGCATCCCATTCTTGTGATGTGTTCGACAATTAGGGACCAATAGTGAACGAGTTTTGATTTGTGGTTCTGTTAAGAGCATGCGTTGGTTGTACTTGTACAAATGCTTTTGAATAAACAATGGGCTGGCCATGTTTGTTTGCCCAACACATTCATTTTCCTTATTTTGTTACATGTTCCAGCCATATGGAATAAAAGAAAAGGGGAAGAGAAAAAGCTACAAAGGAAAGGAAAGTCATATGATATTATGAATGTAGAGATCTATCTTGGATATGGGAGTATGGGAATACCATTATTTAATGCAACAATCTTGTCATGACTTCTTTTTTGTGCTCTTTACTTTATACTTTAAAAAAAAAGGAAAAAAAGAGGCTGCAAATATTCAAGATTATATGGGTGAAATAAAAAGAGAAAGAACGGTAATAAGAAGGTTAACAAGTAACTACTTAACATACTTTCAAGCTCTATGAGCGTAAGCAAGGGAAGGAGCTAAGACTGCAGGTTGTGGGGCTTGTCCCCTGCCCGTCGAACTCTGGCTTGGACCAGCAAAACCGTCCTCTTGGGCTTGTCATCGTCCTACCAATGCCACCTGTGATGGGGCTGTTTCTTTTTATCTCACACACATATACATACATATATATGTATATATAAAAGGGCTCATCTTCACACCCTAGACCCATCTCTTTAGGCTCATCCCCACACCCGCTGACGTGGACACCTATGTAACGGATCATCCTCAAAAGACTACCCTACTATACACCCTTTAGCATATAGATCTCTCAATGTCACCTTGTCTGATGGCTCCCAAAAAAAATCACATTCTCTCTCCAAAAGTTATAGGCCACTTCATATTCTATCTCGGCACGGGTACTGTATAACATCAGTTTAGGCTTTTTTTATAAATGATGTTGATTACCATTTTTTTGTTTTTTAATGTAATATACCATTTTATAAAATTCTGAATGTACCGTGTCACACCCTCAAATTCCACATGCAGGGTTTTACCGTGAGGCGTGTGACCGACCAGGATCTAGCCACTAATCATGTTAAACCAACCGTCTAAAATAATAAAAGCATCACTATCAACACGATTAGCGATAAGGTTTTAATTTGTTTAAAAGACAGTTTGTGTTGCAGCGATAAATAAAGTTAAAAACCAACAGGAACTTAAAACTACAAGCTAGATAAATGTTCAAAACAATATGTTTAAATGGACCACCCACTCCGGCCGATTGCAATGTCCGTCCAAAGCTGTACCTACTGACCTGCAAAACATGCAACTACGTGTTAACAATAAAGTTGGCGAATTCACAAATTTGAGTTTAGTAAAAGTAAAGTTCACAACGTTTTGATTTAAGTATGACTCGGGTAGCTAACCCTCATCATATGACTAAACTGTGTACCGAATGCTGACGTTTCGTTTGTGCCCTCAATAATGTCTATCAACATTAAAGCAAGAGTGAAGGTTAGAAGTTCACGTCCGACCTCCAGCACGGTGTGAGGTTTGTCAAACCTAATAGCGCTATCAACTAATACCCCGCGTATGCTCACCCGGCAATCTAATCGGTAAAATGTATGGACTTTCATGATAGAGTTTTCGTTTAGTCTAAGTGTACTATCCACCTCCAGTGGATAGCATGTTTCAGTGGTCTACACAAAGGACGTGCGCGTAGCCCAAACCAGGGATACCGTAAAAAGTGTTGTCCCAAACCAGGGACGCATGCTTTTAGAAAAGAGTTGTGAACTCACCTTAGTTTGCTCGGTAGTAAACTTGAAAGGTAATCAGGAAAGTCAATCTCCTCTTGATATGTTTACCGTTTCAATTATTTAATTTATGAATCCTACACGTAGTCTAACACATAGTCACAGAATCACGTTGTGATACAATTACTCATTTAGGTAAGTTTGGGCAAATGATCATCTAATTCCATATAACGCATAATGTTTCTAATAACATATAACACTTTGGTGCAACATATAAGCATATTTAAAACGTTCACAACTACTTTCAGCTCATTGCAGTTTCATTTCAGTTTCCAGGCAGTTTTCATGAATTTATTTAAAATACTAAACAAACTCATAAAATTATGATATTTTAACACAACGTGTCATTTGGTCCTCAAATACTCGTGTATTTTTATCATAACCTGAATCTTTACAGAAAAATCAATAAAAAATCATTCTCTACACCTAGATCTGATCTACAACTTTCTAATGACAGTTTACGCCAAAAATCATTTAAAAATCCTCGTTTATGCTTTTTACGAAATTCCAGTTGGAGATTTTCATGACCTCCTGGAACTTCCTACAGTAAAAATTTTAGATCATAAATCAATTCCTACATTGAGTTATACATTCGTAATGGGCTGCAAATTCTGCCAGAAAACGCAGCATGAACCTTCAATACGGAAAAATTCATAAAACATTCATTTTTCGTCGAAAAAATGTCATTCCAGTGAGGTTTGAAAGGCTTTTCCTGAAAGTTCATCTTAGACTTAAGAAACACACATTTTTGTTCAGTTTTGCCCACGTTACAGCCAATACAAGTCGGCTGTAATTCTGATCAGGTTTTGTTTGGATTCAGCTTTCAATTTGAACATGTTTATGACACTATAAACCCTATTTTTAGCAATCAAAACCCCAATAACACCACATACACGAATATAGCATCAAGTTTCATCATCAACATCAAACATAATCAAAACCCTAGCATGCAGACATGATCATAGAGCTACTAAGTAACAAGTATCATCATCAACACATGTGGCAAACCCTAACACATAAAATTCATGTTATCATACATCAAGAATCACAAGAAATCAATCAAAATGCAGCCATAAATAACAAATTATGAGTGTGTTTTAGAGGGATTACCTAGAGTGATAGAGATGATATGAGTTTTCCTTACTTCTTCTTGAGTTTTCTAGAGAGTAGTTAGAGAGAGATAGAGGTTGATGTATGGGGAATGGGGGTGATCTAGGGTTGGGTTTGGTTTTATTATATATTTTTTAAATAAAACTTTAGCAAATGCACAAAAGGTCCTCCAAGTTTTTCAATTCTCAAACTTGGACAAGAAGTTATCAACATAACTTTATAAAATGACACACAGGTCCTTCGTTTTGCAAAGTTAATCAAATTAACTCCATATGTTTGTTCGTGTGCTACTAACTTGTGCGATTATAAATTGTAATTAACATAAATGGGTTAACAACGTTAACCTGAAAGTACGGGATGTCACATACCGTCACGATGTATAATTATTATTATTATTATTATTATTATTATTATTATTATTAATATTATTTATTCGATAAAGTTCTATTCGAATAGGTCAAATATAGGTGATTTTCTTTTTTATCTTCACAAATCGAACATATATCGATCAAACAACATCAGTATCGTGACGGTATTCATTTTTATGGTTTTCTCAATGTGGCACTATAAAATTCCTTAAATGCAGAGCTGTATTCGCAATAAAACATTTTTGGTATCGTGAGCTGTATTGAGTGTTGGTACCATACCGGTACCAGAACAAATCAAATCGACACCGACCAAACAATATATGTTGATACTGGTACGGGTATTTGTTTTTATGGTCTTCAATCAATCGATGTAAAACACGTGACAATTGCTATGCTGAGTTTTGGTATCGTATTGATATCGTATGAACCGAATTGATATTGACCGAAAGTCGCCGCAAAGCGCAGGAAATGCCACTAGTTGTATAATTTAGCAAACACTGAGTTAATAATACCTATGATTATTGTAAAACTTTATTAAAACTTGACTTGATGTACCATTATGATTATTATCTTGAGCAATTTTAATTTCATTCAACACTTCCCAATTTTCACTTCTTTATATCCTTTCAAAACGTAAAAGAAATCTTAATGAGTTGTTCATTTGATATGGATCAAAAGAAATCAATGATTCTATATGTTTGGTATATAAATCTCTTATTAATAATTATTATATGTTTTCTGGCTATATGTGTTAATTCAATCAACTAAGAGAATACGAACGAAAGTCATGAAATTTATTTATCAATGTTGAAATTGTGAGTGTATTTATCATATGGTTTACATGAATAAGCGGCTGTTGAAAACATAAATAAAATGGAAAGAGTGTTGACATTCAATGACTATTTTTATTCATAAAACATCATACCATTTTTTTCATAACATCAACATTAGCGACCCAAAGTAACTAAATACAAGTCATGGATCAAATTATTCAAGCCAACTAACACAACACCCAAACTCTTGATCCAACATCATAAGTCGATAACTCGATATGCTCTAATCAATGATGAACCGATGGGATGACGGAATAACCCTTTCGACCAAACACCTTCTTCTCACCAACAACACCCATAGGTGCCGTGGCGGGTACGGGTTCTGATGCTAAACCATTGTCACCAATGCAACATGTAATCACATGACCTTCACAACATGCAATGCCTTCAACCTCCACCGTCGTAGTCCCCAAAAACAAAAGCATAAGACAGATTACGACCGCCCCCATTTGCTTGTTACCGACAACCATGTTGGATCTTCTTGATCTTTAGTATTTGGACACTTTGTGTTTTTATAAATTGCACATTATGAAAATGTGTGTATATATATATACATGCATGCATGTATAGGATAAATTTAAGCATTGGTCTTGAAGTAGCTTATTATCAAAGTTTGTAGAATACTATGTGCGTTGATTTGTCCATCATGTCTTGTATCTTTTTGTGGTAACATTTTGAATGTGTCGTGTTTCTAGTTAACCGGCTTCAAGATGATTCCGTATACCAAGGATGCGATCGGTTTGGGTGTTTTCATGTCACCATACGTCACTACTATATAAACATAAACTAGTATTAGCGACGGTAATTCGTCGGTAGAGAATATCCATAGGTAGTCGCCGATATATCCTACTAAAGTAGTAAAGTAAACAAAATGAAAGTTTTAAAACGTCTTTGCACAACGTCGGAATAGTCGTCCCTAATCCATCGCTAAACTTACCGTCCGTCATCCCTTTGTAAATATTGTTGGTAATATGTCGCTAAATGCATTATTTACGCCCTGTTTTTCGTTGGGTATCAGTACTAAGGGTGTCAATCCTGTCAAGTGGGCGGGTTGAATTCTTTACCCCTAACATGACCCATATACTTTTGTGTGTCGTGTCGAACCTATTTAAAATCGTATCACGTTTCGTGTCAAGGCGTTTAATAAGCATTGACTTCCCAACAATTTAAATAATCAATCACTACGACTCAAATGAACTTTTTGTTATTGTGTTATTTAGCTAACTATTTTTGTCTCTTTATCTCTTATTCCAAGTTTCAAACTTTAATTTATATATTTAGCCCAATATTTAGAAAAAGCACAGTGAATAAAATCGCATTTTAACTCTTTAATTTATATATATAGCTCAATATTTAGAAAAAGCAAATAGAAAGATTGGAGAGCCGATAGTTACCTTATAGAGTAAAAAAGTTGGAAATGAAGAATTGACAAAAGAAATCAAAATAGAAAATTAGATTCAGTTTTAATTATCAACATTTTTCATCTCTAAATCCGTAAATAAACATGTTTAAAAACCCTGAAATGGGTTAAGAGGATACCACTTTATTAAATGTGTTGTGTTTGGCCTGATCTCTTTAATAAAACGGGCCATATTAGTCGATCCAAAACCTTTCTTTTCGTGTCCTGACAGAAATTGCCACTTCTAGGCATCACCAATGGGGCAGATTACTACCCCGATTAAGCATATGTAAAGCATCTAGGATAAAATAAAATGTTGATATAGAGGAAGAGATCATTCTTTCCGATGGTAAAGGTTGCATATTGTAATGTTCTAATATGGAGATCATATGTATGGTGCTAGGTTATCTAGCCGTGTATCACACGTATTTTGATAACAAATAAAAAACTCTAATGATATACATAAATTATTATTTGTGGTAGTAATTGATTTTTGAAAAGAATTTGACTGGTCATAAAGTAGTTGTGTAAGGGGTGCGTGCACCCATGTTTTCTTCTTCTAACTTGAGCTCTTAGTCCTTGAACGGACTATATTTTAAATAAATTCGTTGCATAAACATAAAGAGTTCTCAAATAATTTATGAAAATTTTATTGATTATAAACTGTTTAATCAATTATGCATACACATTAGTTAATCATATTTTAGAGGATTAACATAAGCAAATATAGTTAACTATTTAAACATAACCAATGTTTAGGCAGTGTTGTTTATTTTCATAGAAACTAAAGTTATAAAATATATTAAATGAGTCATTTGTTAGGAGGAAAGGGTATTTATATGGATGGTCCAGTAAAATTATTGACCATAAATAGGTAGAACTGAATGAAATTGTATATATCACTATATGAAGAAAATGGTTACGTGGGACGAAAAAGAATGTCAATATTAGAACAAACATAAAGCAAGTGCAAATAAAAAAAGAACAAAAACAAAATTTTCAAACGGAAGCAATCAGATAATGAATGAATGCATTAACAAATAACATAAATTAAAGTTAGTACATAAATGGTTAACCAAATGCTATATGTCCTTTAAGGCCTTGACTCTTCGTTTAACCCACTATGTTTTTTAACACTTTGTTTATTCATATGTCCTTCATGTTTGATGTTCAACAAAAGGTTGAATTTTTTATTTATTTCACTTATAGTTTTACTAAATAAAAAGAAAAAGACTTTGAAATCCCTAATGACTGTTATTATTATTATTATTATTATTTTTGAAATATGTAATTTGTTTTTCACTTAATGTCATCATTAGGTTGTAATTTTTTGCCATTATTATTTAAAGTTTCGTCAATGTTCAACAAAATTCTTAGATCATGATTTACAATGAAGATGGAAGCATCAAGTAGCGATTTCAAGTAATTTTTAGCTAGCCCAAACAATTTATGACAAAATTTAGTTTACGGTTAACCGACCTATAATCACCCGTTATAATCTTCAAATCCAATTATCTGAAACCGTCATAACTGATCGGTTATGCTTATGGTTATTCAATAACCAACATCTCGGTTATGGTTATGGTTTTAGGCTAAAACCGACCTATGTACACCCCTATGCATCACAAGGTGAAGGATAATTGGATTCAAGTTTATTCATAACATATATTATTATGTTGAAAATGGTGAAAATCGTTTTTAACCCATGTCCTATTTTTTATATAAATCGACTAGAATTTATATACACCTTAATATATTTAAATTTTTTTATTAAATAAACATCATATTATGTGTGTGGGAGGGTGTGGGGGTTTTGTTTAACCGAGAACAACCATAAATCTAAAAACAACTAAAGGAAAAAAAAAAATGATGAAAATCCTTTTTGCATTTCCGCAATCCCTCACCTAGAATCCTTTAAACTAGTCATCTTCGTCTCCCTCTTCTTCGACCATGTCACATATCTCCTTCGAGTCTTACTTTCTTCAACCATCACACTTTGCGATAAAATATGACAAAGGGAAGGGAGACACATCTAGGCATTTTCATGTTTGAATCTTCATAAACGTTAAACTTTCTTCGAGTGTCGTTCATCACAGTCTGGTCTTCTTTTATCAGACAACAAAATCCAAAACGCGGTTTGGAAGACACTTTACCGGTTATATGTAATAGTTCTCTTCTACCGGGTATACGAATCTTCAATTTTTGTCAAACTTTCAACTGTCTCCGATTTAGTCTTCTCCTCACTCAAGTGTGTTTAGTTTCAATTTTCCAACACATATTTCTAGTAAGAGTGTGATTTCTTGTGATAGTCAAACTTTTTAAAATAGTCTAGCCAAATTTCCATCGTCTTCATTTTCATAATCGATTGTTGAAGAAAACACAATAGATAATGGGCCATTTTGGTTAGAATTCCTTGAGATTTAAAATATTCATTCAACGTGTGGAAGGATCTAAACATCCCATTGTTGAATTCCATTAACTAAAACATTTGGGAAAAGTTCTTAGTTCTAATCGTTAACTAACCAACCAAAAACAATATTGAATGAAAGTTGGTAGAATTCCACCAAAACAAACAAAGTCTTAAAGTTTCACTTATTTACAACATTCTTGTTTTTAATGATTAACTTGCACCTCATGTGTTTCGTTTAAATACAAAAATATCACTACATGTAAAATATCAAATTACCCTCATGCGAAAGGTATATGGATACATTTAACTTAAAAAAAATAATTACTTTAGGTTAAAAATATAGAGTGTAAACATAAAAAACATCTACTCCAATTATTTTAGTCTAAAGACAATCTCTCTAATTTGCCATATTCTTAAAAGATGGAAAGTGCAATACACTCTAATTTTAAAGTAAAGAGACCATTATCTCCTCACACATGGATGGAGATAATGTTAAAAACTATCTTGGTTATGGCAAAAAGACAATGTCTGAGTTGAAATTGAAACATAAAAGAAATCCATTGTAAATTCTTTGGTTAAAGGATGCATCTGGAATCTCGTTCAAACATAAAAGACGTAAAATGTACTCTGTATAGAAAATATTAATAAAATTAACTGAATAATAGAAAACTAATGAAAGTCATTATATATATATATATATATATATATATATATATATTATTATTTATTTATTTACCTAACTTTTCTGTAGTTGTTGTATATTATGCTTTGTTAATATTTTTATTTTATATTTTATTTTTAGCTTCTATATTTTTCATCTTTTACAAATTATTATAAAATATTTTTTATTTTAACCTCAACTTTTCCACTTTCAACTTTGGTTCCATATAGTTTTCATCTTTTACAAGAATTTCGTTTCACGTTTTGATTAGTTTTTGCGAGTTAGCACGCTGCAATGTGCGTGTGTTGTTTCGTGTTTTTTCGTCTATTTTTTCCTGTTTAGAGGTTCCATCGTAACGAGCGGATCCTAGACCGAATTAGTTATTCTTTTCTATGTTTTACATTTAATATAATTTTGCAGGCCAACTCGCCACCACGAGTGTGCATGGTTTAACATTTTTTTTGCCTAATTTTGTAGTGTGCAAGTCCTAAATACTAGTAAATTTATCTACAATTTTTTTATCAGTGTTGTTGAAATTTTGAATTTATTTGTTATGGTTTACCTGAGTAAGTATGATAAATGGACTATTGAAGAAAATAAAATGGAAAAGTGTTCACATTAGGTGTTGTTTGTTTTTAAGAGATAAAATGTCTAGCGGACCACATCTGCAGACATTTGTAGCAGATGAGGTGGACCAAACCTCTATAGTCTGCAAGAAGAAGGTTGTTTGTTTTTTAACGTATGTAAACTTCTAAAATAAACTGGTGGTGGTGTACGGACAATGGTGGTGGGTGGTGGTGCTGGACGGTGGTGGTGGGTGATGGACGGTGGCGATGGTGATTGACGGTGGTGGGTGGTTGAGGACGGTGGTGGTGGTGGACGATGGTGGGCGGTGGGTGGTTGATGACGGTGGTGGGTGATGGACGGTGGCGGTGGTGATGGACGGTGGTGGTGTTTAATCATTTGTAGACCTTAGAAGATCTTAGAAGTGGCTGAGCCAAGTCTGCAACAAGAAGAGCTCGCGCAAACATTTTTTAATGAAACGTCTTCAGAAAAACAAACAGTCTGTAGATGACAATGTCTGCATGTCGCAGACAGAAGAGCCTGCGCATATCTTTTTTACAAAAAACAAACACCACCTTCATGTCACTAACATATACCACACAAAAAAATTGTGGCCATTATTTATTTAAAACATCAACATTACTACATTACCGATCCAAAGTAATTAGATAAAGTCATGGATTAAATTATTCAAACCAAGTAACACAATACACAAACTCTTGATCCAACATGATTAGTCGATAACTTGATATGCATTAATGTGAACTGATGGGATGACAGAGTAACCCTTTCGACCAAACACCTTCTCACTAACACCCATTGGTGCCATGGCGGGTACAGGTTCTGATGCGAAAGCATCACCCCTTAATGCCACGGCGGGTACGGGTTCTGATGCTAAAAGATTCTCAACAACACCCATTGGTGCCATTACGGGTATGGGTTATGATGCTAATCCATTTTTACCAATACAACATGTATACACATGACCTTGGCAGCATGCAATGCCTTCAACCTCCACCGGTCGTCGTCCCCAAAAGCAAAAGCATAGCACCGATTACAACTGCCCCGATTTGCTTGTTACCAACAACCATGTTGGATCTTTAGTATTTTCACACTATGAGTTTTATGTATTGTACATTATGAATATGTGTATATATATACATGCATGCATGCATATATAAGATAAATGTAAGCATTGGTCTCGCAGCAACTAATTAACATTAACTCACAAGATTGTAAAATACTATGTGCATTGATTTGTCCATCATGTCTTGTATTTATTCAAGGTAACAATTTGAATTTTATGTCGTGTTTTGACGTAAGCGGCTTCAAGATATTCCGTATAGCAATGACATATTCGGGCTAGGTATTCTCATTTGTTACCACACCCTAGTAGAAAAACGATTATTATCAACATTTCGACACAAGTCACCAATGAAACAGACCCAACTAAATAAATATAAAATAGATACAAAAATTGGGAAACTAAAATCAACTTCTTAGTTGCGATGTTGGAATAGTTTTCGGTAATCCATCACCGAAACTATCGTCGGCGATCCCTTGATAGATTTCGTTGGTCTGTCGTTAAATGCATTACATGAAGGGTTCAATCCTAATTGGATCCGTTTAGAAAAATGAAGAAAGTTAAAGGGGTGAACTGTAGAAAGGTCAAGTTTATTATTATTATTATTATTATTATTATTATTATTATTATTATTATTATTATTATTATTATTATTATTATTATTATTATTTTATATAATAATAATAATAATAATAATTATTATTATTATTATTATTATTATTATTATTATTATTATTATTAGTATGCATATCGATTAAATGGCTCGGTTCAAATAAGAACCATTATGAGTTGTGAGAATCATGAGAATTCATATTTCCCGCGCGAGTTAGGCCAAAATTTTTTTGAACATAGATAGAAATATTATAAACACATCTGTAAATAAATAAAAAAAATTGTCGAGTCGGTTGTTTTGCCTGATGTAAGTTCTTTTTACGCGCTGGTGTAAATTTGTTACGAAGATAAATATTTTTTTAAACCTCATATAAATGTGTGTATGCAGCATTTAAAAAGAAAATCTTGCTGAAACAAGTGATTTTTTTATGATTTTTGAGAAATTTATTTTTTTGAAAAAACCTTTTGGATTGCGTAGTTCTTACGGTCCCACAACCCACGGTGGATCTCATTTTAACCCATCCCTATTGGTTAAATATTTGATTTATTTGCATATTTATCTAGTTGTTTGAATACCTCAATTTACAACCCTGTGGTTAGAGATCATTTACCCTTTAACGCCCCTAAGGAACTTTTGTCCATCTATATCCTTAACGTTTGAAAAATGATAATACTTTACAACCTTGTGTTAGTTAACTGTCACGTTTCAAATCTGAGCCGAGCTCGAGCTTTGATTTCCAGCTCGGTTCATTGTCGAGCCGAGCCCGAATTTTACCTTAGCTCGGATCGTGAACAACCCTACAGAGAATGGTCTTGGGATTAATTGTACAATCAAATTACCCAATTATAGATGACAAATACCCCATTAGTTACTAAACCCCTCACAATGCAAGAAAACTGAATGTGAATGATAAAAGACAGATAATTGAAACATGAATAATTGATTTAAATAAAAAAAAACACAAATAGTTGCACAATATAAAAATAAAGAACAAATCCAAAAAAACCATGCACCTGGAAAAAGTTTCAAGAGAATTAGCCGTTCTATCGGTACGATTGATTCTTCACTTGTGGTGGATGGAAAACTTGAATTCATAAACTAGTGTGCTTGGAAGATGCTGGAAAGCCTCAAAATTTCCTTTGGATGCCTGAAATTCGTTTAGGAGGCTTTTGGTTTAAATTGGGTGGGACACCCTAAAATTCACATCACCATCGCCATATGGGCCCCTAGTATGATAAATTCTTTCTAGATGTCTGCCTCTATAATAACTATGTACGTCCCATTTGAGTTTCTTTTTGAGGGCAAGCATTGCGCTCCCTAGTGTGCAATGTGCGCGTCTCTATTTCTTCATATCATTGATCCTTCCACATTCTTTTAAACTCTCGTTTAACTTCTAAAAAACATTCTTAAAGGTCTGGGTACCTGCAAATCTAAACCAACCTCAAAGTAAACTGGTTTTATACAAATAAACACTTAAAACCACATAATTATATATGTTAAATACCCTCCTATCAACATGCTTTGTACTTGTACAAATGCTTTTGAGAGAATAAACAAATGGGTTAGCCATTTTTGTTTGCCCAACACATTCATTTTCCCTATTTTGTTCCATGCTCCAGCCATATGAAATACCATTGTTTAATGCAACAATCGTTCCATATGCAAAAGAAAATACAAAGAAAGAAAACAACAAAAAAAGTGTCATATTATACTGAATGTATGGGAATACCATAATTTAATGCCATAATCATATTATGACTTCTTTTATATCCTATTTATTTTATACCTCTACAAAGAAGAGGAAAATACAGGCCGTAAATATTCAAGAATCAAGATTATATAGGTGAAAAAAAAAAAGAATATTAATAAGAAGGTTAACAACTTAACATACTTTCATACTCTAAGAGCATAGGCAATAAAAGAAAAAAAAATCCTATCACATTCTTCCTCCAAAAGTCACAAACCAATCCATATTCTCTCTCGTCCTCTCTCACATTTCTTTCTTTCTCCCTCTCCAACCCCCTCTATCTTGCACCTGTGCGTTTTAGACCCTTTATTAATGTTCTTTTTCTGCCCAAACTTGTAAGTTTATGATCAAGTTTGTACAAAACCCTGTTTCAGCCTTTGAATAGGAAAAGGATGAAGGAAATGTCACAAAACAACATTAGGCTATGTAATGGTTAAATACGTTTTTATTGTCACATCAAAAGTGAGTTGTCACGTAATCATGACCTTTCACTCACTTTTAAAAAGTTTTACAAAATTTCAATATGCACTACCCATTAGGTGACTCGGGGCATCATGGTTAAGCGTTGGGTTGAAGCCGCTTGATTGTTGTTGTTTGTTTCAATATAATGACCGTTGAACGGTTGATTTAGTTAGAGATTTATTATTTATTTTTCTTTTTTTAAACACTATAAAACCATAACCAAATCACACCACAATCATAAAAACTTAACTACAAACTCTCAACTACTCTCAATACATTTATTCGCCCCAATGTTTTTACACCATGTCCAACGAATTTTTCACTCCATCATTCCGAAATCCGCAATGCGTTATCATCGGACGATAGTAGTCTACAATATCTTGAGGATGTCGCCTAGCGAGCCGAATTAGAAGACACGGGAACATCTTAAAAAGATATGTAAGGCGTGATCGTAATGAAGCTAACAACGTTTTGTTGGAAGATATTTTTCCAACGAGCCCAAATACCACGAAGAGATATTCAAACAAAGGTTTCGTATGTCGAAATGTCTATTTTTAAAATAAAAAGCCGACATAGAAGCATACTTCGATTGGTTTCGAGTGGGCGTGGATAGGCGGATGAAAAATAGTTTTACGCCTATACAAAAACGCAGATCCACCGTTAAACACCCCTTCCTCCCTAGGTATAATATTTAAATATACTAATTAAAAAGAATAGATATGAAAAATAAAGTGGCGTTATTCAACACGTGGCATACTTTTTTTATTGTTAAACTATATTTAAAAATTATATAAAATCTATTTAATTTAAAAAACAAAAAATAGTAATTAAACTAATAACATTAATAATTAAACATTACAAAATTCAAAAAAACACACACAAAATAAAATAAAACCTAATGTTAAGCATTAATACATAAAAAATATAATAATCGGTCACACCGAAACTACTTGTATGATGTCGTCCTCCCCAAGGACACGCGTTTTCCACCATGGTGGGCACCGTCTTGAATCTTCCGCAATCTAAACGGATAACCAGAAACGAGAAAAAGCGTGCCCACTGTTCGGGCGTAGTGCTATTTAAAAAGCCCGTGGCTCGAGGCTCGCTCGAAGTTCTCTCGAAAAAAGTTTGAAAAAAGCTCGGCCCGAAGTCATCTCGGTTTTAAACGAGCTAGCTCGGCGAGCTCGGTTTGTAAACGAGCCGAGCCCGAGCCAAGGTAGGTTCGGTTCGTGGCTCGCTCGTTGGCACGTTTAAATTAAACCCCAAATTATGTGTGAGTGTGTGTTTATATACATATAGTCTAATATATCTAAGCAATGTTGTCTAGTTAGTAATATGGTTACTTTTTTATCGAAAGAAATAGATTGTCAAGTTATAGTTTTAATTATTAATATTGATTTAAAAGACATAGATTAAGGTAAGTAACAATAAATCTTTTCTTTTTCGTTTTATAGTTCGCCTAAAATTACTATTCTCTTTAAAAAGTCCGTTCGCTCAAACTTCGCTCGAAAAAAGGTAAATACTCGGCTCGAGGTCAGCTCGGTTTTAAACAAGCCGGCTCGATTTGATTTTTAAACGAGCCCAGCCTGAGCCCACCCTGGTTCGGTTCGGCTCAGCTCGTTTACAGCCCTATTTGGGCGGTATCACCCCTATGGATGCAGAACGGTTGGAAAATTCTCCCCCATACCAGACCCTCGAGCGATTACGTGGCATGTAGTTGGCTCAAGGCTTCGACCCAAAACTCGCATAATCCGATATCTTCTTTGGACTAAGGAATTGTTGCCATTTTGGTTTTTTGAAGTGGAAATGGGTAGAGAGTTTATAGAATTTTGGGTGAAATGTGAGAGTCTGTAAAAAAATGGAAGGAGTAGGTGGTTTATATTGGGGAAAGTTTTTGTTTTTAAAAAAGTAAAGTTATTAAAGTTTAAAAACTTACCGTTGGGGTCAAACGGCTATTACCCACGTCAAATTAGAACGTGCCACGTCAAAACGAATGTCATCTCCATGCTTATGGAATTTTCCCCACCGAAGGAGCCATGTCGTCCTCAACGCCGTGGGTGGGCGGGCCGGTGTATACCACGTTGACAAGCGTCAACGCTGGTTTTAATTGTACACACCGAATGGTGTAATGAATATGTTTTTAATTTCGTATATAAGCATGACATTCTAACTTTAATCTACATTTTGATCGTTTTACGACCAAAGCTATATTATAGTTTTAATCTTTTATTATTTCTTTCAATTGTTTTGCAACCGGAATTTAAGTTTGAATTTTGATCAGTTTCTTTTTTAATTTTTGTGAGTGTTTTACGACCAAAATTTGAATGTGAACATCATAAATTAATTGAAAGATTGAATTCGGAGAAGGGTTCAATTTCATTCCACACATCCCAAGTTTCACTTCTTTATATCCTATATCAAAACGTAAAAGAAATTATAATGAGTTGTTCATTTGATATGAATTAAAAGAAGTGAACGATTCTATATGTTTTGTAAATAAATCTCTTCTTTAATTGTTATTATGTTTTAAGGCTATGTATGTTAATTGTCTCAATTTAATCAGGTTATGTGTTATCATATATAGTAGTAATAATTTGATGAAAACATCTAGATAATGTTTGTACGTCAATGTAGACTTGTATTCAGATAATATTATTGATAAATTTAAAAAAGGGAAAATTACGAAATAGCTATCGACCACCATGACTTTTAAAAAAGACCGCCTCAAGCGTTCTTGGAGCGGCCTCTCAAGCACCTGAAGC
Source organism: Scalesia atractyloides (assembly GCA_947069175.1). Taxonomy (NCBI): domain Eukaryota; kingdom Viridiplantae; phylum Streptophyta; class Magnoliopsida; order Asterales; family Asteraceae; genus Scalesia; species Scalesia atractyloides. Next base: position 75,336,985 of record CAMTDV010000022.1, on the reverse strand, counting down.
GTCTTTTCAAACACCCAATAAAAAATGAACGCGTGGCGTTTCAAATATTGCAGGTGGACCCTGACACTTCCCATGACCTTCCAGACACATCCTATTCCCTTCCGGACACATAAATAAAGGGATTTCCAAAGACGCATCCCATGCATTTCCAGACGCATACCATGCATGATGCGTCGCTTTAAGGACACATGAGCCAGCCAAATCTGAAAGTAGTTTTGGTTAATGGTCATTTTTGTAATTTTCCCAAACATAATAGAAAACCAAGGAAAAATTTAGAAAGTTATTTATCAATGTTGTTGAAATTATGAATGTATTTATCATGGATTACGTAAATAAGCAATGATAAGATGCGCTAGTGAAGAAAATAATATAGAAAGACTGTTAGACATTTAATGACATCATATCACGAACATATACCACATAAAACATCATGGCCATTATTTATTTAAAACTCAACATTACTACATTAGGGATCCAAAGTAACTAAATAAAGTCATGGATCAAGTTATTCAAACCAAGTAACACAACACACAAACTCTTGATCCAACATGATCAGTCGATAACTCGATATGCTCTAATCAATGATGAACCGATGGGATGACGGAGGAGTAACCCTTTCGACCAAACACCTTCTCACCAACATCCATTGGTGCCATGGCGGGTACGGGTTCTGATGCTAAACCATGCTCAAGGCAACATGTAAACACACGACCTTGGCAGCATGCAATGCCTTCAACCTCCACCGTCGTCATCCCCAAAAATAAAAGCATAAGACAGATTACGACCGCCCCGGTTTGCTTGTCACCGACAACCATGTTGGATATTCTTCTTGATCTTTAGTATTTGGACACTTTGTGTTTTTATATATTGTACATTATGAAAATGTGTGGGTATTTATACATGGATGCACATATAGGATAAATTTAAGTGTTGGTCTTGTAGCAACTAATTTTAACGTTAATTTATAAAATTGTAAACTACTATGTGAATTGATTTGTCCATCATGCCTTGTATTTATTAAAGGTAACACTATTGAATATGCTGTGTTTCTACATAAGCGGCTTCAAGATGATTCCGTATTGCAATGAGATATTCGGGTTGGGTGTTCTCATTTGTCACCATACCCTTCTAGTAAAACGATTATTATCAATGGCAATTCACCGACCAAACAGATCCAACTAAATAAATAATAATGGATACAAAAATATGGGAAACTTAAAACAACGTCTTTTGCGAATGTTAGATCAATTCTTTAATGTATATCTGATAACACGGGCGGACCTAGAGTGATAGAAGGGGTAACCTACGTTGCTTCTTGACATTTCGACGGTAATGTAAATTTTGAAAAAATTTAACGCTTTTTCGATTTCGTTAACCCGTTTCATTGAAAGTTACCCCAATGCGGATTTTCTAGATCCGCCACTGTTGGGAACCGCATGAGGGGAGACGTCATGACGTTGATGATGATTGGCTTCCTATTTAGAGTGTATAGTTAGAATGGCTAAGGTGGTATGGAGGCTAGGAATGGTAATAGGTTGTGTTCGGGTCGGGTATTGTTAATTCCAAGCTCATACATGGTTGTAATTCTTTGTTTCATACCCGACCTATTACCCGTTTGTTATTTGTCGGGTAATTACCCATCGGATATTGGGCAAACCCGTTAATTTGTTAAAAATACCATTGAGACTCTCATGTGCGTTTTTCAACTCTAATATGTATATAATTTACTATTTTAATAACTACAATAATGGAAAATATGACCAATCACATACACACATATCAAATTCAAATGCATATCTGAAACATACATAATTAACTAATTAAGATGCTACTACTTTGGAACACATAATGCCAGTTTATGTATTTTGTATTTAATCGAACACTAGACATCTTTCATCTGCATAAAAAACAACATAACTAAACATAAAATCTTGTTTGTGTATGATAAAGTCTTGAAGACAGAAAAAAAAAAGCAAAATCTATGAATAATAAATAATTGTATGTACTAAAGTTTATATAAATGGGAAATTAAATTTAAATTAACATACTTTTCGGGTATAATTCGGGTAAACGAGCAGGGTATCGGATGGGTATCATTAAATCTCATACTCGTACCGTACCCGTATTTTTTTTAATCCCATACCTGACCCATATGTTTCGGGTTTCAGGTATACCCGTCGAGCTCAAGCTTTTTTGTCATCCCTAACGGAGGCTCACGAATTTAGAGAGGCAGAGAGAGGGATGAATTTGATGTGTTAATCTCTCTCTAATGATTTCTGTATATACACTCAAGGGAAAATACTAAATATGATATATTCTTAGGGTAATTACGTCCATCAAATAATTACCAAATTAACTTATAGAGGTAGTAAGTCAACGAGCAATTGATCAATTGAATTAATTAGATAAATGATAACTAACACCATATAACTAAATATTAATCCTACAACGAGGTCGGAATAGTTGTCTGCATTGCAATCTATCATGGAAACCATCTTCGGTGATCCTTAGATAGATTTCATTGGTATCTGTCGTTAAATGCATTAACTGAATGTTACAATCCTATCTGGGTTGGGTTGCAAGAATGAAGAAAGTTAAAGGAGTTGAATCGTATATAAGTCAAGTTTATTATTATTATTATTATTATTATTATTATTATTATTATTATTATTATTATTATTATTATTATTATTATTATTATTATTATTATTATTATTATTATTATTATATTATTATTATTATTATTATTATTATTATTATTATTATTATCTGTCGTTAAATGCATTAACTGAATGTTACAATCCTATCGAGGACGACCCACTTTGTTATTGGTTAAGTATAGAGGTGTACAAAAAACCTTAACCGGAATCAAATTCTATAAAAAACCCAGAACTGGTTTTCTTAATACCTGGGCATTCTATGCCTGAAACCGGAACCGACCCTACCCGTAGGGTATGCATTTTGATCACAATACCCGAAACCGGAACCGGAATCGATCATACCCGATTAATACCCAAAACCGAACAAGAATCGGAACCGGATTCAATGATACCCAACTATACCAGATACATGATTTATATCTTTCTTTTATAAATTTATGTTAGTGCATTTATTTTAATTTCTTACATTATACAATGCATTCTTAATAATAATAATAATAATAAACAAAAAATACGAGAAAATAGGGTAATAAAAACACAACAGAGTATAAAAAAATACGAAAATGTAGAACTAAAAAACTTGGAAATAGGGTATAAAACCCCGAAAATATGGCATTTTAATACCCGGTTTTCTAAGAACCGAAACCGAACCCAATCCGGAACCGGGCACATAGGTTATGGTTTATGGTCAAATAACCGGAATCGGAACCGAACCAATTATAGCAATAACCGGTTTCAATCCTTAAAACGAGAAACCGAAACCGGTTCCATATTAAAAATACACAATTTGATTTATTTGCATGTTTATCTAGTTGTTTGAATCATTAGATATTGAGAGTTTGAGGCTTGGCATGTTTAGGAAGTGTTTAATATAAATAGATGGTTAGTGATTATGTAAGTGTAGTGGTAATGCATGCTTTGAATGTAGTGATAATATCATGTTCAAGCTCGGTTATGAGTCAAACCGACTCAGACTTTACCAAGTTTTATATCAAGTTTGAACACAATAAAATGGTACAAGTGATGTTTTGAGTTTATAGCGTCTTAGATATGAATTTTCGTGAAGGTTTAAATCTCTATGCATGTGTTAACAATGATGTCCGCGCAATTTGATTTATTAAACATCATGGTTTCTTTGCCATTGTAGTAGTAATGCTTCCTGCCACCAGAAGTGTCATCATGAATATGATCATCATACCCCTTTTGATCATCATGTTGATGATTGTTTCTTGACAATACATTATGGGTTCTAGTAGTTATTTATACAAGTGAATATGTTGTTTAGACGGCAAGACAACAAACATGCAACCTAAGTATTGAATTTGATATAATAAGGTCTTGGCTATATATATTTTTCTTAGATAATATCATCTTAGCAAATGTATGATTGACACACTAACAATGTTTAAAAAAGAAAGTTATATAAAATGTCGTTGATACTTACCGTATATCAAGTCATGTAAAAAACCTTAATTAATCAATATATATAGCTAGGTTTAATATACTTCTTGTTTGATTATATAAGTAACTTAAATGATATTATTTTGCAATGGAACTAAGAACCAAGGAACAAACTAGAAACACAAAACACAAGATAGATAGAATTGCAATAAAGAGAAACAAACAATCGTTTAGTAATGATATTGTAAATTTAATTTTTTAACAATTTTTAATAAGCTACATAGACATAGTTATAATAAGTTCATGATTAACTAGGGCGCGACAGATGTCTACTTGCCTAGCAAGCAAAGCATCGATGACCGATGATGGTTGGGTGTTTTCAAACGCCAAGTGTGCACTGACTAGTGACGGACCCACCAAGAATTTTGGAGTAGCTTGACTACGGCTGTCTATTAGTTGGATCAAGTTCGGGTCAATTTACTGGATTACCCAAAGAGCGACCATGGACTTGGCGTGGCTGGACAACAAATCAATGACTAAGATGAGACCTATTCAAACTTTTCCAGCATGTATGGTGCGCGTTTGTTCAGTTTTTTCTCATCGTCTTTTCGTGCTTTTTTCTTGCGTTTGTCACCTTTGTTTATTTTATTTATTTTTTAAAGTCTATACAAACAATTTAACTTTTAAAAGCCAAATAGGCTAAAGGACTTAAATAATTTTTATTTTTGGACTTAAACAATTTCATTATTGCTTACTGTGGCTTTAAATATTTGTATTCTTTCATATTTGTTATTTAGATTATACGCGGGTTGGTGTCAAAAATTCATGCGGGTCATTCATTCTGGATTTTGTTGTATATATAACACTAAAAACAAAAAACCCCGTGGGGTGCAGCCGACCCCCATACCTTGTCCTTAGGTCCATCCGCCAATGGCACCGACGCAACACTAGCATGTTGTTTCAATGCTTCAGCGTTAACCAACGTTGAGTTAAGCATTGATCGACGCCAGTTCTTCACATTTCCTCCAAGTTCTTCTTTTCAAGCTTCTCTACATTTGTCTCCAATTTGGTATACTATCATATCATTAACCAATCAAAGTGTTTTATTTTCTAATCATAGCGTTACATCTAATAAATAATTACCATGCAACAATGTATATAAAATCGTTAAACCGGACATCCTAGACTTATATAGTTTTTTCCACGAGTAACTTTATGTGTTTAGTTAAAAGACACAGTAAATACATATAATTTTGATGATACTAATTCTATTTTGAACTTAGCGATGGTTTTAGATCATATAATTATTCAACTTCTAATAATTGAAATTCGAAAGTATTTTGAGGGTTTTGGATAATCATATTTTCAATCAACTTAAGTATTTTGAGGTTTTTGGAAAATCATATTTTCAATCAACTATTATAAATTATTTCAACAAATTAATCGTTATACAAAAGTAAATATCTAATTCATCTAACAAAAAATATCGTATTTATTGTGTCAATAGCCTCTAGGTATAGTGACATCAGGTGTCTATTCTCGTCAAAGTCGGGCGGATTCAAGGACTATGTGTTTGTCATTAAAAAACAAAAAAAGATAAGTTCACCGGAGCGATCAACATTCAATTGTGCATCCATATTTTCGAGTTTAACTCGACTCGTTCATTACATAGATGGTAAACTGTGTCAACATATAAAGGTTGGAACGTGGGTACAACGTAAGGGTTCGACCGTAAACGTCACATAACACTTGTGACAAGTTATATTTGTTCATTCTGTGTCGAGCAAAAAGGGTTGTTAACGAGTCAAGCCGCGCCAAGCTAGATTCAAATTCTAAACCAAGCTAAAAACTTGAGCCTGAGCTCGTCTTGTTTACAAATTGAGCCAACTTCAAACAAGCTTCTAGACACGAGCTAAAAACTTGGGCTCAAGCTTGTCTTATTTAACATACTAAATTACTTTTGCCCTTTTATCCTACTCCAACTTCATTTCATGTTCATGACGCGCTATGTGCAGATGATAAAAGGTCAAACACGCTCATCGTGTAGACATATATGCCAAGGCGTGTATAGAAACCTGGCAGAGATTTTATGATTGCCGTTACGAGTCTCAACAACTCACTGGACCCGTAAACTCGATGATCAAACCAAGGTACTTCAGTTCCTCCACAAACACCCATTTAACGCGCTTTTCGTCTCTTGGCATAATACCAAGTGTGCTATTTCTTGTTTAGCATAAAGCATGACTTGCCGTTACAGAGTGCAGCTTTTGTGTAACTTGACTACAAATTTGAAAAAAAAAATTTAATGTATTGACACATTAACTGTACCTGTTCTTTTTAACCATAGACTGTAGATGAACATACAAGATTTGGTTCCAAACATCTGGAACTCCAGGCAGACACCAATGGCTACAATCTTCGCCTTTCGATCCGCCACCTTTTCTTCCATAAATCGAAGGGTGGCCATCGATTCTGTAATCCGACAAATTCGTTATGTTTAACAACTTGACATGCTTTTTCATCTGACTTATAACCTCTTCCACAATCACATTTTTTTCTGCATGGTTCTTGGTTGCAGTGTGGTTGAGGGGTCTAGAAGCTTCTTTACAATGACCGCCTGCGTTCCACTCACCTCCGTTGAAATGCGTAGGGGCGGAACTTCTAAACACGACTTGTGTTTTTTGTGGATTTATGTACTTATCGACCCATGATGCCCATGTTGTCATTGATTTTCTGAAAGCCGTTGTTGCATCGAGACGAGGTATGACGTTATCGCCTTCTTGATAGTAATTGACCCTGTAAGTTATAGTGTTAAACGTCATTAGTTTGATGAACACAATGCGCTTTAAAGCTAGTATAAGCTCCTGATCGGGATTTACTTAGGGGTGTTCATCAAATCGAATATTGAATTTTCGAATTGCTCAAATCGAATTTTGCGAATAATTTATTTTTTTGCTTGAATTCGAATTCAATTAAGAACCAGCCAATTCGAATTCGATTCTAATTTGATCAAAAGTTCGGATTTGAATAAATTCGTTTTGATTCACATTTAGTTAAAATATGTAATGAATTCGTTTAAGTTATGGGCTTTGTAATGGGTTTGGTAATGTGCTATTTTAATACTTAGAATAAATTTAGAGATTAATTTATACTATTGCCCAAGAAAAGTTACATATGTATTATATATAAAAATAATAAATAAATATGTATAATTTTAATTTGGATTTCGAATAGAATTAAATTTAAAACTATATATTCTTATTTGATTTACGTGGACTCCAATTCAATCGAATTCGAATTCTTGATAATCGAAACGAATTCTTGATAACTGAATCGAATTTTCGAATTCGAAACGAATTCTGAACACCCCTAAATTTACTGACTTTCAACCAGTTTGACTTTTGTAGAGTCAAACTGTAATTTTGAGCAAACTACATGATATTTATCAAGAGATGTTTGATAAGATATAATAAACAGGATTTAAAGACCTGAACTAAAACTAATTTGTATTTGGGACGTTTCAGAACTGTCGTTACTTTTTTAACGTATAGAAACCAAATTATACGGGACGAGTTACTCTAATGAGGTGTCAGATAGTGTGAGCTCACCCAGATCGTGTTTTGTAATGGTTCCACCAATGCGCGGTGTTAAAGATCAAAACATCAGCTCCTTTCCATCTTGATGAACCTCTATCAACCGTATCAATCCTCAACGTCTGCATGCGTTTCCTACCAACTCTTGCCTTGCCCTCATGAACCAAGAAATGCGAAACATAGTATTCAACCGTACATTTATAATCCTAAAATCAAGAAATTAAATCATATAACATGAAGGTCAAATTCACATAAGAAACTCAAGAACATTGACACGAATAGTTATTAAATTCATAATTATTTAGATTACCACGAATTTGAAGCAATAGTTTCCTTTTTCTTTGGTGATACGTCGGCCATGCGTCTCGTACACCTTTTTTGGATCTTTTATGGCACTCGTTAACATACACAGCAGGGACTCCCATTGATTTCGGTTGATAGAATCACCAACAAACACTACCCTTTTCCCCCTAATCAATTCCAACATGTTTGTTGCATTGAACCTATGTAGAATCAAATTATTCGAAATCAATATATAAAAGGCAAGAATTAGATAACTACTTTTAAATATAACCATTTTCAAAACGCAATCTAATCGAAGATTATCACTTTCAAAACACAATCTAATAAAAAATAACCAACTAATGATGATGATAAAATGTCACTGACCATCCTAAAATTCAAACTAGAGATACAATAATGATTAACTAACAAACCTAAAGGTAAATGATAAATCTAATAATAATTACTATAACAGATAATAAACTGGGCAAAGTGGCAAACAATTATCACTTTCAAAACACAATCTACTCAAAGATATTCACTTTCAAAACACAATCTAACCAAAAATAATCATTTACAAGTGAAAAAGACTTGTGATATCTCACCTTGGTATGTCACAATCTTGAGGCTTCCACCTCCACTTCATATAATCTTTATCCAATCTCCCATTTCCCTCACAATCAAAACCCTCATCTATGAAAGGACAAGTATAAGTGGAATACAAAGGATAACTCTCATCAAATACCCATTTCCCCTTGGTAACATCACACACTTTTCCACTCTTTTCCCCCTTATAAACCTTGTCACCAACTGGTTTCAAATCAGAAATATTCACATTTCTCTCAAACCCATCAAAGATTTTCAAACTTTTTGAAGGGTTTGATGCATTTAAGGGTTTATTAATATGGGTTTGACTCAGGTTCACCACACTTGAATTTATTTCCCCTTCAATACGATCGTCAGTCTTTCTTGAATTTCTCTCAAACCCATCAAAAATTTTCAAACTTTTTGAAGGGTTTGATGTATTTAAGGGTTTCTTGAAATGGGTTTGACTCAGATTCACAAATCTTGGAGTTGATGAGTTCAAATTCAAGGGTTTGGTGACGAAATGAACAGAGGTGGACTCTGTTTCTTTAAACTGAAAATGGGTTTCTTGATTGATGATTAAAGGGTCAGATTTGAACACCCAGAAGGAGAAAATTGTTAGAAAGAGAATGGAGAAGATGACTGTTGAAGAAAAAATGAAGAATTTGGTGCGTTTGAGTGAGAAACTTCTTTGTTTCTCCATTGAAGAGGTTGAAGAATAGTGAGCATGAGGGGGAAGGAGGAGACAGTGACAGGCATCAAAATAAGGATAGTTGTTGAATGCTGCTCTATTTTTGGGTAATAATTGTTGATTTTCTAAATGATGATTTGCTGTGATTAGAATAGTGGTGAACACATGCGGTCGGTCATCTGACTTCGTCACAAAGTCATTTAATATCTCTATTTTTTTGTTTGTTTTCTGGTAATTTTTGCTTTTGGAAAAAAAAAAAATTACCATTATAAACATATTTGACTAGAGTTTTTCAAATTTACAATAGCTTTTGTTCTTTTCCAAAGTAGTCTCAGACAGACGGTATTTAAAAGCGAGGGCTAAGCTGTTCTCAGCCGTCTTATAAAAAGTGTATGCATAGCCGTCTACGTCGTTCACCCGTCTCATAAGAATGTACAGGTTAAATTATAATCGTCTTGCTAAAAGTGTAGTCTAAATTCTAGTTATAGAACTCAAAATATAAGCTAAATAAATCCTAGTTGTCTAAAGCATTCGGAGCAGATTTGACAACATCCAATAGTGGTGAGGCTGACCACTTTCGTGAGGACTAAATTTCCATCTCTATAACGAAAAGTTTCAGGTGAAACATGTACATTTCAATAATTTTTCCTTTGCTTTTTCTATTTTTGTTTTTTTTATGGCAAATTACTTTTTTTTCTAAGAAGAAATGTGTTCGTAGTTCGGTTTAATATATCATAGTCTGGTTTTACTTCTTTGCTAGTTATGGTTTGTAGTAATGACAAATCATATTGGTTGGATTGGTGGGTTAGCCGCACCAAACCAACTGGTTTTAACGGTTTGATTTGTGGTTTATTATCTTTAATTGTTAGTTTGTCTTCAAATAATAAAGATGTTTATTAATAGATCACATATGTATACCTACATATGCAATAAAAGAGAAAAAGAAGTGGATAATAAAGTTTTGTCGCACGGTTTCAAGTTTCAAACCACTGGTTGGGCTGTTAAACCCGCTAAATTAAATTTATTAATCTTAAACCGGCCTATTTGCTTCAGTTCATGCAGCTTCAGTTGATTTCAACGTATTATGTACACCGTAATCATGCTTATGTTGATACGTTTACACCCTTATTTAACAACTAGTTTTAAATCGTTATTCCCGTTTCTAGAATATCCCAAACCACTCTTAGATGATAGATCATGGCTATAAAGAATGTCTAGAACTCTTCTGATAGTTCCTAGCCATAAAGAATGGTTGGGAAGATTCATGGAAGGTTAATACACACACACACATGTGTGTGTTATGTTTTTCGGTTTGGAACACATCATGGAAGAATTAAGACCTACATGGGTACACAAGTATGAATAACGATTGTATGTTTGCACTAAATGGTGGGAAACAAGAACACTAAAGAAATTTTTTTTTTTTTTTTGAAAAACATAAGCATTAACCAGCGGCAAAGATTGTATGAAAATTATCTATTAGGTTATAAATTTTCATAGGTAAATGACCTGATGTGTTACAACTTTTTTGTTTTTTGATATATGTAAATTTCATAAAAATACTAGTTATGATCGGTGAAATGATATGTGAATATTAGCAAATTAGATTTCTTTTAAACATCTTACACAGGCAAATTAGAATAAACGGTATGTAAATATTAGCTAGAGAATAATTTCTCAGATGAAACGAAGACAAGAAGAAAATAATCATGTTTTGGGTTAGTTTATATAATCCGTATATTATAGGGTCAACGCAAATACATGTTTAATAAACAGGATAATCAAAACATTGACAATATTAGGTTGACATGTTGGGGGTATTAAGATTTTGAACGAGTTGTTTTTTGACTTTTTTTTTAACAGTATTAACCGGTCATTTCCAACTTTTTATTCCATCAACTTTATTCATTACCCAGAAACTACAACGTTATTTCATTCTCCGGTCCTTTCTAATCTCAGGTAAATTTATAAACCCAAGTTTATTAATTGAGAAAGAGGTGTAATGAACCATTTAAAAGAACATTCATTTAAGTTGGAGTTATTAGTTGATTAAATTGTTGCTAAATCATCATGGTATATTATCCATATTCACAAAAGAACAACCCAAAGCACTACATAACTACACTCTTGTTGCTGTCTCTCTTCTGAGATGGTTATAAATGGGTAAAGGTACAGGCGGCTGAAGGGTGAGATGACCGCCCAAACACATCAATCAGAGAAAGCCAAGATTTGAAAACACTATTCACAAGGTTTGTGAGGGAAAAAAATATACGATGTAAAAACGTCACCTACGCACGCATGTTGCGTCGTGTTAACTCGCAAACTTTAGAACGAAACGTAAAAACGTTAAACCAAAGACGAACGTTGCGATGTGTTAAGTCACAAAATTTAGAACGAAGCATAAAGCGAAAAATTCACGGAAAATGAAAGCTATAAAGGACCAAAGTTGAAACTAAAAAAAGTTGCGAGGATAGATAGCAAAAGATAAAAAGTTTTAGGTTAAAAGTAAAAAAAACAAATAATTTTTGGTTAAAAGTAATTTAGGGTGGGAGTTGGCTACAAAGTCTATTTTTCCTACAAAGTGTAAAAAGTCATAAAACGTCTAAGGTCAACCATAAGACACACTCAAAACCCACAAATAACAAAGTAAAGATTACTAAAACGAAATATTTGTAGGTTTTGTGTTGTGTTTTGACTGATAAGGCTTTGATTATCGAATAATTAATATTAGTGTGTTTTATGTTGATTATCATGTTTTGTTTTATATTAATAGTTCTACGATGTTGTGTTTAAAGTTTTATGGAGTGTTAAGAGTTTGGATATTGCGTTTTAGTGATCTTCACTCTGTTATCTTTAGGTTTTGAGTGTGTTTCATGGCTGAAATTGTTTTGTTTTATGACTTTGTACCTTTGTAGGAAAAATGGACTTTGTAGCCGAACCCATCCAAGTAATTTATGTAATACTTTTAGGAGAAAAGTAAAAAAAATCAATTTTTTTAGGAAACCCCCAAAGCCAAGGTTACAACAACCATATACATAACCATTTTTCTTTTAAAAACCCCTCAAAACCAAGAATACAACACTTATATACATAAACACGTTCTTTTTTATAGTGTTTTAATTATAATTCACATGATCGTATATCATGGAGAGAAACAGACCGTTCTGAAAAAAAATGGTTTATTTAGTTCCTATCGCACCCATGACCCGTATATAACGTACACGTCCCTTACTGATTATTATTTATATAAAAAGATTAAAAAATTAGACAAAGTGGTGGGTCCATTTGATCTGTTAATCCACCTAATATAAACCCGTTACCCCAGCATCAAGTTGTTTAATGTTATCGACTCGATCCCTTCTAGTACAGAAAACACAAGTGGGAAGAAACACCCTACGGACTCGAAAGTCGAAAACACGAGGCAACCTCAAGTGAGTCCATAGGTGAAGGGCTTAACAGAGAAGTACCCGAATTATTTTTCGCAGTATGAACACTAATCATTGCTCATCATAACATGAATAATGGGATGTTGCAAGAACACGATTACATTAATTACAGTCATATACTTCACAACTGTAACCATCATCATGGATAAAGAGCAATGATAAATCCAGTGCATCAGATCATTCACTCATGTATATAAACTAGGAGTCTAGTATATAACTGAACCAGATGATAAGAGGTAGAAATAATTGTTCTACAAATTGCGAAAGAAAAGAAAAGGCTAAGTGTTCAGACGGGCGTAACTATATAATGCCAAGATTTAAAGAACAAACTCAACCAACCAATCAAACTGCTGATGTCAGCTTCAGTTTCTCCCTCAAGAATTCAAGTATGTGCTCACGCTTCCAGTTGTCGATTCTGCATAAAATAGCATCAGCATGAGGTCTTAAAGGTTCAAGTAATAAGCACAAAGGTGTTGATAATAACCAATAAGCATATATAAAAACTAAGCAACACACGCACCTTATGGTTTCTTTGTGTTGTCCAGCATCAGCCAACATGATCAACTTTGGTGGCGCATTAAACGCATATTGAACTTTGACAGACGGAAACTTTTCCTTCTCATCTTCTATGAAACTAACAACCTCTGGATAGAACACGAGCTTCCTCATACAGACCTCCAGAATAGCACCAGAGTAGATAATCTGTAATCCATTATATGGTAAAAGACAAATACTAGTGAAAAAACAGATAGATACAGAGAACAATTACAAACACATGCTTTGGGCCCTTAATAAACATGCTGGCAGTAATAAAACACACCCATGATTAGAGGCTTGGTTTAGTGTGCAGGGCTCTGATGCGTTTCGGTCCCAAACGCTGATATGCGCGATGCATGAGGCGCACCATCACGTATGTGGTGCGTTTGTTATTAAAAGAAGAAGTTATTAATAGGTAATATGTTTACTCATTAATTTTTTAAAATTAACTTATAAGATATTCTCCACATCTCAGGTCAGATTTGTTCAATTGATGATCTAATTTGTTCAAAGTATATTCAAGCCCGTTATTCAATCAGATTTGAAAAACTTGGGACCCGTTGCAATCAATTGTCTAATATGTTCAAAAACTGGTTCACTGCATAAGGCACCACATCATCTGCATCACATGCGCATCATGGAATCGCATCACATCAACTGCAGTGATGCGATCTCATCACCACATCGTGCATTATGCACGCATTTTTAAACCATGGTTACGGGTGTGCAAATTCCAGTCCAGACCGACAGCCAGTGGCCCAAGATTGCATAACGGAAAGTATAAAATCAAGACCTTGCTGGTAGAGTCATCAGAATCCTCAGTACAGCACTTTCTGCAATCAGACAGCAGTTCTGCAATAGATCATCAAACAAGTGTAAGTAGTTCAGCTTTACTAACGAAGGAATCAAAAACATGATAATTGAAAAGATAATCGAAAAAGGGGCCAAGAAGACAAGAATTCTTGATTCATCATTCATGTTTATTTTTTATCGGTTTTCGCTCAGATATGTTTTCTTATGTTCGTGAACTGTCCGTACACATGAACACAAACATGTTCATTTCCTTAACGAACGAACACGTGCATTGGTTCATTTACATGCCTAACTAAAAGCAAAACAGACTAAACCAAGTACTCAAACCAAAGCTATGTCGTCAACATCATGCCTTAAATTAGGGTTTCCTTCCCTAAAACCAAACCCTAGCACTACCAATAAACCAAATCTCAATCAAGCTCGCTAAACTCAAAACCATCATCAACCAAATTATAACTTCTCTTATGTATCAAACCCTAATTCAATCACAAAACCGCAACAATTCTCACAGCAAACACCAAATCACCTCAAATAAATCCAAAACAGCAACAAACACAATCAAAATTCAACAATTCACAATAACATCTCTAAAATCTAGTAGCACAATAAGACAATATGATGATAAAGGAGAAATCGAACCTTGATCTTTGACATATTCAGCGAGAGAATTACAATCGGAACAGAGTGCGAGACCTGTAAACCCTAGATCTTCACACTCCTTTGTGCTCAGTTGTTCTGCTCTTGAACATATGAAAGATACTAATAATATTGCAGAGATGAAGTTACATGTTTTTAGTGATCGATTGATTGTATCTACTGCCATTGTTGATAAACCAATTACGAATGTTTTGTTGACTTGAAGAAGACGAAGCTTCGGTTCTTGGTTAGTTAATATCTGATTCACCTATCCGGTTTAATATTCGGATCCGGGTTGGTTATTCTGCCGGGTCTATGTTGTTCGGTTTTTGTGGTCGTATGTAGGAGGGGTGTTTATTGGTTCGGATATTGATTAATTCGGTTTTGAATTGTTGTTTTTTGTTCGTAACGCAAATTAAACCCATCTGAAGGGTTGTTTGTTTAATTCTTAATGAGACTCTTAATGGTTCAGACCTCTAACTGGTTCAGTACTTAATGGTTCAGACTGTTTGTTAAACATTACAAGCAGACGTCTAAATCATTCAGACATTTGCCTCTGAATGGTTAAACATTATACTGAGTCCAAATGGTTAAGAATTTTTTCTGAATTGGTCAGACATTTGCCTCTGAACGCTTAAGCCTTATACTGGCTCTTAATGGTTCAAACCTCTTACTTGTTCAATACTTAATGGTTCAGCACTTATGGTTCAGACCTCTTATTGATTAAGCACTTACTCATTCAGAAGTTGCCAAACAACCCTGAATCAAAATGTGTCTAATCGAACCAAAGTCAGTTGATAAGTTGGTATTGTGTCGTTCATAATTACAATTTGATTTGATGATCGGAATAGACAAGGTTTGTGGAACTAATGACTTGGTCGAAAATTGAATTCACGATACACGTATGGTTAGCAATTGAACTGAAGAGTTCGCAGTTCGGCTTTGTTTTCACCGGTTACGGATACGGTTCGATTTTCGAATTTCTTTGTTTTGCCTTTTTTTTGGAGGGGGGGGGGTTTGCACACCCCTATCTGTTCAATTTTGAGATACCAGCTACCGACCGAATGTACAGGCACCCGATTAGCCGAAATGCCTGAATTATTCGGGTCAATTAGGTAAGTAAAGTTTATTTGGATATTCGAATTGTCTAGCATTTGGGTGCCCATGGAATGATTGTTTAATTGATTAGTAAAGTTTGTGTACTCTTAGAAATAGTTGCAAACATAATCATGAAAGTGTAGCTTAGATTCATAGATAAATCTTGCATCTGGGATGTAGTTAGTCCATATGGATCACTCGTAAATAATTAATGCATGGATTGGATAGATGATCAGTATTTCTAAAAGTTAATTATCAAAAGATATGTGATTTTGGTCATTAATTGATGGTTTAAACTCGCAAACAAAATATAGACAATTGAGAAAATTTCATATAAAGGTAGGTCATCGTAACAAACAGCGTACGACCACCCATAGAACAACATAAAAGTTGGACAATAGTGTGGGTGTTAATCTAGGCTTTTCATGTTGCTTGTACGAGTTTCCCCTTCCATAGTGTTTAGGCATCCTAGATAGATCAACATAAATATGGATATTTTGAAGATGACAACGTGTGTGAGTGATAAAACGCAAAATGCACTCAACTCTTATAAAATAAACTGTAGACTTCCATAAAACGTGCACTTACTTGGAAATAATCCAAACATAAAAAAAGAAAAACAATTCAAAGAGGATTGACTTTAACAAACAAACAAACAAACAGGACATTGACAAATAATTTCAAAGAAAATAAAAATTCCTCATTACAAGGAAATATGTCTGGGCATTTTTTGATCAAAGATCACCTACTCTTGCTTTGGTAAAAATCCTCTTCTCTACTACACAGCCATACAGATATGGGAAAAAACATTAAGATAGATTTCTACTTGTCACTATGGAAACTCGGAATCATAGACAACATTACACCTGGCAAAACAGGTGGGTCGGGTTGGGTGACGGGTCAAAACAAGTTCGTGTCAAAACGGGTTTATTAAAAGGGTTCTTTTGGTTCGGGTCAGAACGGGTTCGGATCGGAACAGGTTTCGGGTCGGAACAGGGTCGGGTTGGTTTAAAAAGTAAGGCAAATGGAGACGGGCGAAATCATGAGCACAGGGTAGATTAGAAGATCAAATGGCAAGAACGAGGTTACCCTCAAAAACCTCCTCTCTTCCCGGAATCTGATTCACTTGATAAAAATTCAAAACACAATATAACAAACACCTCAAATTTGTTATAATCGTAAATTGTTGTCGAAATCCGCCATGGCTGCAACAGTAGCATGTATCAAATGCATACAGGCTGAATTACCTAAAATAATGGAACAGCAGCAGCAACATAATTAATTAATCATTCTAAAGCAAATTAACGGTTTAACCGGTAAGGAAACCATCCTGTTACCTAAAAATGAGTAGCAATACAGTAACATTGTAACATTACGCTGAATTATATGAATCTATGGATAAGAACTGATATCATATGAATCTATGGATAAGACCATACTGGAAAGTAAACGATAAAGTAACATTGTAACAATACGCCGAATTCTAAAAGAAATGCCTGTAAAGCCAACAGAACAGACATAATCCCAACTGAAAAAAGTCAAAAACATTACTGATGTTTGTTATCCTCAGCAGCTTTCTCTTCCTTTCCAAGGGCAACAACTAGCTTCTTCAAAATCGCTTCAACCGGCTGATGGGAATTCTCAACCGCCTTCGATATCGGCTGCCATTTTTCACCATGTTTTGGTTCCGCAGCAATACACTTCCTCATGACTTCCTTCTGCTGGTCCTCGGTTCCATGCTGCAGTTCAAACTTATAAAGCAAAGCCCAAAAGTCGCCAACATCCGGTGCAAGAGTAACCGCACGGTTAAGCCAAGTGCGCGCTTTATCCACCTTCCTATCATGCCAAAACAACTTCCCAATAGCCGCTATCACATGCGGTCGTGTTCACATTTCTTGTAAGCATCCGAACTCTTGGTTTTCCTTTGCGGTCGTGGAGCCATTTCGATTGCAGCAGCCCATAAAATACCACTATTCGGGCATTCTTGTAACGCCTTCGCCATTAAAATATCGGCTTCTTTTTTAGAACCGTGTCGAGACTCAGCTCTAATCGCAGCCAGCCATAATTCGGGGAAATGTGGGTTCCGTTTTCTAGCCATTGTGAGCACGGCCCGGACTTTACTCAGCCCGCTCATTCGCTCCTCGAGATTAGCGAGTGAGAGCCAAAGAGGAGTTGAATTCGGACACTGCTTTAAACCCAACTCGTAAGCTTCTTTCGCTTGTGGTAAATTACCGAGACGTTCCTCGAGCTGACCGAGCATTAACCATAGCTTGAAAAACGACGGGAATAACTTCAACCCTTCGTCAAGAAGCCTGCGTTCTTCCGAACTGTTCCCGAGTTCTCTCTCGACAATAGCAGACTTCATCCATACTCTCTCGGTTCCTCCCCGTTCCCGTGCTTTAGCAAGAAGCATCCTCGCTCGTTCAGGCTCGTTGTTCTCAAACTCAAGCTTAAACGCAGCGAGCCAAATTTCTTCAGACTTCGGAATCGCAGCATACGCCTCCTGAAGAATGTGTCTTGCTGCAGGGACGTCCCCAGCGAGCCACTTCTCTTTCGCACCCATTAACCATAAGACCTCAGCTTGTGGCGTGTAAGTAACCGCTTTACGAAGTAAAGCATCAAGCGACTCACGAGTGCCGTGAGCCTTCTCGAGTTGAGCTGCTTTAAGCCATACGCTCTTCTTCGATTTAAACGCAGCAATTGCACAGCTGTAAATCGCTCTAGCGGTTTCGATCGAGCCCCGTTTCTTACATTCTTCCGCATCAGCAACCCAAGTCGCCTTACGATCCTCATCTTCAACCCCAATCCCAATAGTATTGCTAATAATCGCATTACACGTGCCACTGAACCAGCCCGTTCAGCAGCTTCGGCCTCCTTCATCCACGCCTCCCGATCAATCTCGACCCCTTCTCTCTGTAAAGCCCGAATACCCCTTTCTATAATTTTCCCAACCATCGACGTGTTTCCAAAAGCCTCTTCCAACTTCGCTGCGGTGATCCAAATCGCGGGTTCTTTCGGAAGCTTCTCTCTGGCCTTATTCAATACCTTTTTCGCTGCATCATACTTCTCCAACCTAGCTAACGCAAGCCACAATTCTACATGCAATGGGCAACACTCGACAGCTCGTTGAAGCAAAAGCTTTGCGTCATCTTCGTTAGCAAGCTCCACAACCGCTTTCCACAACCTTACAGAATCGGGAATGTTTTCAAGACCTTTTCTCAACACCCGACTTTTATTAGCATCATCGTGTTCCAGTTTCGCAGCGTGCATCCAAAGTTTAACCGAGTTAGGAATCGCTTTAACACCCCTAGCAATCACAGCCTTCGCCTCATCTGGATTCGCTAACCGACACGCCTCGATCCACACATCCTCGTTCTTCGGACATTCTTCACACCCTCTTTTTATCAACTCCCTCGCAGTCAGAATCTTACCCGCAACTTCTTCCAACCTCGCAGCCGCAATCCACCCGGGTGGATGCTTCGGATTCGTTTGAATCACCGACTTCAACAACAGTCTCGCCTTTTTAATATCCGAAATCTCCGCATCACTAGTAATCTTCATACTCTTCAAATCAGTCAAGTACCCTTTCGGGTCAACAACAGTCAACCCTGAAACCGAATCCGAAAGCCTATCCAACTTCAACGACAAAACCGTCCCTCTACCTTCCCCAACCGCAGTCAAATCCGGCGTTTGCGCCCAAGGCGTCTCCGTCCCACCAACTGCCCTACTCTTCGGATCCAACGCGGTAACATTCTCCTTCTCCTGCCTCGCCTTCTCAAGCAGCGTATCCGGCACAGGCACAAAACTCTCGAACCGCTTTTTCTTGTTTCGCAACGAATAATCCCCAATCTCCGGTATACTATCCCACTCCGCAGCCGACAACGTGACCAACTTCCTTTTCAAATCAGCAAACTGTTCCGTAATCTTCGGGTTCGATGCCCTGTACTTCTCAATCTCCTCCTTCAACCGTGCCTCACGCCTATCCTTCCGCCTCGAATCCATCCGCTTATCGATCTCATCCCACACAGCATCAGCTTCCTTATCTTCCTCATCATATTCTGCAGAAGCAAACAATCCAACATCATTCCCTTCAAACTCATCAAACTTCTGATTCTCATCATATCCTTTATCCTCAGCCTCTTCTTCCTCTTCCTCTTCCTCCTCCTTGCCTCGGCCCCGGCCGACACCGGAGGGTCCTGTGGGTGCCCCGGCACCCGCGGAACGGTCTGGGAGGTCCGGCGCTGCACGTGCCGGACCGATATCGGACCGAGTGGTGAAACCGGTGGCTCCACGGCCTAATCCGGCTACGTAATTGGGTGGAGGGCGTGTGTTGAGGAATTCTAAGCGGTTTTTAGGTGCTACTGGTGGTTGCATGATTGTTGATTGAGTGGATAATAATTGGGGATGATGAAACCCTAGTTTTTTAAATTGAGGCTTAATAAGTATGAACAGGATATGAATAATATGAATGAGTAGTAGATGAGAAGGTTTGTGACTTACCGGTGTGGTTGAACGGTGATTTATGAGGGTGGTGGTGCGGCGTTTGTCGTGGTGGTCGGGATTAACGGCGGAGACACTGGCGGGTGCGTTTGATACGTGAAGGACTGAATGTATGATGTGAATAAGAAAGTTAATGTTTGGGAATTTATATTATCTTTTATTTATAAGATGATTTATAATGTCGGTTAAAAAAATAAATTGTTTCAATGAGATATTTTAGATATGTAATTTGTTTATAACCGACTTGGAATTTGAATTTCTACTTTTAATCTTGATGTCTATTAATATTAATTTATTAGGAAAAGGATTAAATACGAAGTTTTCCTTTGTATGCACACATATACATAATATCATTTCATATTTTACGATCGATCATTTTGCGTTTATTTATTATGTTTGATAACACGATGAAGAACATAACTTACCGTATTTTATTTAGAGTAAATTGCACAAAATGTCCTTTAAGTTTCATCAATCTTCCTGGTTTCAGCTTTAATCTTTAAAAGTTGCCAAACCAGCCTTTAATATTAACTTTGTTGCAGGTTTCATCCTTTATCACTAACACAGTTACTAATCCATGTTAAATGGCCTCACATGCATAGCATGTGAGGGTAAAACCGTCTTTTCATCTCTCTATCTCTCCACTTTCTTTATCTTCATCCTCCAAAATCACCATAGCTTCAACCCTTCATTGTTGACAGCTTGAACGAAGTGAGAGAGATAGAGTTTACTGTGATTAGGGAAATTCCCAGTGAAATTCATTTCTTGTAAAATACGGGGTTTGTCCCGATATTATTAATAAAATAATCTGGTGTTTTTCATTTTAAACGGTCCTCTTAAGATTTCCGTTGCCAAATAAACGGGTTTCTGTCCGGCGGCTTCCGAACCGGCAAAACGGGTCGAGGGCCGTGACAGTTTCTTCGGTAGAATACCCCCAATCGCAGGGGTTTGTTGATGAGAGTATGGATTTGGAAGGAAATAACAAAGAGTTGGATACCACCCCTGCTGACTTGGAGGGTTCTGAGCAAGCGATGGATGTGGTGGGTGTTCAGCAGTCAGCCGCCTCTGCTGCCCAGTCGTTGGTGAACAGGTAGGTGCTGTTGCACGAGTCTCGTTTGACTAAGAGATGGAGGATGGTTTGGCGGGTAAATCAGGAGGTCTCATGGGTTAGGCTCAGATGAACACGCTACTGTTAATGCAGCTGAAGAGGCTGTGCAGAGTCAAAACCCAAAAATTGGAAGGAACGACATAGCTGTCAACAATGGAGGGTTGAAGCTATGGTGGTTTTGGAGGTCGAAGATAAAGAAAGTGGAGAGAGAGAGAGAGAGAGGTGAAAAGATGGTTTTACCCTCACATGCTATGCATGTGAGGCCATTTAACATGGATTAGTAACTGGGTTAGTGATAAATGATGAAACCTGCAACAAAATTAATCTTAAAGGCTGGTTTTGGCAACTTTTAAAGATTAAGGCTGAAACCAGCAAGATTGGTGAAACTTAAAGGACGTTTTGTGCAATTTACTCTTTATTTTATTGCGTTTTATATCTTTTTGTGTTTTAATGCATTGCATTTTATAACACAATAATAAAATACACTTTTCTTTTTGTATTTTAGTCAATTGCATTTAAAAAAAACACTTTCTTTTGTGTTTTTAGTCCAATGTGTTTTAGAAAAAAACATTTATACACATTCTTTGTATAAATGCTTGGTTGGTCCCTGTGGTTTGCAAATCTTGCAGACTTTGTCTCAGTGGTTCACTAATTACACACTTGGTCCCAGTAGTTTCAAATTTTGCACTCGGGTGGTCCTTACCACTAACCTTTGTTAGATTTCTCAGTTAAGTATATGCAAAATTACTATATTACCCTTGAAATAATAGAAAAAAAATTATAAACTGGCCGGCCACCACCACTTAGGCGGCGGCGTGTACCAGACGCGGAGAGAGAGAGAGAGACCGACATCTCTCTGTAGCAGCGGCAGTGCCCGCGTTTAGCGGCGACGGCGGCCGCATCTCGTGGCAGAGGTGGAGGCGGTGGCCCCGTTTAGCGGCGACTCTAGACTCGCCGGTGGCCCCGTATGCTACAGTTGGCACTACCAGAAAAAGAAAAAGAAAATGTTGTTCAGTCTGTATGTTCATGTTCCTATCCAGAAAGAGGTGTTAAATTTTGGGGGAATCTAAGATCATCGACTGCTGAGGAGGGCAACACCCACAAAAAACCCATTCCCTCCGCTGCTTCACTTCTCTGTTGTCTGAGTTTTCGGTACCCCAAACCCTGATTTGTGAATTGGAGCTCTGGTTTTATCGTAAATGAGTCACTTGTGATTTTTAATCAAAGTTGCAATACAAACACAAGGCTCAGATCTGTAGCAATGGAACTTGTTTTTGCCAAATCCACCATGGCTGCAATTGCAGTTGACTCGCCGGTGTCGACCAGCGGTGACCGGGGTGCAGATGACTCAGGTTCGAGCCTCAATCCCATCGGTTGACCTCCTTCAGATTCATCGCCTTTTGAGACGCTGTAAACAAGCAGTTTCCGTCGGCCTCGACATCTCCGCCGTGGCTCAGCCGGAACACCACCGCCTGTTCTTGATTCTTCCAGAGGACTCCTTTGGTGTGGAGGCGTTGTAGATGTCGTTTCTGCAGGCGTCCCAGGCGGTGCAGAGGTAGGCGGTGTCAGGGCGGCAGTAGATGGTGCAGGGGGCGGCAGTTTGTTGGCGGCGTGGATACTACTATTTCAAGGGTAATATAGTAATTTTGCATATACTTAACTAGAAAATCTAACAAAGGTCAGTGGTAAGGACCACCCGAGTGCAAAATTTAAAACTACTGGGACCAAGTGTGTAATTAGTAAACCACTGGGACCAAGTCTGCAAGATTTGCAAACCACAGGGACCAACCAAGCATTTAACTCAAATTTATATAATAAAATCGACATAATGATTTTTTAGTAACGAAAATAAAAATAAATAATATATTAATACAAAGTTTAGTTTTGGTGATAAATAATTTGGTTATTTAAAAATATTTTAAATTAACAATTTAAAATTAAGGATAATATTTTATTGAAAAAATAGAAGTATTCTATTCGGCATTTAAAGTAGGGAGTTATTGGATTTTAATAATCCTAAGTTTTACCTGTTGGCCGATAATAATCACAACTTTAAAAATTCTCTCAAACGATCCTAACTTGTAAGAATTTAGCACTCATTGATCTTTTTCTAACTGCAGTGCACTATTTAATATTAATTTTTATTTATTTATTAATATAAGACAGAAAAAATATCATTGAATAGTTGGGAGGCTATATGATAACACATCGGTTAACTTTATTATAGTGTCATATGTTTTTAGTTATATATTTTTTGAATTATTTAAAAAAAAGACTTTGTTATTGTTAGTAAAATTAATGGTTTTATATTTGTCATTTTGTTGGTATTATTTTATTAAAATGTGCATATTATACATATAATTATATTGTGTCTTGAGTTATTGATGCCATCCAAAATATTTTTCAATTTTATGTCTAGCATTATTCGATTATATGTCTAGCTTTACATATATTATGGTAAAAGTTTAAAGTTTATTAGAGATAATTACATTATCGAAAAGAATAAGAGTAAATTTGAGTTGTCTGTCAAAAAGAAGTAATAGTTTAGGTAATAGGAAGCTAAAAGTTTTAGTTGTTATACGACACGTTAAGTAATATAAACAATGAAGATAATATGATATAGAAAATCAAATAAATAATATTATAAATGAGAAGTATACATTCAATTTAAACTAAATAATAATTATCAATAATTAAGTAGAACAAATTAACCTAAATAATATTTAGTAGGAGAGTTATCTATAATTAATTAGAATAGATTAAACTAAATAATAATTATCATTAATAGATTAAATTAAATAATATTTGGTAGGAGAGTTTTCTGTAAATAATAATTATCCATAAGAGACTAGTGAGAAAATCAAAAGATATATTTCATAATATGATGAGAAGTGTGCTTTAATGGTTTCTTTAATTATATAGTATAGAGTATAGATACATATAGATTCATCACTTTTATTCTATACATTTTTCTAAATTTTTATTAACCAACTAAAATTAAAATTTTATTATATAAGGGAATAAAAGAACTTAAATATAATAAACTTTTCTAAATTTTTTTTAACCTACTAAAATTAAAATTTTACTATATAAGGGAATAAGAAAACTTAAATATATAATAAACTTTAATAAAAAAACAATTGTAAACAAAATTTTTCTATTTTATTTTTCATTATGTTATTGATTTTTATCAAATAAAAAAATAATAATAATAATAATAAAGGAAGAAAGAAATAAAGAAGAAGAAGCTATATGTAGCTGGAGAGATACATATTCATTACAATACAACTTTCCATTAAAAAGTGAGCACATATTTCCTAATTTTCAAACGCATATTCCTAATTTACAAAATTATGTTATCTAAACCATCCCAAGTGTTAAAAGGTAACACATAACCATCAATAGCTTTTCCATAAGTAAACGAGTGATCACCCCTGTGGCAACAACAAATCAGCGGACACAAAAGTCGACATGCTATTAGGATTCATATAAAAGAATGGCAATCGCACAAAGATTACAAACGCCAACTACATACAACAATGAAACGACACGATACTTGATTGACGGAAACAGACCCTTTTGTAACCAGAAAAAAAAAAAAAAAAAAAAAAAATAATATATATATATATATATATATATATAAAGTCTGAAAGAACGTAGATGTTTAAAATCGAAACATTTTTGTGTATGACGAGGTTATGCGTTGTCTTATGTGGAAGGAACAGGTTGTGCCGTCGCATCATTGACCGTGTTGGAGTTGATACACGAACGAGCCACGTCTAGCATGAGTTCCACCTCTTTCTTATACTGCATTATAAATACAGTTAGTTAGATTAACTCTATTCTAGCAGATGATGGATAGCTAAATGTCTGTACACAAGAGTCGGGTCATACCTCACTGATGGCACCCGACTTTATTTTAGATTGCATTACGCACCATTTCTTGAAATGCACGCCTGTAAAAATTTCATACACAGCCAACAAAGGTCATATGCTTGTTACAATGAGTCATTGGTGGCGATTTTAATCCATTTACTTCTGAACGGGTCAGGCAAATTTTCAGAAAATAGATATAAAAACAAATCAAATGAATGGAGCTTGGAGCAGATAGAAAGTCCCCAAAGTGTATTTGTATTTTTTTATCTAAATAAAGATTATTAGAGAAATACCGAAATTATTTACTTATTTGTAATCATATCTGGCACACATTGTTTGTGAAAAGCTATTTTTTTGGACAAATCGTGTCATGGGTCAACCCATTCCAACCTCTTTTGACCCGTATAATACCCCTTTTGACCCATTGTCTGATCCAGCCATTTAGTGGGTCCCATTTGCCTGATGTGAGGACGGGGTCACTAAATGGACCATACGAGATTATCCTGTATAATTAGTATATAGAATGGCGCTTACCGACTTTAACATCAATAGTGCATGAAGATTCAGATGTAGTCACAACCACCCATCTACAGTGCACCTAAAGCAACACAAATTGTGAACTACGGTTTAGTAGACGAAGAAGAAAAAACACACGAGTGTTGATTTTAAATGTTACCACAAATTATAATTTATACATCCAAAACTTGTTTATTATATTAACAAGGAGACAAAAACATATAGCGCTGTGCAATTAAAATACAAATTAGGCTAGAACATTGCTTTTCAAAGAATTAACAAGATTATTATGTAGCCAAAATCAGTGTGAGATCTTACCTATATACAGAAATGACATACCTATATACTACCATAATGTACGTTTCTATACACACACACACACACACACGAGCCTGCTAAATGCTGCAAACTAAAAAGCATTAATGACAGATGACGCTGAAAGATACCTCAAAGTATGATCCAAATGGAACATCATGCGCCTGTTGTACGGTCTCAAATACCTATAAAGGAAAATAACAATAAGGTGCTAATGAAGAATAAAGTCAAACCAGAAATCAGTACAAAAAGTGAAATAAACCCACATAAGGTGCTAATGAATCATAATTCTGAACATATATACATATATATATATATATAGAGAGAGAGAGAGAGAGTTTAAAATACAAGACCGCCTTAACATGCGATGCGTACGCGGGCATCTCAACCTTACATCTGATCTAATCTAGGTCTTCAATTGAATGTGGTGGCACAATAGTAATTAACTTTGCATAATTACGCACGTTATTTGCATAATTATGCATAGGTTGGGTAACCCTGATTACGCGCGTTATACTGGTGGTCGTGTACCGTCGCACGTTAAGAGCCTTTTGTACGTTAACCGGACTATATAAATATATAAAAGTTACTCACCAGAGATTTTTTGTCAGCGGACAGCAGAGAATGCTGCCACTCTGTCATAGCTGTGTCGGGAGGACACATAGGACTATTACAAAGGCATCTAAACGTAATTTCTCTCACTTGACCATCGTATTCATCAGCCGAATGCCACTGACCTATCTACATGATCAAAAACGTAAATTACAAAACTTAGAAAACTAAAATACGAAGGTTATGAAGTATAATGCTTACATTAAGATTGGTATCCTTCCGGGTTGTACGATAATCGTTTGTGAAATTTGAACCATCACTCAACAGCAAGTCAAAAAATTGTTCAGCATTACTTGAAAAAACATCCTGAGTAAATGTTAAAATATCTCAATGAATATGATTAAAACAGGAGTTTAATAGTGAGCGTAATGAGTAGTTCTGTACATTGTATATGCCAGTTAGAACATCCTCTTGAACAAACGGTTCTTGTTTTTTGGGCACGCTTTCTTCTAAAACCTTCACGGGCTTTTTGTGAACTAGAGAGCTACTACTTGCGCGTAATTCTGAGTGTTGTTGATCCTGTATACATTGTAAATGCATGTCAATCAAACTATATCATCACCCCTCCCTATGGCTGCAAATGAACCGAAAGTTCAGCGAACAGTTCGTGAACCATTCGGCGGGAAGTTCGTTCATTTAATAAATGAACGAACACAAACAAGAAATTCCATTCGTTTAGTTAAATGAATGAACACGTACAGAGGTCGCGTTCATTCATTTATGTTCGTGAACATTCGGTAACGTGTTCGATAGTTTGTTAGGCGTTTTTATTTTTCTATTTTATTCAAATACTTTACAATTTTGACAAATAAAATATTTAATAAGTATTAGTATATTATATATTATGTTCATGAACGCTTGTTTGTGTTCATTTGTGTTCATGAACACTAGTTTGTGTTCGTTTGTGTTCAGGAACATTAGTTTCTGTTCGTTTGTGTTCATGAACGTTCGTTACCTAAACGAACATGAACACATTCATTTCCTTAACGGACGAACACGAACAGAAAATCTTATTCGGTAAGTGTTCATGATCAGTTCATGAACACATATTTCATTAACAAACGACCACAAACAAGGTCTTCTTCGTGTTCGTTTGTTCGGTTCGTTTGCAGCCCTTGTCATCCCTAAATGGTCATTATTTAGTGTGGATCGGATTTACACTATAATAACTTTATAGAAAAGTTGTTATAATAACCAATAATCTGGGTTTTTTAATAAAGCAATTGACGGTTGTCTTCACTAAAAAGGAAACCGTGACTTTTGACTAGTTTGACCCGTTTCCTTTTAAGCTAAACTTTTGATTTGGCTCATTTGACGCGATACAGATATAACTGAACCCAAATCGGCCAGTTTCTAAGTAAATGGGTCGAAACTGCCGCTTCTGCAAATTGAGCCAAAATATACCTTCTTCTCAGCTTCAATCATTGAATGGTAGTTCTTAGCAGCACGTTGTAAAGTTCTTATTGCATGATTTCTGTTCCAAAAGGAAGCAAACATGTATCTAACTCTACCTGTAATTAAAATAATTCGGTAAACAATGAGCCAATTACAAATTTTGTACATTATATATACATGTATATATGTGTATATATAGCTTTTGAAACTGACCATCTTGACTGCGTAAAGGAGGAGCGCCGTGTCCCCCAGCACCCAATCGAAGAACTATTGTTACGGCCGGATTAATGACCGCATGTTGGCTCCTTCTTATCTGAAAAGAAAAGGCATTATTGTTGCAAGTTTTAATATTATTAAATACTAAAATCAAACCCCACGAAAGACTACAAACCTCATCTATATCACCAAAAGGAATTATCACCTGCAAAATGGAGAGAAGATACACGGTCAATGTAATTAATGCTTAAACAGAGCTAACATAGAGTAGCAATACTAACCTTCATTTGTTTGGAGAAGACATTAGAGTGGAAGCATATATGCCAAGCTGAAACATACATACGACCGTGATACAAGAATGATCTCTCCATTGCACATGAATAGCTGTGTTCAACAATCTGCAAACATATAGTTGCACTGTCGGAGTAATTTATAGTGGCAATTGGAGCTGCATCTTTATGTTTTTACCAGATGTAACAATTTCGACCCATTTACGTATGAATGAGTCAATAAGGATTATGTTTCATGTTTAAATTGATCAAACAAGTAAAATCCAAATATTTAGCTAAAAAGGAAGCAAGCCAAATACATCATAAGTCATCCGAAGTGTATTTTAGAAGCATACAACCTCGTCATTAATATATATACTATCAATATGCTATTTTGTCACATCAACCAACTTTAGCCCCTCAACTTTAATAATGACATGTTTAGTCCCTCAACTTTGGTAATGACATGTTAAGCCCCTTAA
Organism: Scalesia atractyloides; assembly: GCA_947069175.1. Lineage (NCBI taxonomy): Eukaryota > Viridiplantae > Streptophyta > Magnoliopsida > Asterales > Asteraceae > Scalesia > Scalesia atractyloides. Next base: position 75,307,954 of record CAMTDV010000022.1, on the reverse strand, counting down.
CTAAAACAACTTTATCCTTAGCCCCTCAACTTTAATGATAAGCAACTTTAGCCCCTCAACTTTAATAGTGACATGTTTAACCCCTTAAATACATCGAACAACTTTAGCTCCTCAACTTTAATAATGTCATGTCTGGCCCCTCAACTTTAACAAAAAAACAGCTTTAGTCCCTCAACTTTAACAAAAAACAGCTTTAGCCCCTCAACTTTAATAATAAACAACTTCCGCCCCTCAACTTTAATAATGACACGTTTAACCCTCAACTTTAATAATGACATATTTAGCCCCTTAACTAAAACATCAAACAACTTTAGTTCTTGTGATTTGCTTATATTTATCTACATTTCGAACCCGATGCGGAGCGAGGGTGGTAACCCACTAATTACATATAAATATTAGATTATTATTGATATAAATTTTGTTTCGTAATCTTATTTTAACACAACATAAGTTTAAAATTTGGGCAATAAAATTGTTGACCAAAATTACCAGTTTCGACCCGCACATTTTGCCACCTCTAGGTCTTACATTAGCATCCAATCTACTGCATATGGAGTAAATAGAAGAAACTATAGAAGTTAACAGTTACCTCATCCGGTAGAAGATTAAATATCATCTGCAAAGGCCCGGGCTTCTGATGTACCACTATTGGCCCTTGTTTATGTGTTGAAATCCGTCTTCTAGCATTAGCACCAGCGTAGCCCTTTAAACCCCTATAAAATGGTAACGACTAACGAGTGATCTTCATTGAACACTAACGTTACATAAAGTAACAACTCTTTATGCAACAAAGAATCATCCATATCACATAAAACATACAAGAAAACGCTACCTGGAAGTGTTCGTGGCGAGATTAGTTGTTCTAATTTGGAGACAAACCTGAACGAAATAGTAGTGTGTTAAACAACTTTAATCAATCGGTTTAACGCACGACTAATGTTAAAATTAAGATTAAGATTAACCTGCCCTGGAGAACTACTCAAGGGATACCATAGTGCACCGGTTTGACCTTCACTTTCAATGGGAATTGTCACCGAGCCAAGAACAGCGCTTTTCCAAATTATATCCCAATCATATATCGACACATTAATCTGTCCAATAAAGAATAGTCATAACTATTAAAACCTAACTACAGAAAACCACATGCTTTAAGTATCCTTAATTATTAAAGGTTTACATCCAAAATATGGAAAACAATGATTTAATTGCTGGATCTATTTTTATTTGTCTATATCCAAAATGGTCAATATGTACCTTTACTGGCAGTTCATCAACAGAAAAATCGAATTCCTCTCCCCACATCGGATTTCTTGAACCAGGAACCATTGAGCTGCAGAATAAACATAAATAAATATAACCATATTATCTGATATAAGCAACCCATAGGATTAGAACGTCTAGTTGCAGCTTAATGGAAATTTCCTAAATTTTCAAGTAATTTGAACATAACACAGAACCACAAAAACAATTTATACTATCTATTACCTAAACCGCTTTTCTGAACCACAAGTGATGATTGCATAAGGATCCGACATTCCATTCAGATTAGCACCAATAAGATTCTTCGCTGCTAACAGTTCCACCTACAAAGTTTAAATACCATGCCACTACTCAGAAACAAAATAAAATAAGAAACCGTCAAGCTTTATTGAAACTATGACACTGGAGGAGGCTTCTCAACACAGTAATATGCCCAAATTTAAACCGCAAAGTATAAAAAAGCAACTCAGATTGGTAAATTCGTTATTTGATTCGAACAACCATGTTTGAATAAAGATGAAATACGTCACTGTTTAGGACAGAATAGTTATGTACAAAACCGTAAAAGATATAACAAAAGTTTTTATTCTGTTTAGTCATAAAATTTGGGTTTATGGCACACATCAATGCAATATCAATCAATATACAATAATATGATAAACTTCTCATTTGAAAGAAAAGACAGATAACACACTAACTCTAGAACAAATACAAGGCCAGTTCATTTGGAAATACCTTTATAATATACGCAGAGCCACCATGAGGATCGCCCTTCAATTGATCCATCTACAAAATTATAGCAGAGATTCAAGTTATATTCATATGTAATCTATCATTGCTTCCTTAACAATCGAAACAATTCTTTTCAAATCTAAAAGATGAAAGGTAACGATAACAAAAACGAACACCGAAAGTCAACCGGTGACTTCTCTTAGAGGTCAGATTCATCATCATCGTCATCATACTCATAAATCCCACCGATAGCAAAGCTAAGGTAGGGTCTGAGGAGGGTAAGATATAGACAGCCTTACCCTCTTAGAGGTCAGATTGAACCCATTAAAACACAACCCTAAGTCCCTATTCTCTCTGCTCCAGTAAAGAGAGATATATCAACCTATCAGTTGCTAATTTATACTTTTTTACGAATTTTGACAAAAATAAGGGACACCACCCCCAATAGTGTATACCATCTTGCTTGTCACATCATACAACGCGTAAAATGTCATACACCGTATGATGTCAAATCAAGCCTGCACACCAGAGCCTGTCACATCATACAGACAGCATGATAGGGCAAAATATGGTCATCCGAGCACTTTGCCATTAGTCACATCAGTCATTCTTTGTTAGTCAAACATCATGCATGCCCTATGATTTGGCACCATCATTAGGCCTGTAAACGAACCGAACGAACACAAACATAGGCATGTTCATGTTGTTCATTTAACTTTAACCGAGCACGAACACAAACATATAATCAAACACATTTTTTGTTCGTGTTCGTTCATTAAGAAATCAGGCATGTTCGTGTTCGTTGATGTTCGTTCGTTTAAAGCCTAAATGAACAGTTCACGAACACAAACGAACATAAACAAAAAAAATTAACTGAACATATTTGAATAAACATAAACATACATAAATGAACGTGATTGAACAAACATAAACAAACACAATTTAACATTAGTGAACACAAACAAACAAGTCTAATATATTACAGTTCATCCGAAAACACATCTAAATTAGGTTCATAGATACTGAAATTAAGTAGTTTTTATATAAATATTAAGTGATCAGTTACGATCTAAGAAAAAATTTAAAATTTCATTTTTTATTACTAGAAAACACAATTACTAATTAGTTATATTTATATAATTAGTTAGAAAACCTAATATTTATATAGATATAACTATTTATGCATTTACTAAAATTTAAGCGAACATAAATAAACGAACATAAACGTACGTTCACGTACATAAACGAGCGTTCACTTACTTAAACGAACATTCACGAACATAAAAGAACGTTCACGAACATAAACGAATGTTCACGTACATAAACGAACATTCACGAACATAAACGAAGGAACACAAGAAGTGTTCATGTTCGTTCATTCAATTAAACGAACAAAATTCTTTGTTCGTATTCGTTCGTTTAATTTTGTTCGTATTCGTTCGTTTATTAAATAAACGAACATAAACAAACTTCCCACCGAACAAGTTCACGAACAGTTCATGAACGTTCGGTTCGTTTACAGGCCCACCCATCATAGTGTCAATAGCGGCTATAGCACAGTGTATAGGTCATATGTCGTCGCTCTTTTTCTATTTCTTTTTCATTTTTTATTCTCATCTCCACTGCTCAATACCTCAGGGTTGTTCTTATGACATGTATTTTCCTCATCTCCATTGCTCGATAACAAGTATTTTTCTGCCTTTTCTACTTTATCGCTAAACATATAGTGGGCGCTATTTCGTTGCTATCGTTAGTGACATAGGTAGCTTGCCGCTATTTACCGCTATTCTCTATTGACAACTATAGGCCCCATATGACAATTTTCGCCCTATCATATGACCCGTATAACCACTTTCCCCCTTACTGCTCGTTTGGCATAAACACCAAATCTCAAAACTTTTCTACAATTCCAACAATCACAAACAAACTGCAGAAATCACAATCACAGTTAACCCAATCAACACACTCTCCCACACAAATTAGGGCACCAACAGAAACCAATCACATTTTTATTTTTTTATTTTTCTAAAAAACATCACAATATAAACTACCACAATCACTATCATAACAACAATATCATATTATCATTCGAAAACAACCACAAACAAACATACCTTCTCTCTCTCATCAACACCATCACCTACACCACTAGCCGAACTATCAAACACCGAACCACCACCACCACCACCGTCACCGTCGTACGTGAAGAACCAGTAAGCAGCAATGACGAAACACGAAGCGGCGATGCTCACTTCCACCTCCCACCATGACGGCACTAAGAAATCGATGCTCGTTTCGGTGATCATTTCAGATTATAAATTGTGTGTGTGTGTGTGTGTGTGTTTAGGTTATATATGTGGTGAAAATTGAGGAGATTAGTGATGAATGATCTGATATTATTATTGTATTGAGAGCAATTTATTGAAACGGAAAGATCAAGGGGAAGGAAGAAGAGTAGTTATTATTGGGTTGAATAGGATGCAAAAGTTTGAAATTAAGACAGTTGCATTTTGGGGGTTTTGATTCTTTATTTTGGAATGTTGTGTT